>JACYFF010019584.1:122587454-122620513 GCA_017589665.1 Selenicereus undatus | reverse complement strand
TGAAATTAAAATGCAGAAGAAAAAGTAACCCTCACAAGTCGCTCCTATGCATTCCGCCTAATTAAAGTATTCAAACATCATAAAATACATGTGCACAATAACTGTGAGTGCTTTCAATTGGATTCAGGAGGTCAAGTAACATAGGATGGCAAGGGGATGACTCACAAATCCATCTAAAAACAACCAATTTATGTAATAGCACTAAATATGCTCCCTAAGGATAATAGAAGGTGGGAAGAGATGAAGTAGAAAACTTAAGCAAGCATCACCATGAATCAATAAGTAGCTTTACAAACCAGATTCATGTTGGCACGGCATAATCCATGAAATAACTTCATCTTGCTTAACAACTTGAAGCTTTCCCAAAAGATCCAGCGTTGTTAGTCCCCAGTAGGCACCATTCATTCTAAGGTGGTCATGAGTAGGCACCATTCATTCTAAGGTGCTCCATGACCACGGACTCAAAACTATCCTTCTTCTGAGGCAAAAATACTGTCACTTCGCTTTCCAAATTACCAAGTCTAATTACATATGAAGAGACCACTTTTGGCCAAACTTACACTTACCATCCAACTAACTCTATTCTGGAATAGTTTTGAATAGATTTCTGACAGTGAATGCTCAAAACTTTAAAAACATATAAAATAACTAACCTTTTCAACAGAAAGTATATATTTTACATGCTTCTCTGATACCAGCTCCATCATTTTTCCTATAACCCGAGTCTTGTACCCTAGCAATGCAAGGTGGGAAAAAGAATAAGACAAATACAAAACCATCTACAAAGGATTCTCGATATCCACCAATCAATAGTAACAACTCTTCGCTCAATTCAGCAGCACCACATAGCAACATTAGTTGCGCAGCATAGAAAACTAATGACTTGCCTCTTCAGCCAAATAAAAGTACAAAGCTCAATAGTCAACACAATGGCAATGACTAGCACTGAAATGGAAAACATACAGGCCAGAAGACCATTCTTTGGAAGCAAGATCAACGCCTAGCCATTGCAGAAAAAACAATAGCCATTCAGTTGTCAATTTACTACATGTTAGTTTTGAGAGTACACAGCCACAAGAGGGGGTGAATTGTGGTGTCAGATTTTCACAATTTTTCTGGCAAACAGTCTTAGACCCTGTTTGCACATACTGTTCCTGAGTTGAGCAGAAGTGAAAATCCAACGAAATTGAATGCGGAAATAATGGACACAGGATTTTTACGTGGAAAACACCTCTAACCCAAATAAGGTGAAAAAACCACGACCTACCTTGTGTAGAATTTTAACCACTTCACTAATTGCAACCTTGCTTAATACGTTACAATAGTAACACACCTTGCTACTAATTGCAACTTACGTAACCGTCTTCCCTAAGACCAGTTACCCCACGTCCAAAAGTCCACTTGACTTAGGACACACTCACCTCACTTTTATAAAAGAGAGATTACAAAGAGAACACCCTATTACAATACTTCTCAACTAAGCTAATATAGGGTACAAATGAAGTCCTAGTATGTCAATCTTGAAAGCTCACAATATCACTCCCTTGACTCGGTTTTCTTTTGGAAAAATTTAAAGCTCTTGAATACTGAATGTGTGCTCTTCAAAAACCGATGCACAACAAATATGGAGACTTTGCTTTTAAATAGAAATAGTTAGGAGAATTTTCAAAAAAATGTTTATCCCAAAAAAAGTGGAAAGTATGAAATGTAATTCTTCCTTTAACAGCTTGTGTTATACGGCTAAATGCTAGCCACAAACTTTCAAATTTTCAGCCCATGAGCTTTTTCAAAAATCCAGTCCTTTTCTAAAAATAGAGAAGAGGTTATTTAGAGGATAAGGCAAAGCTAAAAAATAGGCTAAAAATCCTCTCCAAGTTTTCAAAGCCAAAAATAGCTCTTTTGGACTTTATCCATTAGCAAAAATCTATCCAAAAAGTTCAGAGATGTTGGCCCAAAAATCAAGGAAAAAATCGTGTAAAACCATTTTTTCGCAGTTTAATCTGGAAACACCCTAGCCGCCCTGTTTTCAGGACTATTTTTGAAATTGGTCCAAAAAGATTTTCAAAAGAACAAACCGTTTCAAGTAAGTGATAAATCAAGACTTTTTAATTGGCACATTAACAAGAATCTAATAAAATAAAATCATAGCAAACCCAGACTCTTGTTGAATCAACCAGTCTTCTTAACTTGTTGCTCCAAACACTTCGCAGAGCTGTTCTTAAGGTTGTTCTGAAATTCTGAAAAATTTTACCAGCCAACTTATCTTCAGTACTTGTTCTTAAGACCTGTTCTTGAACATTGTTAACCAAGCAATTGAGAACAGTAGAGTGAACCTGTTTGGGACAATAACAACACTTGAATTTGTTATCATCAAAACCATAAACATTATAACACTACAGGTAAGACTGGGAGGGATCAAGATCAACATAGCCCAAGCTCTAACCAATCAACATAGAAATACCCTTCTTTCTGAAAACTATCATCATAGACACAATAATTCTCATCTACTTGAGCGTCACTCTCAGAAAAGTGACATGTATGACAATTGGCAAGTGCTTCTACAAGATCTTATTTGAATTCTTTACAAAATAGAGGAAAAAATATAACAAACTAGTTCACTCCTTAAATACTGAAGATCCAGAGGTTCATAACTTTTTATGACATAACTGCCACTCTGCCTTCCAAACTCAGTTGGCAACATACAAAGTACCAAAGATGCTCATTTTTTTCCAACTGGAAGGAGCCCAAAATGGTGTTCCAAAAATCCACAAATCCCAAATAATGATCTATAATCAAGTGGCAGAAAATGGCAGCTTCAATTACCCAAATGAAGGCATAAAGTGTAGTCAACGATTCAACTTATGGCAAAATCAGCTAAAAATACAGCAAATTCAAGCATAAACCCTACTTGAAACATTTAAGAACTTCAAAACAACAATTGTATTTGACCACAAACAATGAAAAAAAAATCGAAGAAACAATGCATACAGGGGAAAGATAAACAAAATCGCACCTTTCATGTCGAAAATGGCAGATTCCACCGGTAGACGTAACTCGGGAAACCACAGTGGTGTTGAAGGTCCGTGACTCGTGAGTCAGTGAGGGTTCACCCAAAGCCGGACCATTTCACGGTTCAATGGGTTCATGCTAAGCGATTTTTTTTGGGGGGGGGGGGGGTTCGCGCTTCAAATAGCAAAGTTTTATCCATTTAAAAAAAAATTCTTATAGAAGCGGGCAAAGAAAATCATGGAACATTTTTTTTTTGTTGGGTCTTTTCTGGTGCATATGAAACACAAATGTTGGAATGTAATTGCAAGTCTTCTACGACAATTCTCAATATTTTTCTAAATATGTTCACCAATGCGCACAAAGCATGATAAAATTGGATAAATGTAAATATTTTTATGATATAGTTTCCCCGTATAATTACTTTTGTGGAAAAATATATGCTTTTTTCTATTGATTTTTTTTTGGGGGGTTAAAAAAGTTCAAAAACTTTATGGTACAAACAATACTTTGATTCATATATTAACTAGATTATTCAAGAAAGGCAAAACATCGAATTTGTAAAATGCACTGACAGGCAAAGGAAAAAACAAATAGTGTTTTGGTTGAATTTTTTACTTTAACATTTTAGTTTGGGCACTGTTGATTGTAAAACATCAAGGCTCACTATATATTAGGTATCTTTTTTTGTGCTCCGTAGTAATATTAATTAATATCAAATTAACAATAGTTTAGATAACACAAGCTACTTTATCTCTCTTAGCAAAGATCTTGTCTTTGATAAATCTGTGATAAGAAATTGAGAAAAGTAATTCAAATGATTAAAATATTTTTATAATTAGTGATATTAATATTTTAGAATTAGCTATATTAATCTGTGTCAAAAAAGCTATATTAATCAATATGATTTTTATGAAATTTTAAAAAGAAATTACCATGCAGTAATCTTATTTTTAAAAATAACACTATAGGTCTGTTTTTTCCGTAAGTAAACTGGGATGGGTAAAAGGTTGAGTTGAGTTGAAGTAAATTGAGGTGGGTTAAAGTAAGTTGCAGTGGGTTGATGTGAGTTGAATATTTTTTATGTGATAAATTAAACTTGATTAAAATAGTGAAAGTGAGTTGAAATAGTTTGACATGGGTTAAAGTAGATTGAAATTGATATTTTAAAATTTACCCACGAAAAACACAAGCCCTATGTTTACCCTTACAAATTCGCGGTGTATTGAAAATAGTATCACTTATATAAGCACTTTGAAATTAGAACAAGAAAATGTATCACATTCAAGCATTGTCTTGTATCCAAAGATATGTAAACCTAATCAGAGCTGGAACTGCCAAAATTGGGTGCAGATTATGTGTCAAATTAACTATTGAATGTCACAAAGAACAAACTACAGAACAGAAGAATCTTAATAACCTTCAATATGTTGCTACCAACAAGAACGAAAAACAGAACGGAAAGAGATACTGGTAAATTCTTATGCAAGCCAGCATTTCTTTCATCCTAATTTCTTCAAAAGCTGCCACCTAAGTGTTTCAGAATTTACCAGTGTCTCTTCGTAGAGATAACTACAATCCCACTTGTTTGAATTCACTGTCAAAAATTGTTGGGATATCCCCCCCAGTCACTAATAATATTTTAGAAGTTATCTTGAGCATAAGTTTCTTCTGTGGGCTCATCACTTTTTCCGCAAGTATAGGAAGCCAACCACCAGCGAAATGCCAGCAATGGCAGCAGGAGCTGCCCAGTATAGCAGGGACAAATCCTTGATCTTTGGGATGGTGTCTGCTTGTTCTTGCTTCTTCGAGGAAACTTTGGATTCTGGGATAGTTGAAGCAGAAGGATCTAGCTCCCCAATAAAGAACTTCTCCATTACGTCCCTTGCATCTTGGCTATGCCCAGCGTCTTCAAATTCTTCTTTTGCATCTTTGGCTTCAATATGAAGCGCATGCAATAGTTTATTCTCATCAATCATTATCAATAATGTACCATGGAACTTTTTTTTTTTTTTTTTAAAAAAAGCCAAGCTAACATTTGGATATAGGCCTAACGCCCCCATTCTAATGCAGCTGTTATTACCTAGACCCAGGACCAGTCCCAGGCATTTCAGCTTTTAGGGGGGTTCTGAGGCAAGAAAAAGGAAAACAGGGCATTTTGGGGGGGGGGGGGGGGAGTGTGCAGGCATGTGAGGACGGGCATATAGGCCCAGGAGACGATTCTAATGCTTGTAGCGTACTGGAGTCCAAGTAGCATAGACATCAAATGTCAACTATTGTCAAGTCATATTTGGTGACTGTCATATTTTGATTATCACTATGTTTTGCCCACACCATGTACTAGCATTCTATCATTTAGCCAAGTATATAGGCATTCTGTCATTCTGCCAATGTATGTGGTATGTCTAATATTTGCATATATATGACTCAACCAGTAGAAAACAGTATTCAAGAGCATAGTATGGATCTGGTCAAAATGGACTCTAGGAAAAGCCAGCCTTACCCCTAATAGCCAGTGATGATTCCACCAACATCACTAATGAATGAATACATAGACAAAGTGAACATACCAGTTGCAGTGAGGAGAACATCATCTCCACCAGGGTGCTCATCCAAGTATAGGGTCACATCATACACCTGAGGGAAAGCCGGCAAGAAGCCTTTAAATGAGTTCTAAATGGAATCTAATGTGCTAAACTTCAAAAACAATGTACAGCACAAGAAGCTTATTTGGTAACAACATTGATAAATAGAAGCCAAAATTTTTCATAAAATCCTAAAATAGAATCCGTTCCTGGTGAAATAAATCAAACTGATAAAGCCCATTTGGGAAGAGACATGGTTCAAAGTCATCAGAAAAACTTGCAGCATCTAGGAAGTAAGAAGTAAGCAGAACAAGAAGCAAAAGACTATTCTTGTTGCCAGCTTCCATGCATCATGGTTTTCTATTAGTATTGACTCATAAGATGTATAATGTGGATCTCCTGACCTCTCCACCCCAGTAGGACAAGATCACACGCAGTGCTGTTTCAAAATTTGTCAGTATAATGGTTATACTAGAGCTGAAAGAATGATTTTAATTAGTTGGATTTAAATTGGATACAACAAACCCTTCCGTTCCATTACGGTTTTGGGAATGAGCTGACCTCTTCTCTTGCTGGTACAATTGACAGTCAATGGATTCATCCATGATGCACGGCAGCACTTAACATAGTGAGAATTCTAATGCATGGAAGCTGGAACCATAATCGAAAGGTCCATATTTAGGTCAAAAACTCCTGAATACAATGAAACTATAAACTCCATATGCAGTGGAAGCTCAATTGCATAGGAATATTCATAGGACAAGGCAGAACCAATTATGCTGATTTTGATTTCATGAATAATGAGAAGAATGTAAAGCACCACAACTTGAATATTTGATTTAACCCCAGAAGAGATGCCCAACACGGGGTGGGAAAAATGCTGCATCTAGGTAGGTATTATCACCCATCATGCTGCTATTCTTGATGAACTTCAAACAGAAGTGAGAAAGCCACAATTGGCTTCAGCAAAAGCTAAGGGGAAAGAAACACGCAAATGATAATACAAGCAGCTTCAGTAAAAACTACTGGCTTCTGAGATCATACATCACATATTATTCATAAACGAAGGCACTTCATAAGGAGGTTTCAAGCATATAAAGGAACCGCGCCTTGATAAAAACAAATATAGAGATTACCCGCAAACTTAAATGAAAATAATCACAAACCCAGCTGGCAAAACCCTCAATATATACCCCCAAAAATCCATAATGGCAAATCCAGAAAAGGCAGATTAACCCAAAAATCTAAACACAAATCCATATATGCCCAACCCAACAAACGAAACTACAGTTAAAGACACCAACTTTTTAGCATCCAAAATTCATAAGAATTCTGGATGATGCAGACTACGAACTGTGAAGAAAGAAAGTTGGAGAGACCTTGCCATCAATGATAACCCAACAATCGTCCTTGGTGTTATGCTGAGCAGCTTCTTCCATGCTGAATAGCTTGGTTATAATCGGCATTTTTATGTGCTAGACCAGCAGGTACAACCCAAAATTTTCGAAATTTTTGGAGGGTTTTCAAATTTTTGCTTCCTTTCTCCCTTTTTCGCATTCAATCTCACTTCACACTTTCTTGCGGCAGGGGCCACTTTGATGGAATGGACCACTGTTGGACCCCAGTTGGTGGGTCAATCCGTGACTTAAAAACCCAACCCAAATACAATCAAGTTCATCCCTCTGTTTTTGTGTTTTTTTTTTTTGTGGGCAAATCATTCTATTTTTGAAGTGCGAGTAGTGTTGTATTGTATGTATTTTGCTTATGGATATTTGGATTTTAGACATATGTAGAGAACTAAACATTATCGTGTTCAACATGTTTGCAAACCCTTTTTTTTGGTGCAAATGTTTACAGACTTTTTAAAACCATACACTTTTAAGAAAACTTATGTATAGTATAGATTTAAATACTGATGAAGTCAAAAAATGAGTTGAAATATCTTCAAATTATGATTCATTTTTCCCCATGAATTTAATTTTATCTTAACACAAATTTTAAATTGAAATCAATGACCATTTTTACCATGTTTACTAATTGTCATCTTTTTTCCATCAAGAAAAAAAAATACAAATGATTAAAAGGATCAATGTATAATCTTTTGCCTAGATTAGGTAAAATTAACCCAAACTTAACCCAAGTATTGATCTAAACAGGCTTGTTTTGAAATGAGACTCTTTTATCATCTTTTTTTTTTGGCCTACAGAGTCAAGAGTGTTGGGTAAAAGATGAATACGGCGCTGAATATCACAACAAACCGTGAATGAAATCACTTTCTTGAAGACGTAATTGCCACAATACAAATAATCTTGTAAGTGTAAATGTCCAAGGTTTCTCAAAGGTTTAGTCAATGGAGGTGTTTCAGTCACTCTCATAAATTATATATACCTTGTATGTGTTTTCTCATTCTTATATCTATGGTCTCCCATAGTTTGATGGAACACCAGATAGGATAAATTCTGGTATGTATTTTTTATAAGAGTTAACTCGTCATCCTTATCTATTAGCCCAGATTAGAAGCAACCAAAAAGTATTAGCCACGGATCATGTAAGGAACCACAAATAGTCTACGATCCCCATTATCGCACAATTTTCAGCCAGAAAAATAGACCTTCACAACTACGGACAATCCGTGGTGCCCCTTGGGTCTTGAAAATTCCCAACAAAGAGTCATCTTACAAGAGACCATTGGAACTTTAACCCACACACGGCCTTCTGGTACAATTTTTAGTCAACAATGGACCCATTTCAAGAGGATGGGCCAAACACCCACTAATCAACATGTCTGACAAATTTTCTAAATATTAATTACATGAAGCAAGTAGCCCGATAAGCTCTTCATTCTCAAAACATCTACTATCTACAAGCAGCTCCTACATTGTCACGGGAAAACTCAAATGACAAAGCTTTTCAGATATCTTAAGAGCATTGCTGGTTACTCTTATACCAACTATCGCTTGAATACTGCTGGCGGGAAGTACTGCTGTCACTTGTAGCAAATCACATTTTTTACTCCAAGTGTCTGCACCGTGAGAGAAGAAGATGCACCGTTAAGTTCATACTGTATATTAGTAAATTAGCTTGCACAGAAGACACCAGAAACGCATAGCCTGCGTCTACATTCATAACCAGGTTCCACCTACATACGTACAGAGGATTGTGGAGGGGGTTCAGATATAGCAGTTTTACTGCACGATTGTTGGAACTGTTCACATCATACTCTACACTAAAAATCATCAGTCACTACAACCAACCCCCCCCCCCCCCAAAAAAAGGAAGTTGAGGACAATCCAATGAAGCATTTTGCTTTAATCCACCATAATACAAGCTTAAAAATGAAAGCATTTGGCAAAAAGTGCTGTTGCTTGTCATGAAATTCCTAATCCCATGGTTCAGCCCTGGAGGATCAGAGAATGAATTTGGAGAACTTTTCATGGACACATGTTGCATGCTGACCATGGCTCCCTCAATCCATATCTCAATGGCATTTTGACATTCCCGTATCCCAGAAAGATCTTGCTTCGCTAATTCCATGGCAGGTTGGCTATCATATATAAATTATGCAGACATCTGATGCTTCACATCAAACCTGGTCTCCAACATTGAACCCAGGGGGGGGGAATCATTTTTGTGTTTTAATTAGTACCAGAAGTCTATGGCAAGTGTTGATGGCTGCAACTCAAGAAATTAGAATATCTTAAAGACGGTACTATTAATGTTTGCCATGCCATTTACATGTTCAGACTTCAAAGCAAGAAATGAGAGAAGCAGAACAGGATATTCTTGAACTAGAGAAATATGAATGCATCAGCGTAAACACGAGATGACTTTAGATCAATCCAATGGACACACTGTTGCTAGATATCAGATTTTTGAAAGACGGATAAATCCAACACAATGATGCAGTATACTGCTTATCCTTTCTCGCTAGCTTCCATTTTTCCTGTGCTTGGGAACACATCTCTAAACAAAAACTTCATCCTGCCCTAGTGAAGGTCCAAAACTGCCTAGTCCAATTTTTACGTAAAATAAATGCTTGCTAACCACACAACCTATATTATGATCATCTGTACATCTCACACGCAAAAGAAGAAAGGGCCATCCCTAAGTCCGAAGAGAACATATTTTAATAAAACACAGGGATGATGACATACATAATGGCATAATAACAATGATATGATGCATAACAAAACAAGTTGCAATAACATATTGCAGGTTCAGCATCTATATTTGACCAGCAATGATGAAAATAGTGGCAACATGAATCACGACTAAAGAATGATTAGGAGCATAAATTGAATATGATAATGGATAATATTTAAATGGTACCCTAGTTTCCATCCAATCAACTAACCAGATGACCTATGCCTATGTGAGCAACCTTTTACACGTTCATCATAAAAACTAAAGCACCGGATCTTTCATTTAATTAATAATTTAACAGGTACGGTTTTCGCACCTTTTGCTTTGTAGGCATTTTTGCCTTGGTTTGATTGAGCAAGAGTCAGAGATAAGATTCTGCGTATTTTCCACAGACGTAGTGTGTCATTAAGCTGATGATGATTCAGCAATCAGAAAAGCACCCATTTGCTAGTTAATGAAATACCAAGTTGGGTACCCACTTAATAACATTGCTCTCTTTTGCATCAAAGGAATCTACATAGGCCCTGATTTCTACCACTAAAATAAAGGGAACCACATCTGTCTGTGCCCATAAACGCAGTGCTATTTTCATGAGAATCTGAAAGGATGGAGACTTGTGCTGAGGACAGGAGATGAGATTTTATAGAAAACACAGCATCTTCCCAATATATACGACAAAATTCTAGTATATTTCCCTTCCCCAGCACCATCTGTCAGTGAAGAAATACAGTATCACCTAGCCACGTGCCAGTGCCCATCTCTCCCTTCTTTCCCTTTGGAATTCTTGATATTTGAGTTTGAGCATACTTGTGATTCGTGAACGTGATCACTCAGCAGACAAATTTTATAGCATCAAGTTGGGATTTTTGAATTGCACATACCCATATACATGACAACAAAAGGCATACAAAAGAAGGATATAATTAATGGTTCCAGTTGCATACCTTGATGCGCTTCACCTTGAGAGTAAGGAAAAGCATGAAACTCACTTCTTTTTTTTTATCCTGCGTCAGTTTCGGTCAAGTGCCTCTGCTGCTCAATCCTCTGAAGATGCGATGACAGTTGGAGCAGATCAAGGATGATGCCTTGACCCAGAGGATGACAGTTATTGGTCTTCTCTAAACCTGGTTGTGGTTGTGGTTGTGGTTGTGGTTGTGGTCCCAGCGAAATAGCATCACTTGTGCATCGCCTAAGGTCAATCGTGATACCATTATGTAGATTCATTGCACTGGATGTGGGCTCTGCCTTTTGAGCTTCCATTGAGGGCATTTGAGGTGTATGGAACCCAATCCTTGTTGAATGGCCAAGCAACTGCCCACAGCTTGATATTTTATGTGATGACTGAGCTGACAGAAGAGAGAGAGCACGCCTCGTTTGCAGGATGCCGGATAAATTTGGTGTCTTAGATGTTGGCATGTCAACTATAGTGTCCTTCACAACACCTCCTGCTGCCGCTGACTCATTATACATTTTTTCCCCTGCACAATTCATGTGGAGGAAGAAATTTGAGCTTTTAATGGAATAATATTCCACTTTAACATGCTTAACCCATTTTGATGACGCATGTTTACCTGAATGGGTGAGAAGACTAGACACACCTCCTGGAAAAGCAAATGGTGAGGAGAAGCCAATAATGCCAGTGCCTGCTAATTGTAGCATATTGGAGGATGGTTCCTTCAGAACTACTAAAGAGAAATATCGTGATTCAGGAAAAAAGTTTGGTCAATAATTGTATCATGAACCTTTTTTTTTAAATTTTAAAAAAAAATCTTGCAGGAAATATGGATGGCAATATAACAACTTTTGAAATGCCCTTATCAAGTTTGGCAGTATGCTGTCTCCATGAATATTTGGGAAAAAGCAACTTTAAGAAATTTCAGCTTTTAATTTCAATGGCACGTCATAAAGTGTTTTTAAGCAGGGGAACTGCCACAAGCTTTATTCAACTTTGAATTACGTGATAAAGTATACAAGAATTGGCTTCTTGGTTAGGTCACTTTTTAGTTTTTAATCTTCCATTTCTGAATGAATTCTCCATCACAAAAGACAATATATTTGGGACAACACATACAAAGATTTCTTTAGAGTCCTATTTACCAAAATCATGTCCTAAACACAGCCTGTAACAATAGCTGAATTGGGAACATCTTTATTTGATTAATTGTAATATGAATTGTGGACGCATGTATAACAGATATCATTTAAAAGATAATCAACAATACGCATTTTTAAACCCAACATTCAGCAGGATTTTTTCTTCCTTTTTGATTTATTGTTTGGTTCATTTTTTTTGTTTCCGGGGGGGGGGGTGCCTGAAGGGAGACACCAGAGCCAATGTAGGTGAGAATTTCCCAGGTCTTTTGTTCTAGCCCCAAAGAATTCACTGACTTACCCGATTCAGACGTTAGTTGAGGCTTCCTTCGACGCTTATTATGGGCAGCAAGGCGTCTACGACAACTACGCTTACCATCATCAAATTCATTCAATAGGTGGAACCTGGACAAACAGATCCACCATCAGCCACAAAACTGCAGTAACATGCTGAGATTATCCTCAGCAACACAAAAATAAAACGCATCATTCTGAGGTTTAAAAAGTTTGAGAACAAGGTGAGATCATCGCAGGAGGTGTTCCATTGAACACCCACCAAATATGATATGGCATTCAACTTGCAACAGTACAGCTTATCTTCTGTTAGTTTTACACAGGTTCATTAGAATATTTATTACCTGGGCCAACTACAATGCCAAAGGACTCCATTTAAGCACAAGAAATTAAACACAAGAATTGCAATCTAAGACCTAGCCTTGTTACCACTGGTAAACAATTGATTAAGGTTTGCAGCAAGGAATGAGAGCTGAAAGCAAAGATTCATGTTACAAACCTGCTACATTGCTGACAAAATCTTTGCTCCATCCCATCAACAATAACTATTGCAGTCTTAGTATGCACATCGCAGACTTTATGCCGTTTGTAGTAGCCTTTGCAGGAGCTAAGATCCTCGTTGCAACCGAGAACTTGACAACAAGGAGGCCGAGGATTCAAAGCCATTAACCGAGCTCTCTTTGACGGAAGAGACAACAAAGAAGATGGTGCATACCCATTAGCTTTTGACAGTTCACTTTCGTTTGCACTGCCACCATCTGTTAGCCTACCCAACTTCAAGTCAAACAGGGAACAATCCTGGTTGTTTGATTTTATAAAATCAGTTGAAATTTGAGAACCCAATTCCCTTTCTTCACAAAACGGTACATTTCCATAAGAATCAGCACCAATCTCATCACTGAAAACCTCTCCACTAGGCTCACTAGAAAGAGAATATGAACTCCTGATCTCATCAGAAAAACCCAAATCCAGTCTCTCAAGTGCTTGTGTATTTGAGACAAGTGGGAAATTCTCAAAATTGAAGAGGGGTTTGATTTCACATCCCATCACTTTGCTCTTACAGCTTCCACCATCAATTGGGAAATCTAATTCCTCAGATAGCAAACCAACCCTTCCTTCGGACAAATACTTCCAAGAATCCATCGTATTCAACCTGTACAAATCTTATGATTCCGTAAAATACCCAGAAAAATTCAAGCAAACCAGACAGGCCATAAGATTAGCAACCATTATCAAGGCAAATGTGCAGGAATCTTTTAATGAAGCAAAAAAGAAAACTGCCAAAGGATTCTAAATTATATATAACATGTATCTCAAAACAGTATAAGATTATCAACAAACGACACCCAACAAAGATAATGATTATGACCCAGAAGAGATAAATCATGAAGGAAAAATGTCAGATAAACTATTTGCAAGTTCATAGAATTTCAGACCCATCACTTGGTATCAAATGAGAAACCATGTAATTGTCTCAATCTCCCTTTGAACCCAATGCAAACCATTTAAGCATGTCAAGACCCACCCAAAAAAAAAGAGCGAGAGAAATGGACACAAAGAAGATGCAAGCAAACGTATCCCGAGAAATAAATCAATATGGTATCTCAAGGCCAAGAACAGAACAAACCCAATTCTTGAAATTGAGGGAGCAAGCATTCAAAATAAAGAAAAACAAGCACAATTGCAGAGAAATTAGAAATTGAGAGATGGGGTTTTGCCATACCACAGCAACTAACTGAGCAGAGAGAGACAGAGAGAGAAAGAGAAGGGTTAATTAGTTGTGGATTGAGGAGGTCGAGGGAGATACGGATACAGTGAGGGTCAACATTTACATGATGGTTCCCATCAATATCTCGGTGGGGAAGAGCATGTCTTTTGTAGCTTTTGAGGCCAATGGCCATTACTCTCACTCAAGCGAACCGCCTTTTTAGTTGTTTTGTTTAAATTAATGATTAATGACCTTGATTTAACACAGACAAAGGCAAGGATTAAACCCTACCACCACCAGGCCTCCAGCTTCAACCTTTTCTTCTTTTCTTTTTTAATGAACACACACACTAGGTTCAACTAATCATGAGACAAATTTCTTCAAGAAGAGTAATCTTATTTTTGATTTTGATAAGCTATCAACCTTATTTCAAAAGTTAATGTATGATTTTTTGCTTTGTAAAACTCGATTTAGCTATAAATATCCCTAAAAGTATTGTCAATTGAAATATCAGATAATTGCAAATAAATTTTTTGGGTGGAAATTTGCAGATGTACTTTGAGAAAATCATGGAAAAAAATCTTTTTGAAAACCATAAATGTCCAAGTAAATATTTGTTTTGAGAGAAAAAATGATTGCTTAAGTAAAATATTAACGAATAAAAGAATGAGTTGAAAAAGACGCGAACTTCGAACATGTTCTTTTCGACTTATCGTAAGTACTTATGATCAGTATTCAACAATTTTCAACATAATTCAGCAACTTTCAACACAATTCAGCACTTATAATTACTTATTGAAAATTTTTAATTATATTTTCTTAAATCATTTGGTATCTTTCGTCATGTTTCAATATGTTTCACCATGTTTCATTAAGTTTTAGTATGTTTTAGTAATAAGTACTAATAAACACTCCTTATAAGTCAGAAAAAAACATGTCCTTCATATGGTTTCTGAGGTAATTGGTAAAAGATTATTTTGTTCTCTATGTCTTTTGACTTTCTCAAATCTTTCACCATAGAAACATTCAAGTAAATAATGGAACCTAAAAGAGATCATACGTAGAGGTGTATGTGTGTGTTAACAAAAAAAAGGAGGGAAAGGGGAGGGCAGAAGTGTTCGGTCCGATTCTTTTCGTAGTTTAATTGATACAATCCATTCATTTTCAGCCCCACCCACTCTCCCCCCCCCCCCCCTTCACATTTTTCCGCACTTTAAAAAAATACCACTTCTTCTCACTCTTACTAACTTTCATCCACTCATTCTCACTCCTACATATAACTATTATTTTTCATATTTTGAAAACTTTTATAATTTATGTAATTATATGTATGAATAGTCTGACAATAATTATGAAAAGTTTTATTTATTTTTCGGATGTTATGGAAATATTTTTTAATCATGCCGGAAATTATAGATGACGTAATTTTTTGTTATATATATTGAAGAAATATTTTTTTCTACTTTGTTAAACAAACGTCAGTTTTTTTGTGACTGGTAGATGTTTTGGGTTTGATTCAATATATGGAAAATATGCTTAATTTATTTTATTTTTTTTTACATTGGTTACGAAATATTTGTTATAGATCATCAAAGCGTGGATGATTGTTGTTGTATGTGTAACAGATTTATTTTTCGTTCATCGTAATTTGGGGCCAAATTTGCAGATGTTTTTTCCGGCATAATGAAGGAATGTGTAAATTTTTGGGACGTTATTTGCAATTCATGACATGAAGTGCAGATGTACTGTACGTGCATTTTGAGCGGATATTGTTTTTCGTGTGCGGTAGTAACAAAATATTGAAAGTTATTTAGACAAATTGCACGTGATTGTTTTCCGTGTATTGAGAGCCTATTCTTTCGTTAGGAAATATGGGTTGGGAAATGAGTAAAATTGATTGAAATTGGTAGAAGTGGATTAAAGTAGGTTGAAGTGAGTATTTTTTTTTATTGAAGTAGGTTGAAGTGAGCATTTTTTTGTTGAAGTAAGTTGAAATTGGTTAAAATTGGTTGAAGTTGGCAAAAAAAAGTTTGTATGATGGGTAAAAGTTGGTTAAAATAGTAAAAAATGGATTAAAGTTGGTTGAAGTGGAATGAAGTGGGTTGAAGTTTGTTGAAATGGATTGAAATTTGTTGAAATTGGTATTTTTTAATTAAATTCGTGAAGTGGGTTGATTTGGATTAAAGTGGGTTGAGGTTGGTAAATTTGGATTTACCAACGAAAAGAACAAGGCCTGAACATATGCATATTTTTTTCGCTGTTCGTATTTGGTTAATATATGAAAAAAATATATCCACAATTTTTTTACGAATAACAAAAATTGCATTTTTTTTTTGGTAACAATGACCACGTAACAACATTTTGTACCTGAGTCAATATAGAAAAATATTTTTTTCAGTCTAACAAAATTTTTATCACCGATAATTACTATCACAATTCACAAATAAAATATTACATTAAAAAAACAAAATACGTAACTTACATCAACTTTTCTACTTTATTCAACTCCTTCCCACTCCTCCACCCTCTCTTTCCCACCCTTAAAAAATATCACTCGTACTCACTCCTACTCAATTCTTCTCCTTCCTTTTCACTCCCACCAATCCCAGAGCTATAGTTTTTCAACGAAAAGAACATGCTTTAAAAGGTCAATTGTGTTCGTTGGGTGGCAGTCCATTGCAGTTTTATAAACTGCCCTGATAAGGCCCTCTTGGGCCCATCCTAATTAAATGTAGAAAGTACAGACGTGGTCATACCTAGCCCCAGGCCTAACCGCCTAAGGTATGCATATGAGTATGGCCTATACACAATCATTTCCCAAAGCACAAAACATTATCAACTCCTAACGAAAAATAGAGTTTGGAGCTTTTAATTTCCAACCCCACTAGGGGCCTCTTTTTTTTTTTTTTTGTAAGGAAGAAAAGAGAATAAATTGAAAAAAAAATAAATACAATTGAGTGGGAATGGATGGATTGAAATAAGGAGGTTTTTGTTTTTTTGGTTGGCAGAAGTGATTAACAATGGTAGAGGTTGTGGAAAGAAGGAAGTATTAATATCAAGATGAGAAAAGGGAATAAAAATGAATAGTATTTTTTCATAAGAAGTTGGAAGAAATAGGGGGAAAAAAGGAAATAATGAGAGGGCATTGCATGAGATGGAAATCCTTTCCATCCCCACATAAACAATAAGCCTTAGAAAAGAACTTTGAAAGACTATGGTTATGAAATGTAGGCCATCACACTTCAATTGATAAATGGTTCTTTTTTTATCCATAATTAGAACGTCCACAAGAAGGGTTAAAACACTTAAAATCTAAAAGAAAATGTGCCGCCACCCTCACATAAAACACGTCAAGGATGCACTGGTTTGTATATGCAGAAGTTAAGTTGCAAACTCCAATATCAGTCCAAAGAAAGATTCTCAGTACATGAACCAAAATTGGACCTCCATAAACCAGAATGAGACTTGTGATTACTAAAGTTACTCTTCTTCGTTTGACCACATAAGAGAACTCTTGCATAATGTCATTCTAAATTCAAGAACTTCACATATAATTACATATACTGAAAACAAATCTACAAACTGCACGTATACATGCATAATCAAAATGTGAATCAAAATGTAAGGCCTCAGAATCTTTTCACAATTCCTACAAGCAAATTCCAGGCAAAGCTGCGAGACTGAGACACCCAACAATTACACAGAAGCTTTCGATCTTGACAGCGGGCGTTGTATTATTACCTACAGAAATCATCAGTATGAGACACACACACATTAGTACTTGCCCAACTATGGACTCCCCGAGTCCCTAGACCAGTTAACTTACATCCCAAGTGTGGGATCATAGTTTATATCTTTGTATCATTGAAAATTGAGCTCCCCGAAAGTACTTAATGTGAATTTCTGGCGCAGCAAGTTGTACATGAGCAAATGTCAGGGTCTGAAGATGGATTTGTTCCTTCAAGTGTCACAGGGATGCATCAGCATTAGAACTCCCACCTCGGCGCCCTGCAGTCGTATTCTTCAATATCTGCATGTCATATCACCTACGGCATTAGAATCTCCATGATCACCCCAACCCCACCCCCCAAAAAAAAATAATTGGAGGGCTATCCCGGCATCCGGCATCAAAATATGGTTCTCTGATACACTGATCTAAACTTAACAGTATCAGATTGGACATGTAAGAAATGAAAAAAAAAAAAAGGGCGAGTGTTTACAGTAAAATGATCAAAGACATCACCAACAGGTGGTCCAGTGGCATTTGACCTACTTTGCATCAGGGGCATATATGGGTTCAAACCCCAGTAGGAATGCAAGGAGCTCATTTCAACCTTTATTCCACTGTCTTACACACACACACACACACAGAGATGTGACCCCATGTGGGCATTCGAGCTAAACAGATCCACCAAGAGAACAGAAGCCGGCGTTAAACTAACAAACCAGCTAAGGGACCCGTGGCATTGTAGTTGTATGATGCGTACGCTATGGAGTAAAGCTTCACATTCTGCTCTAAATTCTACATCAGAGCCCCTCATAAATGGCCAGAAAAATGCGCCAATATCGAACATGTATAGCGTCCACAAACAAGACATTACTCCAGGTCACTATCACCATTCTGTTACAGAAATCAGAACAAACGATACGGAAACACTCACGTCGAGCTCATGAAATACATGTGATGATTGGATCCAAAAGCAATCATGGACAAATCCCCTAGTTCAACAACAACGTCAAAACATTCACTCATCCACAACCAAACAGAAGATGAGGAAACCTGTCTTCCTCTTAGCCCTTTTTTTGGGTTCTTGGGTGGGGGGGGGGGGAACACAAGAGCCAACTCAAATGTCTCAAACTGAAACAACCCGCAACAATGGACCCATCACCCATGTGATTGAGAAGAATGATGGCCAAAAAGCTAGTTATGGGCTACTGACCATGCGGTCCCCGAGAGTAACTGCCCAGATGCATAAAGGGAACAAACAAGTGAACAATGGGCCTTTACTCAGCATTTACAGTTATCATAATTTCTGCACATCACACCCTCCAAAGGCATCGCACTTCACCACATCTAACAAATCCCCCCAATATATATAAATAAAACCAACAAAATAAAAATTCAAAAGGTCATAAAATGCCCAGCTCTAAGACATATTCCATAACAATGACATGAGGGGAATGTTATGATGGTGACCAAATACATTAAATTACACGTATAAAATGTAATATGCTATCCATATACCCTCTCCATTCACAATGCATTTCAAAATCCTAATAACCCAAAACCTGATCCTACAAACATTGTACCTGCCCATGTTCTAGACCTTGAATTAATGCAGACATTAATCCTACTATTTCCATACATTAAAGATTAGAACAAAAAATGATGACCTAGTTCCAACTATTCCAATGATGCAATCTTAATAACCCAAAACAAACCTAGTGCCAAACTGAAAATGAGGCATCTAAGTTGTGATTCAAATCTAATTTGACCTGGATCACATCAATATAGTCTTAAATTGAGCTTTATTCATCAGTAAGAAATTTTTTGTCTAAATTACCAATGTAATCCCAGAATTCAAGATGGACTCAAGTGATCAGAAATTTCTATCTACTTCTACTTGGACAATACTCCAATGTTAAATTAGCTCAAAGAAGAAATTAACAAAAGCACCTTGTACCAAAAAACATAAGCAAGACACAAACCTCAATCTCAAATGACTGAACTTTATACAACCCAAGCTGAATCCAACATAAGCCATTCTATCCATTTTCCAGGTTAATGTGACCTAAACCACATATTTGGCAAGTATACAAAGGATTGGCCGATGAAAAGCCTTCGCAAATCTTTCTTAAGCTGAAGTTAGCTCTACTTGACTATCAAAGTTTAGAACTTACATGTCTAAGCATCTGATTCTCATTCTGCAATGTGGAGAGCCTCTCTTCCAGCTCAGAGTTCCTCTTTTCCAAATCCTTAACTCTTGTCTCTAAATCATTCAAATAAGCCTTCTTCCTCTCCCTTGCTTGCTGAGCTGAAACTCTATTCCTTAACAGCCTGTACCATTAAAGAAATTCCCACTTCTAACCTCTCGCAAACAATGAAAATGAATAGAATCACCTCAGGCCCAAGTCAACGCAAACTCTACAAATTAAATTCACTTAATAGTTAAATATACTTTTACCGAGATTCCAATCAAACCAAATGCTTCATACCTCTTTAGACGTTTGCTTTCTTTATCAGCTGGGCTCCTACCCCTCTTCCTTTGAACCTGCCCTTGGGCTTCAACCCGGTCTGGGCCCACTGCTGAGGTCCCGGAGTCTCGCCTTGAAGCAGAAGCACCAGCCGGTTCAGCACCCATCTCCGGCACTCTTCGGATTTCATCATCACTTTCCATTCCTTTGAGCATCAATCAAAATCAAACAAGAAAGAAAAATAAGCAAAGCGGAACCCCCCAAGAAAAAAAATTACTGGTGCACCACTCCGCTATGCAATACAGTGACAGAGTGTACCCAATCCCAATATCTACTTGGGGAAATAGTGATCTTACCTTCCTACCCTAATGAGAAATTCACAAAATTCCTACCCAATACCTTAGCTTTAAAAAACCCACCTGAAGTTCATCTAGGCGCGCCCCTGCGTGAAGCTGCGGGGTCAGCACCTCAGAAGCAATGAGGTGCGCCTCAAGAATGTGAGGCTTTATCTTCCTCCCTTTTCTTCTTTTTCTTAGCCTTACCTTTACCTTTTTTCTTCTTTTCCTTCCTTGGGAGCTAAAAGGTGAGCCAAACTTGTACCGTAAGTACGTGCATTAGGGAACTACGATGATAAGATAACATGTCTTTAGATTATTTGCAACGTTAGTAACCAGATTGATATTTAATCACATTTTTAATGCATTTATTTAACTTGTTTCTGCGAAATATACTTTGTGAAATATGAAATACTTTAAAAAGAATTTTGCATAGAAGCGCGCATTGCGTCCATGATGCGCGCTCCTTCGTCTCGCACCTTGCGCCTCGCCCTTTGGGATCCTGTGCGCCTCGCACTTTTAAAACTAAGCCTAATACACCCTTGAAATCCTATTTTCTTGTATTTCCACACAAACGAGAAGAAAGTGTAATATAAACGCCTTTCTGTGAATTCAAATTCCTCAAAACTCAATTTCATCTACAACTCTACAACAACACAAATTATGTACCTAATTTCGCCACAGGACGGGTGGAGGAGGGCAAGTTCATAGGCAACCTTATCCTTGATGAATAGGAGTTTCTCCAAAATCCTTAATGAGAAGATAACTTACCCTTCATCTTCACATTACTCAAACGGAAAAGATTTCAGTTTTCAACAAACGCCCCAATGGGTAAGCTAAATCAGTTAATTTTCCTCCATTTTCAGATTATTACTCAATTAAGAAAAATCTCAGCGTCTATCAAATTCCCAGTAAGGACACAAATAGGAAAGTAAATAAACCAACCACGACAAACAGAGAAAGTAATAAATCCTCAATCAACTCAGTTTTCAACGAATTCCCAAATCGGTAAACTAAATTTTCCGCCATTAAAACATTACCAACGAAGAAAATTCCCAAAACATCAATCTTCCATCGAGAACCCTGGAACAAACTAAATAAAACAGGGAAACTCCCAATGCAATTGTTGCAATGAAATGAAACAGTCATCTGGGCACGAAACATCATGCCTAAAACTGATTATGAAATCAAAGAGGATCAAAAAATCATATTAAAAGAACAGCAAACCTTCTTTGACTTCGAGATGAAGGGCAGAGCTAGAAGATCTCTCACTGCTAGATGGCAACGACGCAGCAGCAATGGAAGCACTTGTAGTCGCCGGTTCCGGCATTTCTGATTTCTTCCTCTCTATGCAGAGAGAGAAATGCTGTTGTTCTACTGGTTTATGAGAGAGAAACGGCGGGATAATGACACCGCAGCTTGGTGTTTACAACAAGTAAAAAGTTTCTCAAGAGGAGAGAGAATGGCGAGTGAGGAAGAAGGGAACGTGGAGATATAATAGCCATACACTCTTCTCTGAAATCAAAGGCTTGGAAAGGGGAATCGTGGAGAATTTTGCAACCGTTGATTGGGAGTAAGATCAAGGGTTCTAGTGTTTTTAAAGGTTAATGTATTCTTTTTTATATGCGGTGGCAACTGAAATTGGGCATGTGCTCTGCTGGCACGAACAAGGGGGGGATAGGGCCTAAGGGTTGGGTCGGGTCTATTCAGCCTTTTCTGATTTGATTCGATTAGTCGAATGTTCGAATTTGGCAGCTGAGGTTTGGATTATGTCCATGTCGGAAACCTAATACTGGGGATGTTGGAATTTTGGAATTAGAAGCTTATCAAGATCCATTTTTTAAAGTCTAAAAGAATGGACTATATTCAATCAGTTTGTGCATATTCACAATCTTATGTAAAGTTTATTGGACTTTTTTATTTAAAATCTACTCTAAAAAAAATAAGACGATTGCTATTGTTTGTTTGATAAATTTTTAAATATTAATTTACTAAAATTTTAAAACATAGTGTCAAAAATAAAGAATAGTTCGTGATGAAAAAACTACCTAAAAATCAAAGAAAGAAGAACAATGAATGAAGGGAGAGAAAATAAAATTATGTTCCAAGCTCAAAGGGAATATTCTCAGGTAAAAATTTACCAAACTCTCACAAAATCAAACCACAAACAATAATTTCGAATCATCGTATCATCATATCATATTATCATCATATATATCATATATCATATATATCTATACTATATATAAAAGCAATGTTGTGATGACGTGGCTTTTTCGAATTTTCTCATAAATTTGAGATTTTGAACCGTTAGATTATTTGATTATATAATCACAACCGTCGGATTTTCAATAAAATAATTACCGTCATAATTAAAAATATATAATATCTTGATTTTTTTTGGCAACAAAATCTCTTAACTACCTAAAAACAAAATATACTTCGATATCCTTTCCTAAATCAATAAAAATAATTATCATCATAATATCATTAGGTTATTTGATTATACAATCACAACCATCAGATTTTCAATAAAAATAATTACCATCATAATTAAAAATATATTATTTCTTGACTTTTTTTTTTAGTGGAATCTATTAACTACCTAAAAACAAAGTATACTTTAATAACTTTTTCTAAATCACTGAAAATATATATGTACTAAAGTTTATGGATGGTATTAATATTTTAGTGATCCAAGGAATGAATAAAATATTAAAGTTTCACTTTTCTTATTTTAATAGTAAACCCGAAATTAGCCACTTTGCATATTATTATTATATTAAATAAAAGAGATATGAATTAATAGAAGAGCTGGATCTAGACAAAAGAATTTTCTTTCCGAACGTTCTTAATGCGGGATAAGGTGTTTTTCTTCTTATATTTCTTAGTCATAAATAAAGTTCATAAAATCACTATTTTTTTTTATGAACAAAAATCCGCACAGTGACAATTAGTTAAGGGTCGAAAAATGTTCCTTTTAAGAGGTTGATGAAGTTTTTTATTTTTTTTTATTTGTAACAAGTATTTCTATACCCATATAGTAAGTGAAAAAAATTATAGGTTTTTATTGGTAATAATTATTTATAAAATATTACAATATTCCATATAGCAACCATGTCATATACAATATTTTAAGTTTTTTCAAATAAAATAATTAATAACTTTTTAAGAAGAAGCAATTATTGGCATGAGCAAATTATGAGAAACTATCAACTAAAATTTCTAATATATCGAAATACACTACAATAAGTTTAGCAAATATTTTCGATCGCAGTTATAATATATTAATTTCTCTATAATAATTTTAAAATTATGGTAATCTAAAAAAATTATCTAATTTATTCCTTGTTAGGTACTATTGATTATACATTTCCAGTTGCATATTTATGTTATGAATTTCGCAAATGTATGGTTGATCGCTGTAGCAAGTACGGGTGTCAATCTTTAGGGATGTGTTATGAAATTAGATCGCTATAAAACTAAATGTGATACGATTGAATTAAATTGTCAAGGTTTAGTTAATTAATAACCAATTATTTCAGCACGCTACACTGGAAGATTAATGTCAGAAAGAAGCTTACCCTATCCATCACCATTAACTTTAATTATGACCAAATTATGCAAAGCAAAATCAAACTTGAATAACCAAAATAGAAACAGAGAACTTAACAAATATGAGAGAAATTAAGCTCAACCTCTTCACCTCCAACTCCCTTCAGCTCTCGCCTATAATGAAAATCTGGATCTGAACGCATATATGAACCGGATAGAGAATCCAGTTATCCAAAGAACGACCAACACCGAAAACTCGAATCTAGGCCAGACTGAAGCTGTGCCAATCACGTTTTGGACACTTTATTTTTTTATTACTATCTCATTATAGCATTTTCTACAGCCGTATAGTCATCTATCAGTATATGCGATTATAAATGATTGTATAGATAAACCATGGGTATTTGTTATGGAGCATCGACGATGCCATGAAGTAGAATTGTCTATCACTCTTATTGCGTCAGTAAGTTGGAAGGATGAGGTGTATTACTTACGAAACACTGATGTTAGGTACACCAGGTACACAAGATATAATCGTAATCTTCATTATATCATTGCTAATCAAATTATTACTAAGAACTTAATTTTTAATGTAGGTAGAAGATGAGAATGTGAATTTTTCGTCATTGCCACCACAAATTAACGAATTATCATATCATTTAACATGATTTTTAGTTTTATTTTGACTACCTACAATCTCTGTCATACTTTAAATCGCGTATTTGATAATCATACGTTGTTTTAATTATTGAGTTTCAATGGTTATACATAAAGGTGCTATCTATTCATATTTTTCAATAAATTTAAGTATCATTTTCTAAATTACAATATTAAGTTTCTATACAGTGAACATTCATCGATCATTTTGACTATATATATATATGTACTGTAATATGCACCGTACAAAGCACAAGTCCATACTAGTAATATGAAAACTGAATGTATTATTGAGTGAGTGACATTTGGCACAGTATCATTGGTTAATTAATTTCTTTTCTTTTTCCTTTTTCCTTTGAAGTTGTATACTTAATGCAATAAATCACAATATGTTGATATCAAGATGGCCTTATAAGTCATGGAATGAGAAAAAAAATTAAGTATAGTATGATCTTTAAAATAACTCCATCACTTTTAATTAAATTTAATTATACTGTGACCTTATATCCATAAATTTTAATTAAATTTTAATGTTCTTGAACTGATACTTGCTAACTAAACTAATGCTGCAAATTCCCAGCATATAATTTGTCTCTATCTAACAAATACAATAAAGTTTAATATATTTTAATAACATATCATTAATATATAATAAAAGTTTCATATTAATGTTCCTAACTAAACTGATGTTTGGTCAAAATGATCTTATGAAGCCATAAAATGCTAGAAAGACTTAGTATAGCATGACTTTTGAAATACGTCCATAAATTTTAAGTACATTTAAGTATATTTACTGTTCCTAATTCAAGTGATGTTGTCTAACTAAAATGATGCTGCAAATTCTTAACGTTTGATTTATCTTTATCTAATAAATATATCAAAGTTTAATATATTATAATAATGTACCATTAATGTAAATAAAGTTTCATTTTAATGTTCCTAGCTAAAGTGTTGTTGCCTAATTAAAGTGCTGCTGCAAATTCCTAATGTCTAATTTATCCATATCTAACAAATACATCAAAGTTTAACATATTGTAATGACATAATTATTGTGTGAATAAATAAAAGAAAACATATTTAAATTAATTAATTATTTAAAGTACTCATATGTCAATTGATGATGGGCCACAATTAATTAATTATTATTTTACTAAACCATATTATTATATTTATCCACCCTAAAATTTAATAGATGCATAGTCCAAATAGCCAAAACTCAATACTATAACCTAAATAAAGAAGTTGTACCATCATTCATGGAACAATACTATTAGAATTAAAATACATATTCACATGGTCCACAAAACGTCCACCATGGCCTACTATTTGCAAAATTTAGATATTGGTATCCTACCTCCTCTTTAATCTCATTCTTTATTCATTCTTGAACTCTTAAAAAAAAAAAACACACATGTTGTGTGCATTGGCTAATACCTTTACTAATGAGGTGAGACTATTTTCTTTTGAGCAAACACATAAAAGCTTAAAATATTTTAGTGAGGTGCGGTATCAACTTTAATACATTTGACTGTTGCTAACTACAGTTATACTACAAATTCTTAACATTAACCTATAAGATTTTAAATATCTATGTCTTACTAAATAGATAACAACAACAATAATAATATCAGATAAAAAAAATAATAACAATAATGTCTTCTATATAAACAAATTTTTCACAATAAATTTTTTATAAATAAAAAAGTGACCAATGAAAATCTAACTAAATTATTTAACTCAAAGCGTACGAGTTTATAAAATAAAACAAATTCAAAACGTCTAAGCTCTAAAAATGTATTAAAAATGTTCAACCACAAAATAATTGTATAAAAAATTAATAAACCATTACAATACATATATAGTTCATAATCTATAATTACATCTCAAATATTGATGTAACTCAAAACTAATTAGCTAATAATCAAAATCTGAAATAAATCATTATACATGCCCGTGCGAAGCACGGGATGTACACTAGTATTTGAGTTAAAGTTGAAGAAATCCAACAAAAGTAGTTGAGAATCGAACGTCAAAACGACAAAAGAGTACATACCTCAATAATTCAAGAAAGTTGTAACGAACAATCAATTAAACTCCACCAAAATCATACCGAAAATAAGTAAGCCTTTCTACTCTTACAATTAAAAACAACACGAATTTAACAAAGAGGAGTTCAAAATTGAACGGAGAAGGTTGAAATGATGAGAGAATAGTTGGTAGTATAAAGGAAGCTAAAGAGGATGAGAGAGCGAATGAACTGTGCAAAATGAATGGGAAGGAAAATGCAACAACAGCAACAACAAATTTCCAGTGTGGGTCCCATTTGCGCGTGTTATTGGGAGATTTACGCATAGATCGTCTTATCTTTATACATATCACTACATACGGAGAGGTTAGTTCCAATATGCCTAAAAAACAAAAACAAAAAGTGCGAAACTAAAAGCAAGTTAACAAAAAATTAATAAATAATACACATGGTATGGATACGAGCATATAATATAAATTACAATGGAAATATGATATGAACCCTTTAGTTCATGTAAAGCTCAACAATACCTAACAAATCGTACAATACGTATTAATTAATAAATTACTGTCAAAGTAACAAATATAACTCTAGACGAATTACCATAGGGTACGGAATGGAAGTTTCATTTAAATGAAACAAATCAAATTGTGATACAAACAAATTTTATTTCTTCGAACCCAAAAAATATTATTAAAAAAGCTTTGTCTTCCTCTTCTAACCTTTTAAAGGGGTTTTTTTTTCTGATCATAAATACTTATTATCAGTATTCAACAATTTTTAGTACAATTCGGCATCATTTAGTATAATTCAACACTGTTAAAAACTTACTAAAAATACCTGGTTATAATTTCTTCAACCATTCAACATACTAGTATAAACCCGTGCTATGCACGGTGCATGATGAAACAGATATTTAAAAAATATGTATCATTGAAAAAATTAAAAAATTTATCGATAAGTAGTTAGTGGAAAAAATAAAAAGTTGTGAACTTCATAAATAGCAACTGAGATAAATAAAGTCAAACAAAAAATTAATTGAACCACGTAGGATAATTTAAAGATATAGAATTAGTGGTTTATATTTAGGGATGGGAGCTCTACCCAAACTCGAAAAATTTGAAACGAACTCTCTTTATTTATGGTGGGTTCAGGTACAAAAAATGGAGGAAAAATAGGTATGAGGCGAGTGTGCCAAAAACGGGTATAGGTACAGGTACAGATCGGGTACAGGAATATCATATCCAACCCCGCCCCATATCCAAACCCGATTTTTTTAAAAAAAAATTATGAAAGCGAGTAGGCTGTAGTGAAAAAAAGGCCCAAATTTGTACCTAATACATATTGTGCTATCAGATTCAGCTGACAACTACTCTACTCTTATGCACCTACAAATTTGATATTTTGTAGGGACACAATGCATTTCAATTATGAGTATTATTTTTTAAACTTAATAAACCCGACGTGTATTATTTTAATTTTGAATATGTAGGCATAAATTTAATAAAGGGGAAATCCATGTAAAAAAGTATTTTTCATTTAGTTTTGAACCTTTAAAAATTAAACTTAATGAACCCGATAGGTGTCGGTTTTTACAATGTATGTGTACCAAAATAAAACCTGAATAACTCGAAAAACCCTATGGATATGGGTGGGGTATGAATTTTTAAAACTCGATGGGTACGGGTGTGGGTACGAGGATGGTTTTAGAAAATGAGTATGGGTGCGGGTACGGCTCCACTCGGCCCGAACTCGCCTCATGTCCATCTCTATCTATATTTAATAGATGGTTACCCCGTAGATAATAGGATTGTTATATATTCTTTACGATTTTTTACAAAAAGTAATAATAAATACATGATTTATTTGGGGAATGTACCTTTTTTTAATAGATATAATCAAAGGCTTTGATTTAATAGGTGATTAACTTTCACGGTTGAGATTACACCAAATAAATCACCAATGTTGTAGCATTTTAGATTTTTCCAAAAATTATAATTTTTATTAAATGTTTGAGATTTGTTTAAGATAATGGGATTATCATATAGTCTTTTTCACATATAAGTGACATTATCAGGAAGTTTTTAAAAAATAAAAATTATAAATGGGTATTTTACTTGAATAATGTAGTTTTTTAACTTTAAAATGTACGGTTTAGATTTAATGAATAAATGTAATTGCCTTTTTTTTTCCCTAGATAATTTTTTTGATTGAATTTTTTCCCTGGATAATTGGATCATCATTTATCTTTTATAATGTATATCCAAAATCATGGGGGATTTTTTGTAAAAAAATAAACATATATCTTAGCTTTAAAATCAACAACTTAGATCTATTGCATAAATAATTTTTATCGTTAAGATTACACTAAATCATGCAAATCACACTTGTTGCAGCATTCTAGGGTTTTCTAAAGATTACACGTTTTTTAACTACTTGATATTTTTTTAGATAATAGGATTATCATATATTCTTTATCACATAACCGAAATTATGATGGATGATTCTAACAATAAAAATTATAAATCTAATGCATAAATAATTCTTAACTGCATAAATAATTTTTATGGTTAAGATTATACTAACTCCACAAGTCACACTCATTGCAACATTCTAGGGTATTCCAAAGATTATCATATTTTCTAACTGTTGAGCATTTTTTTAGATATTAGAATTATCATATATCCTTTATCGCATATAATCAAAATTATGAAGGATTTTTTAAAAAATAAAAATTATAAATTAGTATTTTGCTTGGATAAGGTGCCTTTTAACTTTAAAATCTACGATTTAGATTTAATGAAAAAATATAATTACCTATTTTTACCCTAGATAATTTCTTTTGATAGATTTTTTTGCCTCGATAATTGCATTATGATCTAGCTTTTATCATGTATATTTTTAAATCATGAAGGATTTTTTTAATGAAAATAAAATGACATCTCAGCTTTGAAATTGACAACTTAGATCCAATGCATAAATAAATGTTTTATGGTTGAGATTATAGTAAATCTCGTAAATTGCACTCGTTGTAGCATTCTAGGGTTTTTCAAATATTATCACATTTTTTAATTGTTTGGGATTTTTTTTGAGATAATAGAATTATCATATATCCTTTATCACCTATAACTGAAATTGTGAGGGATTTTTTTAAAAATAAAACTATAAATTGATATTTTAATTGAATCAAGTATTTTTTTTAACGTCAAAATCTATGGTTTAGATTTAATGAATAAATATAACTACCTGGTGCTTTTCCCGAGATTTTTTTAATAGCATTTTTTTCTTGATAATTGGAATATCATCTATCTTTGATCATGTATATCCGAAATCATAGGGATTTTTTTAAATAAAAACAAATAGATATCTTACCTTTAAAATCAACAATTTAGAACTAATGCATCAATAATTTTTATAGTTAGGATTACACTAAACCCCACAAATCACTTTCGTTATAGCATTCTAGAGTTTTCTAAAGATTACCATATTATTGTATCTATTTGATATTTTTTTAGATATATGATTATAATATATCCTTTATCACATAACCGAAATTATGAAGGATTTTTTTAAAAAATAAAAATTATAAATGGGTATTTTACTTGGATAAAGTAGTTGTTTTTAGCTTTAAATTCGCAGTTTAGATTTACTGAATAAATATAACCGCCTAGTTTTTTTCTAGATAATTTTTGTTGATAGAATTTTTTTTTCCTAGAAAATTAAGTTTTCATCTATCTTTTATTATGTATATCCAAAATCATGGAGGATTTTTTTAAACAAAAATAAATAGATATCTTAACTTTAAAATCGATGGCTTAGATCTAATGGACAAATATTTTTATCGTTGAGATTGGACTTATAATATTATAAATTATATAGATATAGATATAGATATAGATATAGATTATATTATAGATATTATGGATATAGACAGATTATAGATAGATAGATTTTTTTAAATTAATTTGATTTTTTATAATCCAATGGTAATTATTAAAAATAATCTCAATCTAACGATTTAAAAACTCTAATTTTTGAGAATTTAGATAAACAATAAGACTCATAAGATTGCTATTATATAAAGAGATAGATTATAGATATTATGGATATAGTTAGATTATAGATAGATAGATTTTTTAAAATTAATTTGATTTTTGTATAAATCCAATGGTAATTATAAAAAACAATCTCAATCTAACGGTCGAAAAACTCTAATTTTTGAGAATTTAGATAAATAGTAGGACTCACAAGATTGCTATTATGTATTATATAGATTTCAACCTGATTCAGTGTGCCTCAACGATAAATATCAATAAGTATTTATCACAAGTCGAAAATAGCATATCATAAGTTGATATAACATACATTCAAGGCTCCTATTTAGGATGTGAACTAAGGCTTTGAATTACTAGTGGCATGATGTATAAATATGAGTTCAATATTGAGTCTTGCCATATCTTCTTCATCTTGCTTACCTATTCTAAATTTCGGTCCCCCACCTCTCCAAAAAAATTTAATCTTATGTAAGATATTCTCACAAAATATTTTTACGAGATACCAGTTGGCACATCAGCCTATAATTAACTTTATTTTTTAATTTTAACTACGTATCTGTCACTTTACCTCATAATGAATTATTATAAGATTATCTTACACTAAAATTAGTGTCTCAAAAAAAATACACTACATTGTTTTATTTGATTTACTTTTTGTTGGATGTCCCAAATTACTGTATAGTTTTCATTATTATAAATTTAATTGGTCCTTTTTTCCTTTGGTGTCCCTCATACTGAATCAATTGATTTACGAAAATAAGACGACAAGGAGTCCAATTAGAGAACTTCTATTGAATTGAGAAATTTTACTGTCAAATTTGATTAACTTTTAACTAGTTAATTATTGATGTTTAGAAATTAAAGGGATTAAAAATATTAAAATTTTAACTAGTTAGGGTATAATTGATAGTTAATTTTTTTTTTACTAAATCCTTAATATACATATTTTGTCAACTAATGCAAATATGTTAGGACTGATACAACAACAACAACTTTTAGTATGGGTCCCGCTTTCATAAGGTACGAAAAAATTCTGATATAGGCAATCTTACCTCTACCAGTATTTCTACCCATAGAGATACTAATTTTAAGAGATTCACAAAAAATTTAATTTTGAGAAAATATTTTATAGATGAAAGGTTTTAGGAAAATATTTTAAGGGGAAAGTCAGGGGTAATCATCAAGGATTGACTTATTAAATACGAGAAACAATGAAAAAAAAGAAAAAAAGTATGGGAACTCCATCAGTCTTTGTCAGGATGACACTGCGACAGCAGCATGCGCCACACTTTTCTGTCCCCCCCCCCCCCCCCCCCCTTTTTGTTTGGGGGTGGGGGGGGGGGGGGGGGGGGGGTTGTAGAACCACAACGTGCATCATATCTACAGCCATAGTGTATTCGATGTGGCTTTTGAAAGTCTAAACTTCTGAATTTGATGTTCAGCTTATAATATAGTTTGTAAACATTTAATGCATCATAACTAGGTTGTTAAAAGTTAACTCACTATATTGCCGATACAAATCGAACCTAAAATTAAGTGGGTTCAGGTAATAATTTTTAACCTGTTTAATTAAATGAGTTGACAAGTTTAATCCGTTTAATTAATTGGATTATGCTTAAATTGAGAATTTTATCATGAAAAAGTACATATTTAACATATTTAATTAAATGAGTTAAATAGGTTGACTCGCTTTACCCAATTACCATGTATTTTTTGAGAAAATTTGTGAAAACTTGAAGTTTAATCAAGTCGATCTTTGTTTTGGGATTATGTTCTTGTGGATCATGGACTATGGTTGTATTATGATGATATACTGAACTCAGAAGATTGATTTATGATGTTCGATAATCATATTTTAGTCAAAATGTTAAGTGGATAAATGGTTAATCGAGAAACCTGAACTTGACCCATTTATATTAAACAGAGTAATAGATAAATTTCAAATAAGCGCGTATAGAAAATAACATGCATATGTTAAGATTTTTAATCTATTTAATAAACAAGATAGGTTCAGGTTAATGATTTATCAACCTGTTTAAGCTCAACACGAACATAAACACAACTCGACCTTACCTATTTAGGTAACACATAATTTAAACGACTTCAAAGCAATAAGGGTGAGAAAAGGCCAAAGGAAATCAGAAAATGAAACAAAAAACAAAAGGAAATTTGTCAAGCAGCAATCCAACATATAAATTTGCTCTCCTCCTATTTATGCATTTTCACCTCCCCCTAGGGGTGTTCATCGGTCTCGGACCGGACCGGACCGGCTGGACCGAAGACCGGAAAAGCGCGTGATGCTGGACCGAAGACCGGACCGGTCTGGAGCCGGTCCTGGACCGGACCGGACCGGTCAGAACCGGGACCGGACCGGACCGGACCGGTCCAGACCGGTTCTCAGCAGCAATT
>JACYFF010019584.1:122546803-122582454 GCA_017589665.1 Selenicereus undatus | reverse complement strand
AGTCGAGGAGGACGACGAGGAGGAGAGCCTGGGGCTGGTGCTGGTCTGGAGTCACGACTCACGAATTCGCAAATGTCAAAAACAAAATGTGAAAAACTCAATTACTCAAACATAAACCCTAAAAAACCGGTCCTCGGTCCGGTCCACGGTCCTCCCGGTCCAGACCGGACCCGGACCGAAGACCGAAACTGGACATAGCCAGGACCGTGGACCGGACCGAGTACTCCCGGTCCGGTCCGGTCCAGTCCGGTCCAGGGCCGGTTTTCGGTCCAGGGCCGGTCCAGACCAAAAAATGAACACCCCTACCTCCCCCCACCCCCCAAAACAAGGGTACAACTACCAGCACAAAGCATCTTTTTGGGGGAGGTTCACGAATAGTAATTGGGGCTTTCTATTTGGGCCACATCTAACGCCCAATGATACAGGTTGGACGCCCAAGAAAGCAATATCCGCCTGGTGTCATCCAACAGCATACTAATGATGAAACGAAAGCTTTGAGCAGCGATACTCATCATTATTTTCTTCCCCTTTAAAAAGGAGACTGCACTGCATAATGTGCTCTGCCTAATAATAAGTTACTTTTAGATTTAGGTTGGTTCACTTTTAATCAATAAATTTCAGTTCAGTTTTGGTATGACTTAAATCGTTTTTGTTTTGGCCTGTTGACCAAGTATAACGGTCACATTGTGATCCTATTAATTGGACAGTTATAAAATAATTAATTATATATTAATCGTGTTCATTTTAAATCCCCATTGACAGATTCAATTGTGTGTTGCTATTTTAAGGGGTTTGAAACCTAATTCTGAATTAGTAACAAAAACCTTAAAGCAGCAACCCTAAGTTCTCTACCTCCCCTTCTCTCACACTAGCATCGCCATCATTCGGGTATGGGTTTGGGGCGTGACAACTACGGTGACTCTAGTAGTCACTATCAGTTCTGATTCAACAAATCGTGGGTGATTTCCGAGCAACAAGATCCTTCGCTTCCACAATACTAAGATACGTCATTAATTTCCAATATGGACAACTTTGAAACTATTGTTTTTGGTCAAATATTACTTTTTAAATAAATTAAAAGAAAAATTCAACTATTCAAGTTAGATTAATTAAAATTTTGAGTTCGCATTAAATTAGACTATTTTAGATGTTGAATTCAACTATGAGTTCAGATAGTTTAATCAGACTTTAAGTGACGGATCAATTTTGTCATACAAGTATTCTATTGATTGTAGAACAGGGTGATACCCGTGTACATTGAATAGTTTTGACCAGGATATATAATGGCAATGGAAAGTTTATTACATGTTTGTATCAAATAATCTACTTTTCTGTGAGAACAAGAAAAGCTTCATCAAATTGAAACTTTGACACGTATTATGGCCCCCCCCCCCCCCGCGTTGTTGCAACCATTAATCCATTTAGGCTAGTATATGTATTTTTCATCTACAAATTGGACTTCAACTGAACTGTTGTTATAATTTCTCGCTTAATTTTCTAACTCTTGTAAGTGGACAATTTATATTACGCTCATAGTATATCTCACAAGCAGTTTGACATTCTTTACCCACGAGTATTTGTGATGTAGAGAAATTATAATATATGCATACTTATTTGGCTTGTGGCAATGCATATTCCGAAGATTATATGACAGATTATAATTTTATTTGCCCACACAACTTCACACAAAATAAATCCCAAAAAAGTTAAATTTAGACTTAAACTGAACTGAATTAGAGGTCTTTAAACCATCAAAGAAAGAGGTGGAAGGTGGGCAATAAATGTTGTTGGAAAATACTATCGATGACCATTATAGGAAGCGTACTAAGGGTCTATTTTTTTCGTTCGAAAACAGCGGTTGGTAAAAGGATGAAGTTAGTCAAGATTGGTAGAAGTGGGTTGAAGTTGATATTTTTTTTCTTGAAGTGGGTTAAAATGGGTTGAAATGGGTTGAAGTTGAAAGAAGTACTGTTGTTGTAGATGCTAATGTTTAACAACTTTTAAATTATTTATGACTTATGCATCAAAACAAAATTATTTATGACCATTTTTCTCATGTATATATTGAAGGAGTTTTTATACATATAATTTTTACATCATAATTTACAAATTACTACTTCAATACATCAATACAAAAAAATTACTGCATGATATTTTCTTCGCTGAGAATATAATTAATTTTCACATGATAATTTATAAATTGTGAAAAATTGAAAGAGATTGGTTAAAGTTAGTTTACGTAGGTTGAAATTGATTGAAGTTAAATTTTTTTTGTTAAGATAATTAAAGGTGGATTGAAGTTAATTAATATTGATAAAATGAGATTTAGCAGCCAAAAAAACAGACAGTAAACATTAGCACAAGCATTGTTTTTGTAAAGTACAAACCTAGTTGAAGGGTCACTAATCAACAATCATGCCACAATCTATTCGTGCAATGCCTACTGTAGACTGTTTAATTTTCTCCCTTCTTTTCTGGCCTTTTTCTTTAGATTAGATTTGCTCTCAAATCCAATGACATCAGACCACTGATAGTCAGACAAGCAAACAATCCGTACTTCACATTAAAATTTTTAAAAAACTTGTTGCACAACTTTTTTTTCTTCTTCTTTGTTCTTTGTTCTTTTTGCTTTTTCTTTAAGCTGACCTCATTGTGTAGGAACAAAACTGTGCTAATGGCCTCGAGCCAAAACTTTCTAGTGGCATGCAGTCTAAACAAGGAACCCTGTCTAAACAAATTTATCTGCCCTTAAATCTCGGGCTCAAGACTTTGAGTTTTATAACAGAAGAACTATTCCCTTTATAATTAAGTTAATAGTAATTTGACTTTGATAAAATCGAGACAAAAATACATCCATAAGACCAAGAAACAAAACAAAGCCCCGATAAGTAAGAAATCACAAACAAAATGAAAACAAACAAAGATTAGCTCTGGATGGAGCCATTGATCAGTGCAGTCGCTGAAGGTCTCTTGATGCTATCCAGGTGAGTAGTCTCATAAACAGGCAACCCACTTGAGCAAAACCCAAATCCATAATCAATTTGGAGCTCAAAAAGATCAGAACTTGAATCACTTTCTACCTCATCAGCCACTACTTCCTTGACGAATTTCTTGGTTTTTTTCTTGTGTTCTTGATCCCCATGATTTGAATTCTTTGTAATTTTCTCAACCAACCCATTTTTAAACTTAAATTTCTCATCAGCCCAGTTCATGAATTTTGACCCTATTGGTTGCTGATCATCCTGCTTAAGATCTCCATTATCATTCACATTTTTGCCATTAGTATCGTACTTAGACAGAGTGTCTAAGACTTCCTTGTGATCAGAAAAACTCCTGAAAGATTTGGTGGGAGTGTTGAGATTGTTATAAGGAGGAGGGGATCTGAACCCAAAGCTTGAGCATGATGAGTAAAGTGATTTTGTATCAACAGCAGTACTACTTGTTGACCTAAACTGGCTAATGCTGCTCCTTCTCCTTCTTCTAGCACTTGGGCTCTCATCTTCATCCTTGACTGATTGAGAGGAGGATTTCGATGATTTCTTCTTCTTGGAGGTTATGGCTTGATTGAAGAGGTTGTTCAAGAAGTGGGCTAGCCTCCCACCAGGGGAGCTTGGTTGCTTGTATTTCTTGTCTTTGATTTGCTGCTCTTGTTGGTGCTTTTGGTGGTGGCGGAGTAGTTCGTTTGGGTGGGGAGGTTGTTCCTTTTGGTGGCTGTATTGGTGGTAGTGGTGGTGGTGGTATTTCAGAGAGGGTAGGTCTAGGCTAGTTCTTCCTGCCCTCAAATGCCCCTGCCTTTCTTCCCTTGTCATCAAGTAACTTGCACCCCCACCATGCCCAAAATTGTCATTGTACCCAGAGAAGTACCGAGCCGCCTCAAAAATGGCGAGCTCGCCAGAGTCACTGTGCAGTCGGCGGGAGGGTCTGTGGTAGTCTGCCTTGCCTGAGATTGACATTTTCTTTCCCCCTCTTTCTTTTTTTTGTTTTTTTGGGGGGGGGGGGGGGGGAGAACAGTAGTAACGTAGGGATTATGGATGAGCTATGAAAGACAACGCAATGTGCTTTATAAAAATGTGAGGCTTGGAGTCCCACGTTAGATATGGGAGATTCATCATTTAATTCATGCTTTAGTAATGGGAAGATCAAAGGGTGGGAATAAGGGGTCATGCACTTTTATCCTTTTTACCATCAGTTAAGTGGAACATAACAGATTCATGTTGGGGTCTGTGAGGGGCAAATGATATCTGGTGCCTTGGATTCTTATGCTGGTGCGGTCTTACGTATGTACGGGATCTCCATTCATTCTAAGAATTAATTAGTGTTTACATTGATTTTTCATGGATCAATGTACAAGTACTACACTTTTCTTCTTCTTCTTTTTCGCTTTTTCTATATGTATGAGTAATTTTTATCAGACCAATATTTTATGCCGGGTTATGAATTGTTTATCCTTCTCTTATCAAATTGTGATTAGTATGTGTTTCTTGTCGTTCTGGTCAAGTGACAATCCCACGTATTTTCTTCCAAGATCAAACTAATCGACAACTCAAAATTGCAGCCCAACTAATCCTTGAAATAATTGACACTGTAATTCCAAAATCAATGAAAATATTCAAATCTTCTTATGTTATTACGGAAAAATAACATTTTAACCTTTTTATCCCATAGTAACATAGAAGTTAAAAAAATTAAAAGAACCTTGTATGTACTATAATACCAATCATGATAGATGTTTGTAATTCTCAAGTCACATAAAGATCATTGAGCCTTAAGTTCAATTCACTCATCCCCTGTTGTCTTGTTAGCATGTATATTGCATTGTTACTATGTTGTAATTCCACTCGTATCTAGAGATAGACACATATCGGTTCGATTCAGTGAGGGAGATTTTCAATTAACTAATTTATTTAGTTCATGAAAATGTGAACAAGAATCGAAATCAAAATTGGATATATTGATCAAGTGGATATCTTTTAACCAATTTTTTTTTCTCCCTATTCATTTCACTGACGGTAGACAGGAACATTAAAACCAAACTTTTGAACACCTTCTGCCGTTCTGCGTCACAAATCAACCATGTACTGTTTTTATCTGGCATGTCACCTTCGCAATTACTAGCACGACGCCGGAATTCTAATTTCTAAGCCTCTAACCAACTCGGATGACGGACCGGATCAGTGAATTTTGCCGTGAATATGATTCTGTAGAATCTGGGCCCAATATCTTGTTACAAGAATTGCCCACCGTATGAAGTCGAAGCCCTGTCCATATGTCACACGCTCCCAATGTCCCCAGTTTGTGATTTCCTTCCCCTGCTCCGCGGATATCCCCCAATTTATTACGTACACTGAGTAGTATATACTCTCGATTTTTTTTTTATTTTTTAGGATGCACTTGTCATTTATACTTTTTCAAAATATATATCTAATGACGTGTACTTATAAGAGTATGTCCCCCTCCTTTTTGTCTTGGAGTAGAAGACGGCCTGAGGTCCTTGAGAAATCTTGATAATTTCAATCACGGGACTAAGCGGCACGTATATTATTTGCATAAATGACATCTATGAGCTCCATAGGAGGAGCCTGAAGAAAAATAAAACCTAACTCCTTAACTATGGTTAAATTGACTAATTTATCCAATTCTTGATTAATATTACGATAGTAATGAGAAATTCGGACTTTTGCTACATTATACAATCAAGTGGTAAGTTTTTGTGTCTTTTTTTTTTGGTGCTTGGGCATCAAACACCACAAAATATAATCAACTATTTGAATTTAGATTTTGCTACATTAATAGAGGATAAAATTTGGATCAATTAGGTTTTATATTTAGGTATAAAAATATTGAACTGAAATTGAAATAATTTATTAAACGCTAAAATGGAACTTTCGTTTTCATTTCCAGTCCCTCAAGGTGTAAACTATAATTTCCCTTTTACATCTATTAATATTAAAAAATTAAGCCAGATAAAAACAATAATGATAAGACTTTTTTACCATATAGTCTTTTAATCTAGTACAATTTATAATTTTTTTAAATTAAAGTTCCAATAACAATAAATTAGAAAAGTAACTAGACAATGTAACCCTTCAAGTATAAATTAATGTCATACTAAACCAAAAATGACAACAATCATATCCAAGAAGGGCTGAATAATGGTTTTTGGCACAATTCTAAATGCATCAATCCATATATATCACGATCAAAAAAATCTATTAAACTGACCAACAATAACCCAAAGTTTAAATGAATAAACATTCACTTTAGTGCCTGTAAGTTTGGCACAACCTATTACAGTCGAATGACCTGTTCTTTTCGTTGGTAAATTTTGAAATATCAACCTTAACTCAGTTCAATCCACTTTCACTATTTTAACCAAGTTCAATTTATCACATTTTAAAAAAAAATCAATCTATTTCAACCGACTTCAACCTACTTCAAGTCACCTCAACCTACTTTACCCTTTTACTCACCCTAATTTACCCAAGAAAAGGGTAGGTGCTAACATTTAATTAATTTTTTAAAAATCTAAAAAGCCAAAACATGACTGCAAACATAAACTAATATATAATATATATGAATCCGGAAAACTAATACCACTTTAGTGCCTGTAATTAGCATCATCAAATAATAAGTGAGATCAGAATCACATACAATGTATATTATTAAATGTTGGAAATTAAGGTATGAAAACATGCCAAGAGGACAAGATAATCCAAACTTGAAGACATACCCGGTTCAGGCGGATAACATCAATACTTTAGCTAGGGAACATGTAAAGTGCTTATGATCAATAATCACACAAAATCTTTCTCAACTCAATGGGAAGGAACTTGGCAGGCTTTAAGTCACAGTCTATACGTTTAAAGAAACTGTACATTTCTCCATTTAAAGTCACATGTTTAAAAGAGAAATCTATGTTTTCTGTATTTCCTCTTTAGTTTCATGATACTGAACTTTTGTAAGTCACTAAATATGCATTTCAATTAAACCAAAAAAAAAAAAAGGATCAAGTATCTACCCTTGTGTATAAAGGGCACCTAGGTAAAGCTAAAATCGTAAGCTTTTGGCCAAGTTATATATCAAAGTATTGTTAAGTGAATCTAACCATGTGTTAGAGATACTCGATCATGGGCGGAGCCATGTGAGACTTGATAGTTGACACCCCTGGTTTTTTTGGGGCGGGGAATTATTGGGAAAATAAAAACCAATTAATATATATAAATTATTTTCAAAGATCACTAGAATGTGCAGTACAGTTGAGTGGTATGCTAACTTCTCAAATTTTAAATCCTTTTTCCTCTTTGATCAAGTGTTTGACTCCCAAATCTAACAATCATTTAGAAAAGGTTATGTCGCAAGTTAGACGAATACTAGTTATATTATATAGTAGAATTCGGCATTGTAGGGTTCAATTCCCAGCTCCGCCACTGTACTTGATAATTTCGATTGGGGCCCTGAGCTAACTGTGTCAAGCTATTCACACATTTTGATTCTTGAACAATATAGCTTCACATCTAATATGATCTTCTAAATCAAACATTTAGAGCATCGCGATTTGCAATGTGGATTTTAATTGGTCTTTGCCAATTGATTTGGCCTAATGAAAATCAACATTTTTCGAAGTGTTCAAACAAAATGAAATTATTAGATAGACTGATTGATTTGATAACTTGAATTAAACAAATTTTGACCCGTGATTCCCAATCCATCAATGTAATCCTTGATTGTGGAATTAACACTGCGTCAAATTGGGAGGGTCCTACTTACCGTTGGTACAAGCCGATTTCAAACACATTTCCAATGTACTTTTTTTGTTCCTTGATGATTAGGGGGATTTTTTTGGGTGATAATTTCCGAGGTTCTTACCATCCGATCTTATCATCGAAGTCTATATCATACTCATATGAGCACATACTCTCATAAATCACGTTAGCGTCACATATTAAAAATTGTCTATATGACAAATATACACACACCCAAAGTTAAAAACCCGGAGATCGCTTGTCACCGCCAATGAAAGCTGTGGTTTGAGAGGTACCATATATATTCGATGGGATAATGATACAACAAACAAAATAAAGGACAATAATATTGTTCAATCGAAACATGCTGTTGTTGCTTGGTCGTCGTGTGCCTAAGGATACAACATCACATTAATCACTGTGAAATTAAAATGGAATCCAATGAAATGGAATCGCTTTTAATTATCTGAAATTCAACCTTGACTTCGTGTCTTCTAATCATTTGTTGTTTCATCACAAAAGAAACACTATTACGAACAAAAACATTGTAATTCCATAGAAATCTAAGGAATGCACTAGCGATCAATAGTTTGTCTATGATTTGGGGGCGGGGTTGGGATTGGGGGGAGTATATGATTTTAATTATGATATTAAAGGCTTTGTGAAGAATATGTCTCGCTTTTAAATTTAAATAGTTCTCATAATCATCACGGAAGGTAAGAAGATCAGTCTATACATGCAACATGTATTTATGTTTCAAAATCATGGCGCCTTGGTGAAAGAAGGCACACATTAGAATCTATGCATGCATAATCTGCGATTTGGCCTCAAAGGATATTCTCTCATCATCATAATTGTGTCCAATTGTAATATAAAATATCTCATGGGCGACTATTGACTTGAACTTTTAGTCGATATATTTCGCGAGTGTTCAAAACGTCATGCTACTAGAAGTATGAGAGAATTCCCCTCTCCCTCACTCCCCTTCATTCTTTTATATATATAGTTTACTTGAAAACTTACATATAGTTTACTTGAAAATTATAATGCCATCAGTAAAACTTTAACCCGCTAACTACATAATTAACGATTTACAAGACATATGCAAAAAAGTGTATTGATACTTGTAATTATCTACCTTAACAGATCAAGCCTATGAGGAATAATCCAGAGATTTATGTCTAAATTCGGATTGTGTAGTCAATTCCCTAAAAGGGAAAGGGAAAAAGGAACACGGAAAAGCCTGTCGTCATAGCGCTATGACGTTTACAATTCGGATTGTGTTAGTCTTTAATTTTTACCGGGGGAGGAATCGTCTGCTTCTCAGTCTGGCTGTCCATCAACATTGAACAGAAACATTTCCCTTCCACTTGAGTGTTTCTCCGATACTTTTCCACAATTCACGGCGATTGACTTATAACTGGGCTGGCAATCTGATATGTTAAAATAAAAAAATAAAAACTAATAAAGCTAGATTTTGGTGGATTTAATTTGGCGGTATATGAGGCAAAATGGACTGGAGCCACTAATTCAGGAACCTATAATCCACCTTAATTCGTTTAATTCGGTGATTTGTATCTACGAGTGAATGAGTACTGAGCGATCATGACTCAGGTATTTGATTTCAACTTTTCTTCTTATTTTTTGAACATTGGATATTTCAATATTGAAATTATTACACAACACATCGAATGCCGGAAAAATCCTTTGTTTATTTGTGAGCCCTTGATTAAAAATCAATCTCTAAGAAAATTTAGTAATATTTCAATCTTTTAATTATAAGATTCAATATATATACAGGGTACTCAAATGAAACCCTTTAGTTCCTTTGCTGGACACTTTTGAAACAATCCATCAGATCCAACGGTACGATGTATGCATTGACCAACCTATATCGGAAACGTTTGAAGAACCAATCTAAGTTGAGCAAACACCCTCTTTATATTTGACCCATTTGAGAATATGTTGACATATGCAATCATGAATTATCTATGGACTCTAGGAGCACTCATTTAATCGGGTCTCAATTGGATTAAATGGGTCACCCTATTTAAAATAGGGTTACTATAGAATTGAGATAATAATGGGTTGATTTGTTTTAATCATATTAATGGGTCAGGATAATAATAATTGCCCGCTAGCATCCGAATGTATATATTTTTAAAAATGTCAATCGTATTAATTTGTATGTTAAACTTAGTTAAATTTATTATCAACAATTTATGCACAACAACATATAGATGCTTTTTAAACAAATTTTTAAATTTTGAAAGTTGTGAAAAAAGATAAATAAATCCAATCTAACCCATTTATTCAAATAAACAGAGAGTTGGTTATTCAAATAAAAAGTGAGTCCGTCATGACCCCGACCCTAACCTAGGCCGCAATAAAATTTTGCCCATAAAAAGAGATGTAACAATTGCCACTCGCAACCCCTAATTTGAATAACCAATCACAGGTCGACAGCACACCATCCCCAAAACCACACCTGGTTTCCCAAAACCACTTATCTAGAACACCCTTACTTGGGCCCTCACCACTTAATAAACTCAAGCCCACCACTCGCAGCCTTCATCGATCAACCCCTCATCCTTCCTCTTCTCATTAATCCCACCCACCAACTCTGATCTAGGGCAGTCCAATTTTCACAACAATATTGCATATTTTAAATCACTATATTCTACATTAATAGATAAGAGTAAATATATAATTAGTTTTGATAATAAATTAATTGATAATTATCAGAAGAATTAAGATGGGGAGAGGGAGAGTGCAACTGAAGAGGATAGAGAACAAGATCAACAGGCAAGTGACCTTCTCAAAGAGGAAGAGTGGACTGGTGAAGAAAGCTCATGAGATCTCTGTGCTTTGTGATGCTGAAGTTGCCCTCATCATCTTCTCCCACAGAGGCAAGCTCTTTGAGTACTCCACTGATTCTTGGTATAATCTATTCTCTTTATTTCCCTTAATTTCCTTATTTTCTATTAATTATTAATTCTTCTTATTTTCTTCATTTTTCTATTTTTTATTTATTCATGGTGGATGAGAAATTAATATCTACAAGTGATAATTAATTCAATAATTATGTTCTTTTTTTTTTCTTTGATATGGATAATTTGTCATACCCTTCACATGTGCTCCTTACCACAAAAGGGAGGATGCAAAAATATCACCTGAAGAAAGTAATAACAAAGGAAATACAAGTTTTTACCTATTTTTCATGAACTTGCATAAATTAGGAAATGATCACTCTACTTGGATTTCTAGGTTTAATCTAATTTAGGTGTTCTGAGTTTTGTACTCTTTTAGTGTTTCAAGTTTTCCAATTTAAATTCTTTTGGTATTGGTTTTCTCAAGTCTTTTGAATCTCTACCCATCTTCAACCTTTTTATTAATTATTTTACTAAATTAATCCATCTTTTATAAAAGAAAAGATCTGGCTAATTTAACATATTTAGACATTACTATACAAACAATTTATTTATTTAAAAAAAGTTCTATGATTTGCATGCAAGATTGCATTCTTTTAGATTTTTTTTTTGACTTCTTAAGAAATTAAACATCTTCTGATTAAATTATTGTATTTTTATCTTTATTACTGTATAGACTATTTATGGATTTCATCTACATACACAGCTGTATCTAGCCAGATGCAAAGATATACAAATGGGAAAAAAGAGGATACATTTATTTGCATGAAGAAGAAAAGAAGTAACTGGAAAATTGACAAAAACAATGTACAAATATATGATCCAATGGGCAATGGGGTGTTCTCTAATTTGTCACCATAAATCATGCAGTAATTCAGTGCAGCTTTACTTTGTTCTCATTTGTCAAACTTTCCCATTCATTCTCTTCAAGTTGAATGAACTTCAATCTTCTTTCACATCTTCAACTCCTCTCTTCACTTTGTTTCTCTTAGTGACTTTCTTTGTTTAATCTAGAAATTTGTCGATCTCAAACTTTTGATATACTTTGAAATTAAATAGGGCTAATTACTTTAATTTGAAAATTTTCTTTGTTCAATAGATTTAGTTTTAATTTGAGAGTTTTTCAAGGATATGGAATGAATAAAGCCATCGGCTACGAGCATTTATGTAGGACTTAGCATAATTTTCTATGTTTATGTGACGTGTACCTATTGAATGTTCTCTAATACATGCTTTTGTTCTTAAGTATGGAGAAGATCCTAGAAAGGTACGAGAGTTATTGTTATGCAGAGACACAACTAATTTCAAAAGATCCGAGCGCACAGGTAATTTTTACCTTTACATACCCGCAATTCCTTTTTTGAGCTAATTATAACAGTCATCATCAGTACTTGACGATGTAAATTTCGTAACTTATGGCATCGGTTCACCACATATGATTGATTTGACTGCAGACTCTTGTACTATCACGACACAAGCTTGGTATCTTCTAATGGAGTTAATTAGTTCACAATGTTTATTATACATTAGTATTTATGAATTAATTGGTACTAACGGCTTAATTAGTACTATCTCAAAGTTAGTATTTATGAATTGGTTGGTACTGATGTTTATTATAAATTAGTATTATAAATTAGTTCACAATGTTTGGTCTCCTTTAAGGAGTTAATTAGTACTATCTCGCAAACAAGGTGGTATAATTTTATTATAAATTAGTATTTATGTGATCATCCTAAAATTCTACTTGTTCCTCTTATTTTTTATGAATTAATTGGGTGTTACTTACTAACTGATTATACTTGCATATTAGGCAAACTGGACATTTGACTTTGCCAAACAGAAGGCAAAGCTTGAGATGCTTCAAAGAAATCAGAGGTATACCACCAAACCCTCTATACCTGTATATATGTTCTACATTGTAATCCGCATCACATGGGTAGCTCCCTGTTTAGTTGTATCTTATGATGTATAATGTAGTCTGTGAATTGAACTTTATATGAGGAGTGAGATACGTCTATAATGGTCAGGTATTACCTAGGACAAGATTTGGAGAAATTGAGCATGAAAGAGCTTCAAAGTTTAGAGCAACAACTTGACACTGCTCTTAAGCACATTCGATCTAGGAAGGTATGCGTTCCTTAGCTTCAATTTATCATAGATTGTATTACAGCTTGATCGACTCTAGTCTACATCACTTATACCTCTATAGGTACCACACTAAATTCGTTTAAATTACACAAAGGCTGGTCCGATGTTTTTCATTAGTATGTTGAGATGTTGTTTCCTTAATGATAATCGTATTTTTATTTTTATTTTAAAAATATGATCTTCTTCATTGCAGAGTCAATTGTTGCATGAGTCCATTTCAGAGCTCCAAAAGCAGGTAATTTCGTTTGGGCCAAGCAAATTAAACTCCTAATTAAGAGAATTCAACATGGTATATATATCATCTTGCGTGCAAGGACAGTAATATTACTAGAGATAAAAACTTGAAGTCGGTGATTGATATATTGCAGGAAAGGGCAATGCAGGAGCAAAACAACATGCTGACAAAGAAGGTCAGCAGTGAGTAGAAAAGATATAGGGCAAAAGAATTGAGCTTTGTTAATTAATTACTTGTCTAGTATAATGCAGATCAAGGAGAGAGAAAAGGCAATGGCTCCAACACAAGAAGTGCAGTGGCAACAGCAAAACCATCAACATGTACAGGCTCCTGATGCATCAAACTTCTTTCTTCCACCTCTAATGCCTGCTTTCAACCCCGGGTAATCGCCTTGTTTCACTACGATGGACCTGCCTTTTTAACTTGCTTTCCAATTAAGTTCCCTGGGTTAATTCAAAATCTAGATCAAATCAACTACATTAATTAATTTAGTCCAACTTTGTAAGAAAAATAAGATGAGAAATTTATAGGGAAAATGCTTGTGATATGTTTGAACTATTAGCTTGACTATGATTCATTATATTCGACACAAGCAACACATGAGCCACATCCACTTGGCTGCGCCAATGCAATATTATTCTCCTGAACATACATTCTTCCACTTAAATAATCCATGTGTTTATGAAAATATACAAATGACTTAATTAGTTGAAATTGTACGTAAATAATTTAGGAGAAGTATGTACATTCACAGAGTGCAATATCATCTATTGTCACCACAGTCAACCAATGAGGATGTATGTAGCCTAAAATGTTGTTTCTTCATTAGTCTCCATGATTACCATGAATTTTTAGCTGTGGTGTATTATATTGGTTCCATCGCGAGTACCAGTCTAGGTGCTTTTGAATTTTAACCTTTCCAAAGTTCACTTTAGGTTGTCATTAAGTCACGCATCATGCTGTTATCTAGACAACTGGAAACATAATTACCCATAATGCCGCCCTAGACGTATGCAAATGATCCTTAGTTGGTTCAACATATCCTTTGTCTAAAGTATTGACTGATAGCTGAATCTTTATGCATCATATCTCTACGTGATCATACAACAGTCCTTACGAGGGAGTAATACCAGGAGAAATGAGGAGGAACGATCTTGACCTGACACTCGAACCAGTGTACTCGTGCCACCTGGGATGCTTTACGTCGACATGACCCATGAGAGGGAACTCATGGAGGCTGGAATGATGATACTGAGTGCCTGGCTAATTGGGTATTATATGTGAACGTGTATCATAAATCTGCTCATGCCTGTTAAATTGTGATAAATGGTCAAGACTTCAAGTGACCAAAGACACTAAGACAGTTTTCAATTGATTGCCATTCGCAAAAGTTAAATATGCTCTAAATTATAACTTTAATTTGATTATTTTGCTGTTTAAGTTAATTGCTTATTTTCGTCAGTTTTTTGCACTTCTATGCTGGCAAGACCATCAATGGTAGTTGTCCGGAAATTTCAAATGGTACATATAACGAGATCAGGATCCCATCTAAATTTGAAGTATATATATTTTCGTACAATTGAACTCCGAGCATATATATATCTAGTATAAAATTATGAAGTGTTCAATTTGTACAATTTTTTTAATGCTTAAATTTTATGTGTGTATATGTCTAATTAAACTTTTTTGAACTTTGATTGATCTCAATTTTACAATATTTTTCTTCCTTTTAATGGTAACTGAGATAAAGGTCAGCAGAAGGTAGACTAAATAAGTCAAAGTGACTTAAGAGATGATGCAAGAAAATACCTCAGACAAAACACATATATAAACAAAATAAAAACTTTGTTAGATATTATGATAAGATATATCTTTGTAAATTTTCACCACCATCCGAATTTGAGTATTGGAATTGAGGAGTAAAGACAACCGTGTGATAGAGAATATTTATGAGGAGAAATGAACTATTCCTACACTCGAAACACTTGATTGGTGTTGAATCAACATTACGCCTTAATTGATGGAGTGTACTTATCAATTAGTAATCACTTATAAGGAGGTTGGGGGGGGGGGATTCTAAACACACTAAAAGAATACATATTAAATTGACACCAACGTAGCGTAATTATATGAAAGATATCAATGTAAAAGAAGGAAATTTTATTAGTAAAAATTAAAAGGAACCACTGAAAAGCCTTTCATGTCACATAAAAAGGATAAAAAGGAAAAAACATGTCTTTTCTCGTCCTCTCACAGTCAAGTATGTATGTATCATACTCTTGGGAGTATCTCTCACAGCCAAATATGTATGTATCATACTGTTGGGAGTATCTGCTCACATAAGCCACATATATATTAAAATAAATGCATGATCAATATATGTAAAAAAGAAAAACACATAATATATGAAAACATATATTCTCAAGAGTTGTGTAACCGAATGACATAGAGACGGAAATTCCAAACTCTCCAAAAAGTTTAAATCATGGTGACTATAATTTCTTTGGACAAAATTATGATATTTCTGGAGGTCTTTTGTGGGCCCTATGACAGAGAAAGACCTCAATTAAACTTAAGGCCTGTTATTTTCGTTGTTTTTTTTTTTTTTTATTTATGAACTTCAACCAATTTGAACCCCTCTGATAAAAAATATCAATTTCGATCTATTTCAATTAACTTCAACCAATTTCAACTAAACTCCTTCAAAACTTTATACACACTATTTTAACCAACTTAAAAAAATATATCAACTTCAATCTATTTCAACTAACTTTACTCCATTTCAACATGCTTCAACAAAAAATACAAACTTTAACTTGTCTCAACTAACTTCACCATTTTACCCACCCTAATTATCCCACGAAAAGAAGAATGAAGTGGGTTGAAGTAAGTTAAAGTGGGTTGAATTTTTTATATGATAAATTAAACTTGGTTAAAATAATGAGAGTAAGTTGAAGTGGGTTGATGTGAGTTGAAGCGGATTGAGGTTGGTATTTTAAAATTGACCCATAAAAAGAACATGCCCTTAGTCTGATGATTATACGATTCTCTCTCCAACTTGTAAGCCCAGTGACTCCTTGTTCGGTAAAATTAGAGGTTTCAAGGAGCAGATAGCGGTTCAGGTAGCGGATGACTGTTTAGGTAGCGGGTAACGTTTCTAATTTATTTGTTAGCGGATAGCTGTTTGGATGAGCAGTTGAAATAAATGTGTTCGGTAAATTTAGCTGTTGGGTCAACTGATTAATGTAAATTGACATAAAAAGATATAAATAATTTTCAAAGAATATTTTTTTGGCAAAAAAAAAATAAAATGCTACTTTTAAATACAAAACGGTAATACTATTAGCTTTTCAAAAACGTTACTTAAAACGATAAATACTATTTAAAATATTAGTCAAAATACTATATTATAAATATTAAAAATTACATAATAAATATATTAATTTAATCAAAACATCAAATGCTACTAAAAATACTATTGCCGAGTACGTCCATGTCGAGGCAGCCCTCAGCCTTGCAAGTTGCAACATGCCAGCTTATCATTAAACCAAAAAAAAAAAAACCCTCCAAGTCGCCGCTCGCGGGGTCCGTTGCCCCACTGTTAAAAACCCGCCCCTGCTTAAAAACGGCCCCACACTAAAAAGGGAGAAAATTAAATAAAAAGGGGGGCGGGGGTGCAACTCGTCAACGGACTTACGGGCAGCGACCTCAAGACCTCTGTGGCTCTTTTCCCACAACTTAAAACCCTAATATCTGTCTCTCTCTGTATACTCCTTCATCTTGAGCAACAATGGCGAAGAGGAGTAGCAGCAGCAGCGACACAAAGAAGAAGAGCAAGAAGAAGAGCTCTAAGAAGGGAGGCCCAAACGCCGTAGCCATGAAGGTGAAATCCGCCCAAAAGGAGAACCCTTTTGAGACCATATGGTCCCGCCGCAAGTTCGACATTCTCGGCAAGAAGCGCAAAGGCGAGGACCGCCGTATTGGTCAAGCTCGAATTAACGCCATTGAAAAGGCACACACTCTTTCTCTCTCTCTTCTGTTTGTCTCACTTCGGTATTGTTCTCAGCTAGCTCAATTGAATCTCAAGCTCAATAATTTTCGTTTATTACAGAGGAAGAAGACGTTGCTTAAGGAATATGAACAAAGTGGCAAAGCTTCGGTGTTTCTGGATAAGCGAATTGGGGAGCAGAATGATTCGCTTGCCGAGTTTGACAAGGCCATTTTGCGTTCCCAACGTGAGCGCCAGGTATAAAAAAACTGAAATTAGACGCCTTTGGTTTATGGGTTGTTGATAATTCAACCTTGCATTGTTTAATACGATGATCTTCATTTCGCGTTCATGACAAAAATCTTACGTGGTGCAGTGTTTCAGAAATTTCATTTGTTGGCCATTTGTAACATCTATTTCTTTACTGCCCTTGTTAGTTTTTGTTTCTTACTAACATTGTTAGAGCTTAGAAGAGTGTGGGAATCACAAATTGAATATGCTATCGGTTGTTATGGTTTCTAGTATTCTCCCTCTTCATTTTTTTTTTTGCTTGCAGATAGTGAAATAAGCTGTAGATTTTAATAGAATTGTGCACCAATCGTTATGACTGCCATGCTTTATTTCGGTGTGGTGTGCATGAGGATTGGGGCGTTTATCAGTAGGGCCATGTTCGTAGGTTTCTTATGTCTCTGTATTAAGCCTCCTGCTCATAATTTGATATGGTTCCTCTTTGCTGTTCTCTGAGGGGGCAGAGGTTACTGGTAAATACTCAGTGTAAGTATCTTAAATGGTTAATCATATAAAAAAAATTAAAAATTCTTTTCATTCTGATGAAGAGAATCAATTTCTTTGCTCAATGCTTGAATTTTCTGTAGACTTAAGTGCTGCAGCTAACTAAAAGTGGTTCCAAGCCTTGTTGGACTTCTGATGTTTGGTTTTGCAATAACTGAGAGCATGATGAACTTGAGAGACAGATAATTAGAATTTGGTGTTGATTAGACTACTGTTGCTGTCTATTAGATCTATGATTCCTGTTGGTCTCACTATCTAATTTCATGTTGGATTTGTTTTTGCTTGGCAGATGAAAATAAAGAAGACAAGCAAATATAACTTATCAGATGGAGAGGAAGAGGAATTTGAGGGATATGGTGAAGGAAGAGATGATTTTGATGAGGAAGTTGAACATGATAGTGAAGATGATGTCAATCAAGTGAATGATGGGAGTATGTACTTGTGTTCTATACTTTTAATTTGTGTATCGTATATGGGTATCCTGGGGTCATAGTAGAATTTGACCACTTACAGAACATTTTGACTGAAGAAAATGCGAAAGATTGAAGAGGTAGATTCTGTTAGGTTAAACATCATTGCTGGCTGCTATGTCGTGATGTTTTATCTAGTGTATTTATGTAGGGAAATCAAGAAACTAAACGGTCTGCAACACAGAATGTTGGTAGAACCTAGATGATAACACCATGATATATGACCAGCGTATTTTGTCAGAGGAGGCCTTCACCTATGGCCGGGTCAATTGCAGAAAAGCCTTTTTCTTTTGATCTTTGATTTAAAAAGCATTAGTTGACCTACCAGTTAACAAGAGAACTCTTAGAAATCACAAGCAGCCTTCTACTGAGGCAATGCATAGCAGAAATTTTGCAACTGTTTATTTATAGCTATCTGTGTGGGAAATAGCTGTTATTGCTATCGGTCTCTTCACTTCTTGGTTCTCAGTCCTGATGTCGTGGCCCTAGCGGTGGAATGAGGAGGATTTTTGTTTAAACCAAGTCTGCTCTTTGATAATGTGTAGATAGCACACAGAGAAATAATTGAGCTTTTGATATTTGTATGTCTCTCTAAATACATATTTGCTTGCTAGTTGACCTGTGGCTGCAATTGAGCTTAAGAATGACGCTTGCATTAAAGATGATGGAAACTCGGAGTGATTAGTATTATCTTCGTCAGTTTGCCCAATGTTTTCTTGAATTGATTTAGTCAAAACTTCAAAGTTGAAGTGGGAAATGCAAGAAGAGGAGTTTTCTATTAACCCAATGTATGAGATGAATATAATGCTTCAAGGTGGAATTGTTTCACCCTGATGTCTATTTTGCTGAGAATTCTTGAATTGTGTCAGAAATATATATAGCTTCAGTTGCTTACATATATATCTGAAGTTTGCGGAATGGATATTATTTGCTCTAGCGATGCAAATGGAGTACATCGTTGACATGAATAGTGGCATATATAATTAGTTAATTACGACATTTTCTGCCTGCATTGCACTGCAATGAATATGCGGTTGTTCTTGTGATGTCCTCAATTTATTCCCCTTGGTTACTCTTTCGGCTAGAAGCACTTTTGACATTTTTTCCCCCCCTGGGTTACAGACAGGTCTTCCATATTAAAACAGCTAAAAACAGTTCATGGACAAGATTCACTTGGTGCTGGATTTGCTGAGGAGGAAGATAATGTAAGATCCATAATGACCCTTCAGATATTAGTGTGCTACGGTGGATGGAAATGTGGAACCTTGGGCACAATATTATGCTTGGTGCTATCGTTTTGTTGCTATCGTTTGATATCACCTTGGTGTCTTAATAATACAAATTTGCTGCTGCTATCACTGTAGTCATTATATGAGTTGGGTCTGCTTGGATTGAGAGGAGAGAAGGGGAGGGGAGGGGAGAGAAATGAAGGTTAATTAACTCTTATTCCCCTTGTTTGGGAATATTGAATAAGGGGGAGAGAAGGGGATCGGGAACATTTCACCCTCATTTCCCCCCATTCCCTTCATTTTTATTTACCCTCAAAATGAAGGGGAAAGGAGGAGAGGAAAAGATTTTTGTAGTTCTCCACCCTTCCCCGCCATCCCCTCTCATATCATCATCCAAACAAGGTGAATATAAATTAACATTCTTTCCTTTCCTTCCCCTCCATTGCCTGCCCCTCTTTTCCCCTCCATTCCCTCTATCTACTTCAATCCAAACAGTGTGGTAGTCTTCCTTGTAGGGGCATTTTATGCACTTTGATGAGCAATAGGAGGTATTTGGAGAAGTAGGTGGCACGCATAGGGTCCGAAATCTTTTAAACAGCTGGTACTGCATTATGGTCTCGGTAGTGTGAAGTGATTCAATCAATCGGGAAGTAGTGGGAAGTGGGAACATATAGATCTTGAAAAAGAAGGGCTGAGATTATAAATTAATTGCATGAAATGTGATCAAGCCGATTTGTGGGAGTACTTATGGAGCACCTAAACCCCCTCCTCATCCAAAAAAGGTGGGGGGGGGGAGGGAGGGTGAAAACATAGAGTGCAGGTTTGATGTACTTTAATATCTAACAATGCATTCTGCAGATTATATGAAAGACTGCTCACATTGTCTAGCTGTGAATGCCGCTACTTCATCTGAATACATGTAGGTGTCACTCAGACATTGAAGGCTGGGCATGTAATCATTTCCATATGTTCTACATGGTTGGATTTAAAAAAAACTGAAGTGTCTGTTTTAAAAGGTTGTCATCCGGTTTTGTGAGTCAAATTTCTACCTATTATTGTCCAAATATTGTATGCATTTGGCCATAAAATTCAACTGACTCTGTCCGTTATTATCTACGTGATTCTTGATCGGAGCAACAAATACCGTATGTTTGACGCTTCTGGTTTTTATCCAACAAAGAAGTGAAAAAAAGAACACTTGGACAATCCCATATCTTTGGCTTTAGATATCAGTAGTTCGTATATTCTGCGACTATTGATGCTTTTGTACTATTATATCTGCCCGTGCCTAATACATTCAATTCATCCTATGCCTAACTAGTGCCAATTATGAAGCTTCATTAATTTGAATGTAATTTTTTTCCCTCTCTGAAAATTTTTACTTATGAGTGAGGAATGCAGGTTTTCTGTTTCCTTGTGCCTTGTTCATCATTAAAATGATTTTCTTTTCCTCTCTTCTGATCTGATAATTGTGTTTTGTGTATTGGTTCCTTCTGGTGTTTTCATTTTTAGAAAGCCATGCATGTGACATACAGTATTCTATGTTGTCAATGTTTGGCAGTCAGTGTGATAATAGATTGTGTATTTCTCATATTGGATTTGTATGAATAATGAGATTGTCGAAAGGGCTTCACTATAAATTTTTGTGCAGAGACCGAAGAGCAAGAAGGAAGTTATGGAAGAGGTTATTATGAAAAGCAAGTTTTTCAAGGTATCTCTTGTTCTTTGCTACTTATAGAGATCTGTAATTATTTCTGCTTGCTGTTTCGTCCATAGTACTATTGGCGGTTATTTATTTTCCACATGCTATGAACAGTTTTATTTTGGAATGGTTAATCTGTAAAAAGGTTTGATGGAAGTTGCTTTTTGCATGTTTAGCTTGGTTTGATTGCTTCATCCAAAGGGAACAAGAAGATAGCATTCTGAAATTTTGCTACATAATGAATACTTTGGAGCTGTTATTTCATTTACCAAATGTGTGGTATATGAAGGAAGATCTATTAGAAAATTTGTGTGTTCACAAGCTATCATTTTAGTTATTAAGTTTGTAATGTGCACAATTGACAATTCATTAATTGCTGCTTGTCAGGCCACTTGTCTGTGGTGTTCGTCTGATATTTATTGTGGTACTTGTGATGTGAAATGTGGTACCTGGAAAAGGCAATTTTGTCTTTTTTTGGGGTGGGGGGGGGGTGGGGGATGCACGTGCGGTGTTTGTGTTCGATATTGCTGCTGCTGCATTCAACTGATTTTGTCTGGGAATTGATGTTTGACGCACTAGAATGTGTTTTTCCTGACTGCTAATGATCAATATTTGTGTTTTTCTCACTGATTTTATTGGAACCGAGTATTTATTTTATTTATATTATTATTCATTTCCCAAAGAAGAGTAATGATGAAAACTTGAAAGCATTGACTTATTGGAGAGTTAAGAGTCAGTTGATGAGGTGTAACAAGCTATCAAGATTTTGTTAAACAAAAACAGCCTTAAAGCCAATGTAGTAGGAGAAGAATATATTTAGTAATCATACATAGATAAAGTTTAATAGGAGTTATGGTGCTTGAGATTGTGTCCTTCATATTGGCTACGTCTTCCATATCATCTACCAGGAAAGGAAGGAATTGGTTAGGCGCCGTCCCATGTTCATAGATTAGGGGGAGTGATGGGGCTCTTGTAGGAGGTAAGACTAATCATTCCTCCTAACATAGGGAGTAAAGAGGCAAGGGGTTGAAAATGATACAAGCAAAACAGACTAACAGAGTAACGGGAAAATTCTCAATTAATACTTTTAACAATAAGTGCATCAACTAAACTACAGTATTTTGACAACAAATCTCTAGTTATTTGGGTTTAGTCACTATGGTTTCGGATTAAAAATCAGGAATTTTTGTTTGGGTTCTTATCAACTCTCCGAGAATGCTCAATTTTTGATAGGTCTATCTAAAACTATATACCAGCATCTATCTTAGTTAGAGCTAAATATTGCTGAATTTGGTCATCATGCAGTGGTTTCTCTGGGATTATGCTTGATAACATGAATATGTTTGGGTTCTTATTGTGCTATGGTTGTTTGGGTAGGCGCAAAAAGCAAGGGAAAAGGAAGAAAATGAAAAGTTGGTTGAACAATTGGACAAGGATTTTGAATCTCTGGTTCAGTCTCAGGCGTTCTCCTCGCTTACCCAGCCAAATAAGATGAAAGCCTTGAAATCCCTTGTAAACCCAAAATTTTCACCAGAGCTTAAAAAGAAGGCAGTGACATCTATCTCTGAAAATTCCAAGCAGGTATGTCCTTCCTGTTTCACTTTATTTGCTAATATGTGATCTTCCTGAGTGTCTTTTCATCGCTTGGGGATGGTGTCCCTTCTAAGCCCCAATGACCTCATGCTGTCCGCTGAGGCCAACCTGGTCCTCCCCGCCCCCCCCAAAAAGGACGGTGGTTGGGGGGAGGGGTTCATGATTTTCATCATCTGGCATTCTTGTTTTCTGAAGTAGTGCGTCAATTGGTGTGCTTCTTTAAACAGGAGGAACCTGATTCTTATGACAAATTGGTAAGTGAAATGGTGTTTGAGATGCGCGCTCGTCCATCTGATAGGACAAAGACACCAGAAGAGATAGCCGAGGAGGAGAAAGAACGACTAGAGGAGCTGGAGGTATGTTGCACGGAATTCCTGCTGTTCAGGAGTTTTACATGCTGCTATCTATTTTTCCAATTGGTTTACTAGTCAATATGGGAAGCATGTCCACTTTGCTTAAGGTCTATTATACATTAGCTAGAACTAGTGTTTGTAACATAAATATGAGCCTTGTAAAAAATTGAAGATATCACGTTGTTGAAAAAGTTGTAGTGTTCCTTTTCTATTTTCTTCTCTGTGTGCATCTATGGCTATGGACCTGTTTCTATGATACACTTGAGGTGTTATAAGTGAAGCATCGGTACGGAATCATCTTTGCCTGTTGAGCTTCTGGCCTTATATTACTTCTAAATTTCTTTATATATATTGTTGTTTTTGTGACGGTAGTTGTTTATTACAATGGACCTCCCTGGTTTGGTAAACCAAGTACAGAGTAATTAAAAAAACCATAAAGAACAAGCTGACATTTATGTGGTTTAGCCTCTATTTGATGCCATTGTCTGGCTTCAACATGTCTTAAGACACAAGGATTTGGGGCTCACTAGTCTCTTTGGAGGTTATCCCTTTCTTTAATTTGCTTTCTGTTGTCACTTCCAGCAAGAAAGGCAGAATCGGATGCTTGCTACTGATGATGTTAGTGATGAAGACAATGATTCTGATAGTGCCGGCAATCAATGTGCTAAGATGTCAACTCATATTTCTGGTGATGACCTTGGTGACTCTTTCACCATTGATGAAAAGTCACGGAATAAAAAGGGATTGGTTGATGAAATTCTTGAAAGGAATCATGCTGAGGATTCTGAGGATGAAGATGATGAATCTTCTGATGATTCAGGAGATGCTGAAGATGATGAGGGAGAGACAGAAGAGGATGATGAGGGGGATGATGAACAGGTGGAAACTTTGAAGGATTGGGAACAGAGTGATGATGATATTGGTGCTGGTTTCGGGGAGCAGGAGAGTGAATCAGATGAAGAGGAGAGAGTGGAAGATGATGAAACTCACTGTAGGCCTGAAGACAAAAAGAATGATATAGCTGTTACTTCTGAGAGGATGGGAAAAAGGAAAACTGCAGTGTCAAGTTCGGAGAAGGCAAAAGGTGGCAAACAGACTTCAAGGCTAAAACTGGACCTTCCTTTCAAAATTGATGCTCCCACAAACATGGATGAACTGCGCTTGTTATTTGAAGGCCGGTCCGATGAGAACATTATTGAGGCAATCCGGAGAATCCGTGTCTGCAATGCTATTCCGCTTGCTGCAGAAAATCGAAAGAAAACACAAGTATGAAAATTTCTGGTTTCTCCAATTTGCTTTTCCTATCTAGGTTGACTATCTAGGTATACTCAGTTTCTAAATATTTGAATATGCCATGTTGAATCCAGACGTTGCAACTTGCAAGTGCAGAAAAATGTACCTGAAACATGTGCAGCATTTAACTAAGAATAAATGTTATTCTAGGTTTTTGTTTCCATAAGCATATTGGACCTATAGGTTTCTCTTCTAGGATGCTCAATCAGGTTGTGGTATTTCTTTTCAGGTATTTTATGGTCTTCTTCTGCAGTATTTTGCCACATTAGCAAATGAAAAGCCATTAAACTTTCAGCTATTGAACCTTTTGGTCAAGCCATTGATGGCGATGAGTGCAGAGATTCCATATTTCTCAGCAATTTGTGCTCGTGAACGCTTATTAAGAACTCGAACAAAATTCTGTGAGGATGTCAAGGACCCAGGTTTGAGTAATCAAATTAATAGACTTTTTCTGCTCTTCTTACTGTTGATGTCTGGACCCTGCTGAAGTATGAAAATGATGATTCTTGTTGATTTTAATATGTGCAGAGAAGAGCTGTTGGCCTTCACTTAAGACATTGTTTCTCTTGAGACTTTGGTCAATGATATTTCCATGCTCCGACTTCCGTCATGCTGTCATGACTCCAGCAATATTGTTAATGTGTGAATGTCTAATGCGCTGTCCTGTCCTGTCTGTCCGTGATGCTGCCGTTGGATCTTTCCTGTGCTCCATAGTTCTTTCGGTATGTCGTCCCAATTCTGAAACTTGTCATTGAACTCAATTTTTGTTCTCTTCTTGCTGATTGTACTGAGCACTATTTTGATAAAATAGCCACAATTGTATTGTGGTAGGATCTCTGTCATGTTAATGACTTTTGATTTCTTTTGCTTGCTGTGGACCAGATATTTGTATATCATGCAAGCAATTTTTTGTAGTGTGTACTGCCTTTGCTTTTTTCCTTGGAGTTCTATGTTATATGCTGAAATATGGAACTCCCTTATATTTATGTTAGGCAACTTTAATTGTTGCAACTTATTTATTCTTTCATTGTTGATAAGGATCTCATGATGTAATTTGTATTCAACCCTGATGGGGTAGCTGAGCTCGTGAAACATGGTTTTTGAGATCCTTCATTAAGAACAGTGGGAGGTTTATGCTGATTGTGTGGCATTTCAGTATATGATACTTTTGGTCAAATTGTAGCCACAACCTGAACTAGATGGCAAGCCTTGTCTGGGAGATGTGATTATGATCCTTTACATTATGTTAAGGAAAGTAGTTAAGTCAACTTCTGCTGCTATAGACTGCGTGGTCCGTACTGTTTCTGATGTTTCTGTGATTGTTTTAGCGATTTTGATCAAGAGAGTTCAGAAGCTCAAGCACATGTTTGTGTTCTTGAGACGGCGAAATTATATGATCACCTTTGGAGAACTTTAATATATGACCTTTGAGTATGTGTTTTTGGGATAATACTCTATATACCTATCTTAGAGTTGGGTAATTGGGTAATAGATCAGTCGGGTCGGGTTCATATTCCTGTCAAACTTAAACGGGTTGAAAATCGTTCTACTTGAACCTTGTCTTACACCCATTTAAGTTTTAAATGGGTTGACCCGTTTAACCCATTTAAGATAAACAAGTCACTTAATTACCCATTTATTCATGTAATATTTTCAATTAATACTTAATTACATGGGATTGAAAATTAACTTTACATTCCACATTAAGTAATTACTGCCTAAAGCTCCTCGGCCTCCTCCAACTTATAATAATTCACATTTTCATACTTATTTTTAATTTTTGTGATCTTGATTATCAAATAAAGGGGTAAGCAGGTAAATAATAAATGGGCAATGGGTTGACCCTGTTTTATCCATTTAACTAAACGGGTTAAATAAATATTTTTTCGTGTTGAGAATCTCGACCTAAACCGGACCCAATTAATTAAACGGGTTGAACGTGTCAACTGGTTTAGTTAAACGGGTTGAAAATCTATATCCAAACGTGCTGAATTACATGTTGGTTTCGGGTTGGTAATCGTGTCCGGTCAGCTTTGCCCAGCTCGAAACTATCTTTGTTATTGTAGTGGATTGTTTTACACTTGTACTTTTTGCCAGGATTTGGGTAGTGGTTTTCTTGATGCCATTAATTTATCATTTCTTTATGGCACCTGTGGATACAAGTCTCTGTGTATTGTACTAGGTGAAAAACCAGCACACACCGGACCATTCTATGCTTCTGTACTAGCTCAATATGGTCGATACAAGTCAATATTGAAAGTTTTAAATTTTTTTCGATATGTTCAATTTTGTAAAATTTACTGGCATGAATGTTATACAATGATATACAAATAATATACAGATTCCGTATATTCCATTCTAGTGAAAAAGCCGGCACCACTACCAGTAAAGTATAATAGCTTAGGGACTTCCCCCTTTTGTGAGGACAGGCTTCTATTGCCTTATTTGTGCTTGTGATTCTGTTGTTGGTCCATGCTTTCATTCGCAAACATTATGGCATCAGAGCTGGGCATGTTTTCTCATAAATTGTTTGGAGGGTTTGTCTTCCCTTCCCCTACCATCCCAACAGATCTGCCCTGTGCGGACTTACTTATTCATATTACCTAACGTCCATATTTTATTCCCATGTGAAATGTTCATCATGGCCTCTTAAATTGCAGCAAGTGGCTGTATTGACTTGACTTAAATTTATAGGTGACCAAGCAGTCCCAGAAATTCTGCCCTGAAGCCCTAATGTTCCTCAAGGCTTTACTGCTTGCTGCAATGGAAAAAGATCCGAGAACTTCCCAAGGCTCTCAGGTATAACTGTTGCCACTGCATTGCTTCTGTTTGAATTTGATGATAGGGAGTTCTACTGCTTTTGGGGGGGGGGGGGATTGTGGCATTGGTTTTGACTGGTGGCTGAAACAAAAGAATGACTTTTTTTTTCTCTCCCCCTTTGGAAGTTCGACCATCTTATTGAGCTCAAAACACCCATGCCGTTGTTGCATATACAAGAACCTATCACGGAGGTCAAGCCTCTCCACTTCCTCGAGATAATGAACTTGCCTGAAGATGCCGCCTCCTTCAACACTGATGGTTTCAGGTTAGTTCAGCTGTTATTTTTAATTATGCAGAAGGTACCTCGTTGGACTAGCCTGCTGGTGGAAACAACTGCTTTGCAATCAGGGATGACGTTGACTATTTGAACTTCTCATGGTTTACCTAAATGGGACCCTAGGGTATTTGTCTAGTTTGTGTGAAGTGCCGACTGAATAGTCTATGGCATATGGGTGACCAGAACGAATATGAACGCAAGTCTGATGAAGAAGTTGTAACTAACTGGCTTATCCCGTTAAGTGCAATTAGGAGGCCTTTAGTTGGCAACGACAGCATCACCTAGTTTGGGTTCTGCCTCGATGGGGTCTACGGAGATCCATAATGTAGGTAGGCCTTACCCCTCACACAAACAGACTGATTTGAGTAAACTTTTGGACTGACGCACACACTAGGTGTAATTGTTTGACTTCAACTATGTGATCCCAGAAATTTCATTTTTTGCATGATGAATCCATGTTGCAAGGATGTTCTTACTTTTTACCTTCGGCTGTGGGATTTTGACAAAGTGCATGATAGGGCACTACTCGATTTTCGTATTTTCGTGAACATAGTGGTGAGCTTGCTTTTTCCAGAAAGTTTAGTGCAACAAAGTTGAGCTTTCTGCTGATCGATTGTGGTGATTCAGCTCCTTTTTGTTGAATGTAACTGATCGTCATAAGGGGGTGGAAATACCTGCTTGGTTCTGAAAGATTGAGCAACTTAATTAGCTACAATATTTTTGCTGGCCTGATTCACACCTTGGAGATTGCTCTTTTGATAGATTTTATCCGGCTGGAGGTTCTTCTGGTTTAAATGGCCTTCTAACTGATTAAAACATCTGAACAATCTCAGCTGTTTTTTTTTTTGGGGGGGGGGTTTGCATCTTGTAATTTGCATGTGAGGTTTACTGTTGAAGATGATAACATATGTACTTCAGTACATGCAATGTGCGGTAATCTCCTCACTGAAGTGGTGTTCTTTATCCGTAATCGTCAGCAGTCCACAACATGAAAGCACAATAAGAGAAAAAAAAGAACAATATTTGATGGTGTCTATGTCAAATTGCAGGGTGAGTGTGCTTATGTCTGTGGTAGAAACCCTTGGAGGATTTGTTGACATCTACAAGGAACTGAAAGCCTTCCCTGAAATATTTTTGCCAATGTCACAAGTGCTAACCAAGGTGGCAGAGCAGCAAAACATGCCTGAATGTTTGCGAGAGAAACTAACGGATGTATCTAAGCTCATAAGAACGAAAGTGGAAGACCATCACAAATTCCGGCAACCACTTCAAATGCGGAAGCAGAAGCCAGTGCCTATAAAACTACTCAACCCTAAGTTTGAAGAGAAGTAAACTACTTGTTTAGCCTTTTAAGATTTTATGTATTATGAAATGATCTGGTTAGACCAACCAATGCCCCTTTGATTTTGCAGCTACGTAAAGGGTAGAGATTATGATCCTGATCGTGCACGGGCGGAGAGAAGAAAATTACAAAAACTTCATAAGAAGGAAGCTAAAGGTGCGCAACGTGAGCTAAGGAAAGATAACTACTTCCTGCTCGGGGTAAAGGAAACAGAGAAGCTACAACGGGAAGAGGAGAGAGCAGAAATGTATGGGAAGGCAAAAGCTTTTCTTCAAGAGCAAGAGCATGCTTACAAGTCTGGGCAGCTTGGGAAAGGCAGTAAGAGAAAACGATGAACAGCTTAGGTGGGTCCTTCCCTCCTTTTCCCTTTGTCTTGGGGTTTTGGGGGGGGGGGTCCATTGTTCCATGTGGATATTTTGAAGGATAATTCTGCGTTATTGATGTTGCGCTTCCTGCGATGTTGCTGATCTAGTAGTTTACAGGTGTTCACCAAAACTGAAAGTGCTGGTTCTGGAGCAAGACATACAAGGCCTGAAAACCAGATGTAGATACCGGAATCTGAAGGTATTCATGGTGGTGCTTAAAATCGGTGAGTGAGAACTCAGGATGAAAAGGAAATTGGTTGAGGCCATCACGGGAGAACTGAATTTGACTGAGCAGGCATCAACTGGTGGCTACAACAAAAACAACACCACCACCTCCTAGTGTGGGTCCCCTGGGTCTGGGAACTGGTGGCTGAAACCAAAAAAATGGAACTTGAAGTGAAGAAGCCATCCACATTAATGCTTTCCATTGCTCTTGCATTGTTTGGAAACTTACAGAAATAACAATCATCTAATTAGCTGGAAGAGTGCACAACTCTCTTGTAAATTTGTAATGCATACTGTTAATGTTGGACCTGCTGTTCTTGTACTAGTATAGAGAATGCAGGCAATTTTGTCTCTGCCATTATTGCTCCTTTTACTTATGAGTTATGACTCAATTCTTTTGTGCAAGAAATTATCATCTCTCGGAGGACTAAAGCTTCAGTTGTGCAGATAAAGTATTCCATTGGTTTATTTCATTTTTTGAGGTGTGAGTGTCTGAAGGTCTGATGTAGCTAAACTTGTTGAATTAGATGCTGTGAAAACTGTAAAGGAAGTAGAAGCATGGACTCTATTATCAGTACAGTGGAGATTCTTATCATTGATCCAGCAAGAATATTGAAGCCTACCTAGGGCTTATGCAAAGTGAATTCTACACCTTTCCTTCTCAACCTAAAGAAGACCAACTGCATGCGTGTGTGTTTGTGCCCACACAAATATATTGAATTACTGGTGGAACCCGTAAATAGGATCCATTTGAACAAATGCCGTGATAACTAAAAATAGACCATTCAATGAAACAAATTAAAGGCCAACACAATAAAAGTATTGCCTGAGCCGAGTTTAACCACCTAACCGATCGGATCGACTCGAGTCCGAGCACTCGTTAACAAGAAAGCTGAGACGGAGATATCAAAATGCCATCACTATCAGCCCAAGTCCAATCCCCATCATTGATCACAGCGCCAGCAAAATGGACCGTCACGTGCTTCTCACCTGCCCCCTTCTTATCTGATTTAACTGGGCTCGGGCCCAGGGCCTTGACCCCAATATCACACCCGTTAATCTCATCGACATCTCTGACGCACCCATTCACAACTACCCCGGCCCAGCCGTTGTCCTGGGCCAACTGGGCCAAGTTACCGCCCAACAAGGCGCACCTACGGCTGCCGCCGCCGTCGACCACCAGGACCTTGCCACGATACTCCGCCGCCGCCGCCTCCAGGAGTTGTCTAACAAGGACGTTGTCCTCAAACACCTTAACGGTCACGATGGGCCCGTGGAAGGCCCGACGCTTCCCGTAGGACTGGAAAAGCGGCAGTAAGACTCGAAGCTCCCCTGTTTTCAAGAGGCTGGGGTGCGCATCGCAAATATCGGTGGTGGCAACCATGGCAAGTAGTTGCGGAGGGGTTTTGGTGTTGGAGACTAATTAATCGGTTTGGGTTGAGTTGGTGGGGATTGGGTGGTTTTTGCTATTTTAAAGGGGATAAAATGGGAGGTAGTGAGGGTGTTTGGTTGTGTTGATTTGTGTGCCTTGTAGTCGGTGGTGGACATCGGGACAGATTTCTTTCTGTTTTTTTAATGGAATATAAGGCTTAATTATTTTTTTGGATAACTTTCACTAGAGTTGGGTCGGGCGATTCATGGAATAAATGGATCAGGTTTGTGTTGGCCTTTAAAATAGTTTATTTAATCAGAATTGAAAATAATAAATTGTTATACTGAACAGTAAAATTATGTAAATTTCGGATCAAAATCGATTCAATTCAGATTTCTTACAATTATTTTGAGTTGAACTCTTGTCGGCTTATTATGCAGCTTACCCCGTCCTTGAAAAATAATAAGTTGGCCCGAACTCTGTGTCTTTCCTCTTGTCCGATGACCACATCGTTGATGTAGAGTGTCTACCTGGCATCGCCGATCTGTACGAGGACATAGACAGATGGTTCTAGCCCAGTATTTCTGGTCCAATCAATGGTATTTATTGCATCCAGATCAGTCCCACGCAATCAGCACGTAATGCCATCATGTTCTGGAATCCAGGAAATGGACAATTCCATGTGTTGCCACCAATCCTTGAGCCCGATGATCTAAATCTTGAGGATTTATACAATGAATTTGGGCGTGATCCCTTGCAATGTTGCGATGGTGGCTTTGCGTTTGATCCTTTATCCGACGATTACAAATTCATCCTTATTTCAGAGAACGGTGACCCCTATGATGACCCGCCGCTTTTTTGCTTCCACGTATATAGCCTGGCATCAAATTCATGGCAACAGCTCGACCCCCTTCAGCTTGCATGTCCGAATCTTATCACTATCTAGGATGATGGCCAAGCAAGCTTTTCGCCAGTGCTGACTGGCGCACTTGCATTTCCGTTCAATAGGTCATGTCATTGGGTTTACTATAGCATTGAGGAGGATGTGTCTGAGGTAAAACAAATTAAATACATGCTGTCATTCGACATCGTAAAGCAGGCCTTTCGCAGAACTACTATACGTAGAATGGCGCTTGGTAAGGGATTGGTGATTTAACAACTGTAGATGGTTGCCTTGCTGCAGTTTCTTCAGAAGATAGTTTCGCTTCTAATCATAAGGTGGCAACTATAATTAGTGTGGGTGTGATGAAAGAATACGGCATTGAGGAGTCATGGGTCAAAGCATACAGGATTGTATTGAACGCACCTAGCACGTTCCTTGGCGTTGTTGAAGATGAACTGTTTGTTAAAGAAACAGATGGATGGGTTGTGTCATATTGTCTGGGAGCCCATCAAGAGGATTACAATGAATATTGTTATGTCCCTTTTCAAGGCTTCGAGATTCTGCCATTTGAAGGATCTTTCATCCCTGTTAATCCTAACGCAAAAGCTAATTTATTGAAGATAGGGTCTGTTGGGGAGATCCAAAATGGTAGCCCACTTCAACCAAGGTCTATGGCAACAAACTCAAGTAAAATTCCATCCTAAAACCAATTGGCAATAAGAAAAATAGCCTACTTGACTTATATACCATTACCCTTCTTTTCAAGCTCCCGATGTAGGACTTCATTGCTCATGTGTGATATTCCCAACATGGTCATTCCCATCTTATTTTACCAATGGCTTCCCTCATTTTAGGGGCTTCTATTTTTCCCTGTGCAATGCTATCTTTTAAGTAATGTAAGTGAGGAAAAAGAATTCTCCGCGGCGCCCCCCCCCCCCCCCAAAAAAAATTAAATAAATTTGTAAAGCAATATATTTCAGACGATGAATTGGTGCCACCCATGAAAGTATGTATTGGATGTTCGACATAGCTGTACGTCTGCAGAATTTATCAAGATACATTTGAATAAGTTAATCCCTTATTTTCAGTGACCTTCTCATTTCCTTTCCCCTGGGCTTTTAAATTAGCTAATGTCTCCCAATCTGTACAAACTTTAGAAGATGAACAGAACTCAAATGCCACCCTTCACTGGCCATCATCATCCGCTGTGATGTGAGACGGGCGTGCAATCTCAAGCTGTTGCCATGAATTTGAAGACAGCCTGTGTACATGAAAGCAAGCCAAGTGATCGGAATCTGAAAAATTATCACATGCAACACGCTGAAATACTAAAGAATTTGTAATCCTGGGATGAAGCATCATAACCAAAATTGGCATAGAAAGAGTCACCTCAAGGCATAACGTGGTTACTACAATACATAACGGGCCCCGTTATACAAAGGGCGTGAGGGTGGGGGCTACATCAAGTTCCTCCGATGGAGCACTGATTACATATCATTCTCTAAGTTTGGAATGATTGTGAACTAAGTTAACTATTTTATTGTCTATAAGATTGCATGTGGTGCTGGAGATGCTACGATCATTGCTATAAATCCTTTTGGCTTGTCAGGACAAGATTTCAGGTTGGCCTCTGAAACTCAAATGCCTCTTCTATTTTGTATTGTTGAAATGGATTGCGACATTATCTGCCGCTTGTATGCATGCAGCGGAAATTCGCTACTTGATTTAGGCTGTCCCCTCTTTTTAGGATATGGAAATTACATTGCAAAAGTGTTATGCCTTCTTATTATTACATAAAGAATAGAGTTTCAGGATAGGATACAAGTAATGCAGAATGAGGATCACTCCCTTTATGCTGTTGTCTGAAGCTGTTGACAACAACAACAACAACAAACTCCCAATGTGGGTCTCGCTTACGCGGGGTCTGGGGAGATCCAGCTGTAGGCAACCTTACCTCTACCGGTATTCCTATCCATAGAGAGGTTGATTCCAAAAGACCCACAAAATAGTTTTGAGAAAAAGGTTTGAAGGGAAAAAAATGATTGTTGAAAAACGATTGTTGAAACCATTTACTGAGTAAGAGAGAGAGGGAGAGGATGAGTAAACGTTCCGAGAGGCAAATAAAGATAGAGTAGAAACAAAGCAAATAAAAAAGGAGCGGAGCGGAGACATACTTCAGCAAAACCAGGATTGCTTGGTGCCGTCACATCCCCGAAAAGCACGACCTGCAGACAAGCAAACCGAAACCCTACCCACCCCACACCGCCTAAGCTACAGCCTGACCCCTACAATCAGAAACCCTGATCCTAGTATAATTACAGAGGTCTTATAATTACAGAAACCAGATTGGGGTGCGAGGGTTTCTAGTATAATCGTTTGGAAATTAGCTAAACAAATATCAATTTGTGAACTGATGTTACTGGATCAGAGGGCTAAGGAGCCAAGAATGTTGTACAAGCGTTCAACCCTTCCACCACAAAAACAATCCCTAGTATTCCATCTCTTACAGTCATAACGCATGCACGCGGGGGGGGGGGGGGGGGTGGTGGGTTCTCCGTTTTTTTCTCCCCTACAGCAACAGATGATGTACAACTCTGTGTGACAGCTTTGAAACACACTCAAAACTGTTCTGCCACAAGATATGTTGAAATTGACACTTTGGTATGCAGAAACTACGCAGAAAAAACAGTGAAAGAATATGCTATAGGAAAGGAGAATACTCCGCCTTATCTTTGAAAATACAGGACAATTTATTGAGCTTGGTTTTGTTATCAGCAGCATTAGAAGACTGAACGGCTGAGCCCAAATGAGTAGGACGGAGAAGCATCCCAACGCCAGGAAAAAGGATCTCGGCCTTGTTGATTTTGTCATCCAAGAAGTAATTCAGTATGGTGCCTGTAAATATAACATAGCAGAAGCACCTAGGTAAAAAACCCCGCAAGTAAGATCAATGCCATGAAATGGAGAGGTAAGTTAATGTTCCAGGCACTAGTACCTGCAATGATGTTGATGCTTGAAGAAACCACCTCCACAACCGGTAAGCCTACAAATGCCCAAACATACTGTGTAGACAGGTTTCCGATGTTGAGGACTACAATGTCTGCCGTTGCGAACGCCTCATAGGGCAAGTTATATATCCTGCAAGAATATCCCCAAAAACTTTTGATGGTTATGTTTGATACGCAAACAAGTGATTTGCACAATGAATGTGTTCCATAAAGAAGGTTAATTTCACCATTTTCTTTTCACAGGTAAAGGGTGCATCTTATTGCTCCTTTCGAATAAGGTCAGGTCATTACAGCACAACAGGCCATGTCCTTGAGAATGTAAAGACAATTACATACACCCTTTTGGTCCTCCTTTGTCTCCAAAACATACATGATTCGATCCTTTATAGACAAAAGCTGAGATTAGCCACACATGATTCCATCCTTTAATTTGTAGACAAGAGCTGAGATTACAGTCCAGCAGTGATATTTTCAGCTACCTATAAAATGACTGGAGGATTAACCTGGGACAAATGTATGAAAAAAGGGTCTGCATGTTGGAACTGGTACAGTTCAAAACTAATACAGATTTTGTCAATTTTTCAAATGATCGAAACGTCAAACACTAGAAAAATGGTTATTAGTTGGGTTGGGGTAATTTTGGTTGAAAGGAGTTCATGGCAATTGATCTTCGAGGTGCAGGATCACAACGCAAGTAGACCATGTCTTTTTAGATCTTGCTCATGTTTACATTTGATATATTGGTATTTGTTAGTTTTGAGAGCACACAGCCACAAGAAGGGGTTGAATTGTGGAGTCAGATTTTTCCAATTTTTCTGGCAAACAGTCTTAGGCCCTGTGTAGAAATATAAATATTGTAATTTTATTTTTGTAAATATGTTTCT
>JACYFF010019584.1:122485293-122546793 GCA_017589665.1 Selenicereus undatus | reverse complement strand
CCTCTCTCTCCTCCCGAAATGGTTCAACCTTGAAACCCTAGTTCATCCTGTTTGCACAGACTGTTCCTGAGTTGAGCAGAAGTGAAAATCCTATGAAATTGAATGCGAAAATAATGGACACAGGATTTTTACGTGGAAAACACCTCTAGCCCAACTGAGGTGAAAAAACCACGACCTACCTTGTGTAGGATTTTAACCACTTCACTAAACGGGTTTGATACGTTACAACAGTAACACATCTTGCAACTAATTGCAACCTACGTAACCGTCTTCCCTAACGGTTACCCCATGTTCAAAAATCTACTTGACTTAGGACACACTCACCTCACTTTTATAAAAGAGAGATTACAAAGAGAACACCCTATTACAATGCTTCTCAACTAAGCTAATATAGGGTACAAATGAAGTCTTAGTATGCCAATCTTGAAAGCTCACAATATCACTCTCTTGACTCGATTTTTCTCTTGAAAATTAAAGCACTTGAATACTGAATATTTTTCTCTTCAGAAACCGATGCTCAATAGAAGTGGAAACTTGCCTTTTAAATAGAAATAGTTGGGCGAATTTGAAAAAATCCTTATCCCATAAAAAGAGGAAAAAATTGTGAACGAAATTTCCTTAAGTTAAATGGCTAAATATTAGCCACAAACTTTCAGAAGTTCAACCCATGAGTTTCTCCAAAAATCTAGCCATTTGCTAAAAATAGAGAAGAGGTTATTAGAGGATAAGGCTAACAATAGGCTAAAATTCCTTTCCAAGTTTTTCAGAGCCAAAAATAACTATTTTGGACTTTATCAATCAGTAGAAAATTTATCCAGAAAGTTCAGAGATGTTAGCCCAAAAATCAAGGAGAAAATCGTGTGAAACTATTTTTCGCAGTTTAGTCTGGAAAGACTCTAGCCATCCTGTTTCCATGACTGTTTCTGAAAGTTGGTCCAAAAAGCTTTTCAAAAGAGCAAACTGTTTCAAGTAAGTGATAAGTCAAGACTTTCTAATTGGCATATTAACAAGAATCTAATAAAATAAAACCATAGCAAACCTAAGACTCTTGTTGAATCAATCACAGCTGCTCCAAACACTTTGCAGAACTGTTTTTACGGCTGTTTCTGAAGTACAGGAAAGTTTTGCCAGCCAACTTATCTTCCAGCCAACTTATCTTCAGTACCTGTTCTTAAGACCTGTTCTAGAACATTGTTAACCAAGCAAATTTTAAGGTATTGAGAACAGTAAGTTTAACCTGTTTGAAACAACAACAACACTTGAATATGTCATCATCAAAATCATATACATCATAACAGTATTTCGGTGAACCTTTGAGGGTGCAAATATGCAACAACTGGTTAACAATTTTGGATAGATTGAAGCTTGACTGGGTCAATTTCAAGGATAATTCCAGCATAAGGGGTCAGTCAATCACGACTTTGGATGCCATACCCATTAAACTAACTATTCATGCAACTGTGGTTTAGAATACAGGTAGAAATCAGTGGTGTTAAAGTTTGACGCCGTAACTTCGGGGGCAGTTGTTGAAATTGAATGATACAAAAAACAGAGGTTAATATTTTTATTTTTAGTCAAAGCGAAGTTAAATGAAAATCAAATTGACTCAAGGCCGGTTCTCTTTATCGTTTTGCTAGCCATGTCTGATTGTTTCTAACTACTGTTAAACGCTTCTAACCATTAACCCGCTATATCTAATTACTCCTAATTGTGAATAATTGCCCCAAATCGCCATTTGTATATGTATTTCAGGGTTTAACGAATCCATACTGCCATTAACCCCTAACTGGTAATATTGGCCGCTCATTCATAATTCTAACTACTTTTAATTGCAAATTGCTAAATTTGACTCCTCGAATAACAAGCTTCTCTGATGGTGCATGGCAATGAATTTTGAGTTACTAGGATCAGTAATCATGTACTGATCACTATTGTAGTTTTTTTAATAGCTGGAGAAGAATGAAATTGTAGAACAACTTATTAGCAAGTTATTAAGAAAAATATTGAAATCAATAACTGTAGAACGAGGTATTAATCCTCCTTTCCACTGACATAGACTCATATCTCTCCTAAATGGACGGATAAATTAGTAGGAATGATTTTCCCTAAATTGAAAAAGGCGAAAAAAAAAAGGAGCATCAAAACACACTAGCATTTAATCAATTGAAATTCAGAATCGACAAATGGGAGAAAATCAATATTTCACCTATATTGATCTTTTGATCATCTAACTATCGAAAAAAAAAGAACAACACAATTGAATAATTAGGGTCTAATTATCTTCTCAACTAAGGCCCTGTTCTTTTCCGTGGGAAATGAAGGGTGTTGAATGGGGGGAAAGAGTGGGTGAGTGTGGTTTTTTTTTTTTAAGTGTGGGAAAAAGTGGGTGATTGTGGCTGAAAGTTGAATATAGTTGAATGAAGTTGAAGTATTAATTATTAATATTTTTTTGTTTTATAATGTAATAATTTTATTGTGATAGTAATTAAAAATAAATACAAAAAAATTGACAATTAAAAAATTAAAAATTAAAAAATAGAATCAAAAAATTTAAAAAATAAAAAATTAATGAAAAAGAAAAAAATAAAACTGTTCCATAACATCCGAAAAATTTAAAAATTAAAAATTTAAAAATTTAAAAATTTGGAAATTAAAAAATTAAAAATTAAAAATTTAAAAAATTAAAAAATAGAATTAAAAAATTAAAAAAAATTAAAAAATTAAAAAATTAAAAAATTAATGGAAAAGAAAAAAACAAAACTGTTCCATAACATCCGAAAAATTAAAACTGCTCATAATTGCTATCAGATTATTCGTACACACAGTTACGTAAATTATAAAAAAATTTCAAATATGAGAAATGGTTGTTTTATGTAGGTGTGGGAAAAAGTGGATGAATGTGGGAAAGAGTGGTATTTTTTTTTAAGTGTGGGAAAGAGTGGGAAGAGGGGGGAAAAAGTGAGTGGGTGTGGGTTGGGTGCATTTCCCACCCAAAAGAACAGGGCCTAAAGATAAAACGGACAATTCAATCAAACCCACAAAATAGGGAGAAAAAAATCCCAAAAAAATCGAAAGGCACTAAAAGCTTATCTCCAGATAAAACTGTGGAATGTGATCTCAGCAGAGCATATAGGTGGGGATCGGAATTCCGTTGACCAAATCAGCAACAAAGATCCTATTTCTTGGAATCTTTTCGAAAAATATCTTTTTCGTTTGCCGATACATTATTCATTTTCTTTTTAGGGGGCTTTGGTTGAAAAAAAAACTTGGTGGAATAATTTTGGTTGTTTTGATTGATCAAACATTTAGTTAAAGTATTTGGTAAAGAACTGTTTAAAATAGTTAATTTTTTTCCAAACAATTTTTTTTGGACATTAGATGGTGTTGATTTGTGTGCCTTTTTAGTAGCTGGTGGTTGACAATTAACATCAGTACAATTTTCTTCTTCTTTTTTTTTTTTTTTTGGAAGATCTATGGCTAATTCATTTTTGGATAATTTTTCACTTATAAGGGGACATGTAGCGGTGTTTCAATTTTAACCATTTGATTAAAATCTTATTTATAGAATTTGGATTATTAATGCTTGATTCCCCTCCCCGCTTCATGTTTTACCCCAATATTTGAGCAAATATTAGTTTGTTAAGTAGACGTTCTTTTCTTTAAATTTTTGAGGTCTGCATGAGTATTTATTCCCTCCCCCCCGCCCCCCCCCCCCCCAAAAAAAATTTGCTAACATAATTTTGGACATTATAAATTTTTTGACAAATTGTGGTTTAAATAGATGCTTGAAATTGGTATTATCTTTCAAGAGATGTTGTTTAGATGTAGTATGGAAAAACACCGAGACTCTTAACATACTTTGGCTTGATATTATTGATTGGAATTTCGAAGTTTGATCAAATTGTAGGTATGACGATGGAATCGGATGGTGAATAGTGGATATTAGCTAGCAAGGATATTGTTTCTAATTTATAAATAAATTATGATATCAAAATTAAACCTTATAATAAGACTCTTTCCCCCCCTAAATTTTTTTTTAATAAGATTAATCGGCTCTGTTTGTGTGGCATTCCTACTACGTTTACACCTTACAATCTATACTTTCATGCACTTTGTGTGACAAATGTGATAGCAATGCAAGACCTTTTTCGGTTGTTTAGGACTCTGCTTCGTGTAAAAGTAAATTATTGAACAAAATAAAAGAACGCAATGAAACTCATCAAATTAATCAAAGGTTCAATATTGTTCAATTCAAAATAAAGAAGACTACAGTCTAATATTTCAGCAAAAAATAAACGAATAATTTTTTTTAGAAATAATAAATAAATAAATAAATGAAGTACTCTAACTAAAAATGAAAAGAATGATAAAAAAATGGAAACAGAAGCATATCTGGCCTTTGGTTTTTTTTTTTTTAAAAAGAAGAAATGTGTTGAGGACAGGAGTTGCGACCGAATACAAACGAACTGCCAACAAAGGGTCTTTGGCTCGAACGTTGTGACTTTCCTCTTGTCTGATGAACAAATCATTAATTTGAAGTGTCTACCTGGTATCACTGATCTCTACAAGGATACGGACAGATGGTTCTTGTAGGCACTCAAAATTTGTTTGTGTCATACCAAAATTATATTTAATTAATTAATTGGGCCAATCCTTTTAATTAATTTAATCAAGCCCAAAGACTTACAACTTAAGCCCAAGATGAAGCCCAGATGACTACCAAAACCCAGTTCGGGTCCAGTTAAAATTCGAGTCAAAGCCCAAACAGAGACTTAGGACGACTACCAAGTCAAGCCACGACCTAAAAGGCCGAATGACGTTCAAGTGATGGCGCGATCAAAAGTCAAAGTCAAAGTCAAAGGTTAAAGGCCAAAGGTCAAAGTCAACATCGACTCACAAGTCAAACATCGAAGACGACTCTCAAGTCAACGTCCGGTTAAAGCTCGAGGCGACTTCCAAGTCAAGGCTCGGTTCAAGCCCGGAAGACTCCAAAGTCAAAGTCAAACAAATGAAAGTCAGGTAGTCTAGGATAAGGCCTGATTGAAAGGCCCAAAACCTAGGTCAAAGCCCATAACCCAAGTCGTCTTGACTTGGGAATAGGAGTTTCCCTATAAATAGGTCCCCACCCCCTTTGTTTCAAGGGTTGGAAAATCCATCCTTGAGAGAAAGAATCAGAGGAGTTTGTATCTATAGAGATTATAACCCAATTGAATCTATAAAAATTCAATCTTTGTAATTTGTAATTACAGTTCTTCCCCAGTATTTCTGGTCCAATCAATGGTATTTGTTGCGTCCAGATCACTCCCACACAATCTTCGCTCAGCACTATCATGTTCTGGAATCCAGGAAATGGACAGTTCCATGTGTTGCCACCAATCCCTCACCCTGTCATGCCCAATGATCTCGAGGATTGCTACAATGAGATTGGGCGTGATCCTTTGCATGCTTTCTATGGTGGCTTTGAGTTCGATCCTTTATTCGAAGATTACAAATTCATCACTATTTCAGAGTACGGTGACAAGTTTTCCGATCCATGTCACTTTGCTTGCTTCCATGTATATAGCCTGGGATCAAACTCATGGCAACTGTTCGACCCCTTTCAGCTTGCATGTCCTGGTCTTATCATTGTCTACGATGATGGCTGACCAAGGTTTGAACCAGGGCTGACTCGCACACGTGCATTTCCGTTCAATAGGTCATGTAATTGGGTTTACTATAGCCTTGAGGACGATGAGTTTGAGGTAAAACCAATTACATACATGCTGTCATTGGACATTGTCAAGCATGTCTTTCGCGTAACTACTGTTGACTTTCTCTTTAATATGATATTGTTATGTTGTTTTGATGAAAGACAAAAAGGAAGCTTAGATATTGATATTGTTTATTTATTTGAAATATATGTAGTCTTGCCTAAATTGATGCTTGTCTCCTAAATAAATCTTGGATTTTGAATTATCTAAATATGGCCACAATATTTTTGATATCTCTTCCTAATATATTGGATGGCCTAGTTTAAGTAAATAAACAATTTTGGAGATGTATATGCAGAAAATCTGATAACTAGCCATTGGAGGAGATCAAAATAGCCGTTGGAAGAAATCAGCTGAAAATAAGCCAGTTCAAGGCCTTGAAGACGCTGTTCAGTACCTTGAAGTTCAATGTGAAGATCAACTTCCTATATTTAGGTGTAACGGCTAGCTCAAACTCAAGGGGCCTATAAAAGGGAGACAAAGCAGCAAGAGGAACAACAAGAGAGCCAGCACACAATTGGCATACTACTTCCTTGAGCAAGAAGAGCATTCATTGGCATACTCATACTCTCAATTATTGTACTCATTGAGCTTCAAATTGCTATTACTCTTTGCCTTGTTCAAGTAGTGATTAGGTGGGATTATAGAGTTGTAGGGTCAACTCTACCAAGCCTTGTTGAAGGTGTCAACTTGGGACTTGGAACTTAGAGTAGGTGTACTCTAGAGTTGTGTAATCAATCCTCATAATAAAAGTTCGGGTTAATCCTAGAGTTAGGGAACTCTAGGCAGGGATTAAGCCCTTTGATGCCTAACGTCGTTAAAAATTGATCGTGTTTTGTCCCGATTTACTTTTCCGCATTTACATTTCGATTGTTTAGCAACCTTGATTATCACCCTATTCACCCCTCCTCTAGGGTGATCTTATAGCCTTTGATTCTTCAACTACTATTCCTAGAACAGCACTTGGTAAGGCATACGTGAGGCTAACAACTGTAGGTGGTTGCCTTGCTGCAGTTTCTTCAGAAGATAGTTTCGCTTCTAATCATAAGGTGGCAACCATAACTAGTGTGGGTGTGATGAAAGAATACGGCATTGAGGAGTCATGGATCAAAGCATACAGGATTGTATTGAACGCACCTAGCATGTTCCTTGGCGTTGTTGAAGATGAACTGTTTGTTAAAGAAACAGATGGATGGGTTGTCATATTGTCTGGGAGCCCATCAAGAGGATTACAATGAATATTGTTATGTCCCTTTTCAAGGCTTCGAGATTCTGCCATTTGAAGGATCTTTCATCCCTGTTAATCCTAGCTCAAAAGCTCAATTATTGAAGATAGGATCATTCTGATCTTATTCTAACAACTGATTTGGACTTAGTGCAAGCTTTACATTAGATGCATTTTTTTGATCAAATGACTCGTCGTTGATTGTTGGTTGTCTTGATGACCGCTGCACCTCTCCATTGACGGCTTCCCTTATTTTAGCAGCTTGTATTTTTCCTTATGCAATTCTGCCTTTAAGTAATATAAGTGAGGAAAGAATTGTCTCCTCCCCCCCCCCCCCCCAAAAAAAAATGGTAAACCAGTTTGTGTATTTTAGACGATGAATTGATGCAACCCATATGCATATTGGGTGTTCCACATACCTTTCCGTTTGCTCAGTTTCCCTTATTTTCAGTGACCTTCCTTGTCATTTCCTTTCCTGCTGGCTTTTGGATTAACTAATGTCTCCCAATCTGTAAAAGCTTTAGAAGACGAACAGAACGCACATAGACATCGGTTGTCATGGCTATGGCGAAACGTGCATGTCAGCCCTTCACTGGCACAAACTCTGCTCGTCCATCATCATCCTCTGTGATGAGAGAAGGGCTCCCGACCTGAGCAAGGTCAATTTTGTTGCCATGAATTTGAAGACACACTATGCAAAGTACATGGAAGCAATCAAAGTGATTTGAATCTGAAAAATTATCACAACACTCTAAAATATGAATGAATTTGTAATGCTTGGAAGAAGCATCGTACCCAAAATTGCCATAGAAAGAGTCGCCTCAAGATGGTCAGGCATAGCGTGGTTACTACAATGCGTAATAGGCCATGCTGTAGAAAGGACGAATCGATTGAATTTGTCACTAAACGTTGGGGGTGAGGAGGGTAAGTTTTCCTTTTTCTTCATTTTTTTTAGGGTACATTTAGTTCCTTTGACGGAGCACTAATTATTTCTCCAACTTTGGAGTGATTGCAAAGTAAGTTATCCATTTCAGTGTATATATATAAGATTATATTGTTGTATCCATTTTTTGAATGCTTTATGATTCTACTATTCAAGGGATCTTTCATCCGCATTCTAACACAAAAACACAATCATTAAAGATAATTATTCTCGTTCTATTCTACCCATGCAAAATAAATAGTTATGCAAAATAAGGAGACTTCACTAGCTCGTTACAACCAATTATAAACCAGTTCTGCAAAATAAATACTAGTTCCCACAACTATTTGTATATAATGTGACTTCACTAGCTAGTAGTATATATGCAATGAGTGATCAACTGTGTTCATTGTTCAAGCTGTATGAAAATGGATTCAGTAGCAGATTCAAAAATTATCCAAAAATGCGCAGACTAGTGGTAATTTGGTATCAATGGGCAGCCATGCTAAATCTCCACTTCTATAAGCATACTATGGATATGTCTTAGTAAAAAGAGCCAAGATTTCTTCAGTTGAATGGTTTCCATAGATACAATATCATATAATGTAGAACTGCGACCTTCAATATCGTTCGGACAGCATATAGAACTCAAATAAGTAATATATCACCTAAATCAAATGCATCATAAGATTCAAGTACGTAATAAACTAAGGAAATGACAGTATCCATACATAGTTCTTAAAATTCGATTATACTAATTGTGCCGCTTCCCATGTACATGTGTAGTATGCATTTACCAATATTCGAACTATGAAAATCACAAATGTACACTGGAGCAGTCTCATCTAGTGCAAGAGATTAGGGGAAGAGAAACCATTCCCAACGACTAATAATTAATGTGATTTTGCAGTATTAGTATTGCTTTTATTTTCAATGTAGGAGGATTTTTTTCTCAAGAAAAGCAGGTGAGACGAGAGGGGAAAGAAGAGGGATAGGGTCCTTACTATAACTATTGTTTTGATTACAGAAAGGAGCAAAGGAAGATGAGGCGGAAGAAGAAGAAGAAGAGGGGTCTAAGACTTTTGGGGCACCCTCACACTTGAAGGACACTGAGGGCTCCAGCTGAAGTGGCCACGGTGGGGGAGCTCTGCATGCGTTGCAACCTGCTCAACGCCCTCCTGATTGGAACGTACTCATCCTTTGGCGCAAATATTTGAAAGCCTGGGAATTGCTCGTTCTCCGATCCCATGACGACAATCGATCAGCCGATTCATCCACCGGAGTTTTCTCCTTGACTAGCCCTGTATTCGGTACTAGTTTATGATCTTCATGTTGAATGAAACGTGTATGTTGTTGTAGATGTTAAGACTAGTTGGAACAGCAAGGTTGGATATGATTAATAATGTAGGTGGCATAGAGGAGCAGCACAGCGAGCAGCATGTGATCACGTACAAGGTCATGATAAATACGCCTTGGGAAAGATGGGTAGATCTTGCAAAGTTGACCATACTCTAATAAACCAAACACTTTTTGACATTTTGCATGTTTTAACCAAAGTTAAATTCAATCGATTGAGACTTTCTCGAGTTAAAATTTCCACACTCAAGCCAAAAAAAAAAAAATTTGAGACTGCTGACCCGGTTTGACTAGTTAAATCACCCTAGAGGAGGGGGTTGAATGGGGTGATGATCAATATCGCAAATTAATCAAGTAAAGAGCGGAAACATAAACGTGGACGAGACACGAGTAATTTTTTACGAGGTTAGCATCAACCAAGCTTAGTCCCCGCCTAGAGTTCCCTAACTCTAAGATTAATCCAATTTTATTTGGAGAGATTGTTACAACTCTAGAGTACACCTACTCTAAGTTCCAAGCTACAAGTTGACCATTCAACAAGTCGTTGGTAGAGTTGACCCTTTAATTCTATGATCCCACCCAAATTACAACTTGAACAATACAATGAAATGTAATATATAGAAGCAAATTTAAGCTCAAAGTATGCCAATAAATTCTCGAGTAATCTGCATGCCAATGAGTGCTTGCTCTCTCTTATGTTCTCTTCCCACCAATCTCTTCCCCTTTTATAGATGAGAGGTGTAAAGAAGAGTGGAGAAAAATATGGCAAGTGACCGTTGCACATCTTGTGGAAATCCAATCTCCATTCCTGATTTCAAGGCCTTAAATTGGCCTTCCAAGCCCTTGATTTTTTCTGTTTTTGCTCAAGTACTTCCAATGGCTACTTTCCTTGATTTTGGATGAATATCTTGACTGGAAATCTTCTAGAACCATTCATAGTTTGTAGCATAATCTTTCAAGACATTCTATCACAAGATATTATCATATTAAGAGGAAATCTTTGACATTGATAAATATAGCTCCACAATCTTATATTCAAATTTGAATAATACAATATAATATCATAATGATAACATGTTCAAATTTGAATATTAAACAATCTCAAAGATATTGTGACACCTAATATAAAATCAACTAAGTAATATTAATATTCCAACATCTACTTCAAAAATATAGCACATCTACACAATAACAATTATTAAGATCATTTAATTATAACATGATGAATATATCAATTGATTAAACCCTTTTTTTCTTTCATCAAAACATATTAAAAAGCTCAATTTGAGCTTTAAGAAATCTAACAGAGACAACTAGAAATAAATTCAAAATTTAACAAAAACTAAAACTTATCCAACTTTTTATAGCAAAATTGGCCAAAAATCATAGCCTAACATGATGAAATGAACGCAAATAATGATCCGATCCATCTGTCAAGTTTAAATTAAAATCACGAAAAGAGACCAGGATTTGGGAAGACTTGGTCAATCAAGCCAACAAGAGCCTGGCGCGTCAGACATGCTGAACTACCATCTAGCTCGTATATTAGATCTTATCACCTCATTGTCCATAAAAAACAATATATATATATATATATATATATATATATATATATATATATATATATATATATATATATATATGTGTGTGTGTGTGTGTGTGTGTGTGTGTGTGTGTGTGTGTGTGTGTGTGTGTGTGTAAGGATAGTGATATATGTCTTTTTGCAAGATACCCTTAAATGTCTTGCCTTATTATAAATTAACATGTTTTATGATTCATAACCACAATTTTTTCAATAATTATACTTAATTATAAATTGCTAACCTTAAATATTCGTCGGCTACACCGACAAAGTATTAAATGATACCCTAATCTCATTAACCCCATCTGTAAGTATATATGATACGTGTATTTTAAAAATGTGACAAATTATGGATAAAAAGATGATCTTATGCAATTTATAAATTATAATATGCTTTCACAATTCAATCCTATCATTTTTTAAGTTTAAAAACATAATATTATGATTTTTTAGTCAAAATAAGATACTTCTAAAGTGTCTTACAATAAGACACTTATGTGTAATCTCAGTAAAATATGGTAATTAATTAGGTTATTCATGTGAAGGGGAAGGTTGATGTTCTATGTAATTTTAGATGTTAAGCTTCATGTGAGCAAAGGAATCACTGCTTTTACTCAAGGTGGGTTTCAGTGACGTCTTCTGCTCTTGCACATGTCTAGTCTTACCCCTCCCCACTTCCCTTTGTTTCTGATCTTGTTAGAACTGCAACTTTTTTTTGGGGGGGGGGGGGGGGGCCTCGATAGTATTAACTATTAAAGACATAAATTTTAATATAAAACGGTCTCACCATAATTTATTTCTTTTTACAACTCTACCTCGCGCAAACACTTAAGATTTTATATCATCTTTCGAATGCACCAAATGGCCATATAATTTGTTCATTTATATTAATTTGAGAGCTTTAGATATTTCTAGTTAGTCTTAATGGAAAGTTAGTGGAGAGCTGATTACAACAAATTGTTTGCAGATTGAGAAGAACCCAAAAACTTGAAATTTTAGTAGCCTACTTATAATGTTTTGACGAGTGATATTAAAGACTGCTTACACTAAAAATTTTCATAAAAACATCGAATATCCACTTTCATGTAATATTAGAGGATTTCTTTAAAAAAAACAAAAAATTAGACGTCTGTTTTATCAAAGTAAACTATTGTTGTTTCGTAAATAAGCATAGTTATAATGCGTTGGATAATAGAGTTTTCGAAGTACAATGGCAGAATACGAGCTTCAATTCATCACATTGACAAAAGTGAATCTGAGCGTGTGCCTTCTATGCGCTTGGACGAAGCGTAAAATTGCGCTTGATAATGCAAATGGGCAGTGGCAAATCAAGACGAGAGAAAATGAAGCCACTAGGAAACGGTAATGGACCCAAATCAAATCTAATCGGAACCCAGATTTGGTGGAAACTAATTACCGAATAAATAAGGACCATTTTTGAATTCGCGATATTCTGCATAAACACCATATCATCTCCTGTCCAGTTGTATGTATGTATGAATGACTATATAGTTGACTACTCATCATAAATAAAGAATTACGACCCAATACCTTATGGACCATTTTTCGATTCACACATTCAGCAAAACTGTAAGTTAAAACTATAGTCGATGGTCACATGATGCAGAATCATCTTCTTTTCTTTTCTTTTTTTTTTTCTTTGGACATGATGATTGGTAAGAATGTGAGGTTTTAGAATTTCAAAGATAGAAATGTAAGAGTGCTGTATAATTTGCAGTAATTCTCCAAATGTATAACTAATTAATTATGATTAAGAAGAGCTCGAATCAAATATATTACTAATATCAAATCACACTACACATTATATTATATTACTAATGCCGTTGGCGGCCTTCTAACGCACTACACTATACAATTATCCACATTTGAGTATTTCACTATCGTTCTTTGACATAGAGAAATACACTAGAGGCCAAGAATGCCACATGGCAGCACCCCACTTGCTCACCAAACATTAATGATTTTCTTAATGATGAAGTACCTCAATTTTTTGTATACTTTTGAAAACATGTACTCTCACTTGCTACATATATTTCTTTTTTTAGGCATATTTATCATATGAATTATCTTAATATTTTTGGGATTGATATGACTTATGAGAGCATCTACTCTCAAAAAATATGATGGACACTTTATGGTTAAACTTAATATATAATATGAAAAACGGATGGCTCACAAGCCCTCTATTTTGATTTTTTTTTATAATAGTAGTCTTATGTGAAACCGTTTCATGTAAAACATATAATAGGACGGATTGTTTTGTGGTGACTTTCAATAATAACTGGAGTGACTAACAATTCATTTAGAATTGACAAAAGTTAGATGAACTATTAGTCCCCTAATTAAACAGCCTCCCTAAAACTCATTATCAATCATTGCAAGATGCCAAAAAAGCCAACCATTGTAAAGTACCTCTCACGATAACTCTTCTATCCATTTTTCTCTTTTCTGTTTTAATTGAACAATAACTCATTATTAATCATTGCGCTATCATTCTATTGAAAAATTTTACAAAACATTTCACCAAGACATAAAACCACCACAAAAATATCCAACTCCATGAGAATAATAATTAATACACTCATCCCACGTTTTGCATTTGAGTGAATTATCAAGGCCACCAGCTGAAGGAACTTCATGTCTTAGGGCATTCTCAGTCAGAGTTTCAATTTTTGGAACTTTGGCCTGCCACATCAACAAAAATTCGATATTTTTGGAACTTGTATTCCATCACTTCTCCAACCCATGGAACTCCAATTTGAATAACCTAATAAAAAATTTTACCATGAAGCCACTTCATAACACACAACCTATTTTTTTAATTATATAAAAATTATTTATAATCTCAAAAAAAAGAAAAAAGGAAAAAAATAATAAAAAAACAAAGGAGAGAGACCGCGGGGAGGAATGGTTGACCGAGGAGGCTTGCGGGAAGTGGCACGCGTGGCACAGGCTGCGAGGGGGGCGGGTGTCCCGCGTGTAGGGGTGCCTCGCGGGTAATGGGCTGGGAATGCCCTTAGGGACCACTCATAAATACTATTACCCTTATTTATCAATCAAGCAACATTCATCATTTAAAAAAAAAAAAACATTCAGCCAAGCCACTTTTTGTAACGCCCCGCCCGAAGGGGCAGGCGCGTCACCACCATGAATGTTCAATTAAGAACACTCACAAGGCTCTCTAAACTTTTTAACTTTAATAAATCTGATCATAAGAGATAGCAGCGGAAGCTCTTATAGAAATCTAACTGAAGTTCAGAAAGGTCAATCTAAAACATACATCACATACATACTTAAACCGTATCCCCAATATTCTTACATATATCCAAATCAAAATACAGAACTGTATTTACTAGACGTAATCCATAACATATACATACAACGAGCCCTCCAGGTCCAAATGAGTTCTTTTAATGCTCCTGTGGTCCCTCCTCGCTTTCAAAACCTGAAAAATGGTGAGGTCATGAGCTCTCCGAGCCCAGTGAATAACCCCTACCTTCCCCGTTGTTACACTTTGCACATTAACCGATTAACAGATAAGCACACAGTACACAACATTTCATATATCATATAGAGGACGATAAGGGGACACGCATATGTTTCAAGAATCAAAAGGGCACTTATATCGTTCATATTTAATATGGTCATAAATATCACAAACGCATACACATTTCTGTTATGAGGTAGGCAATTAGATTAATTTAGCCGCACATGTCCTATACCAGGTACGTTTCAAGGACTCACGTTTACACTTGAGCCCTCGAACAAGCTTTGCTGTTAGTTTATTCACTAAACTAACCATGATTGTCCCATACCAATCATGTCTTTTGGGCTCATAGTCCTCACTGGAGTCCAAAAGAAAGTAAAACCTGCTAAACAACCTAACGGCCCGCCCATAACCACAATTGGCACATGCATCAAAGCAACTTTATCGCAAAAGTTCACATACAAGCCATAAACACATAACATGTGTCTTACAACATCAAAACCAAATCCAAACGAAACCCAATTCCATATCATATCCAAAGTCCAAAAATCCAAGCCAAAATCAATTGCACAACACATCACACATTCTTAACTGAATACAAAAATTTTAGTTTAGGGGAAATCAACTCATGACTCACATAAAGAACCATCACAAACACAAGGGTCACAAACACATCCTGGTGGACCGGGCGATGCCCACTCAAGGTACCAACCATGGACCCAACGCTCTAAAGTACGTAGATGCCCTCAAATCACAAACTGAGGAGTCACATTCACATCCTGGAGAACCAGGGACCCACACAGCTCCCAAATAACACAAACTGAGGAGTCAATTGGCGAACCGGGCAGTGCCCACTCAAGGTACCAACCAACGACTCACACAGCTCCAAACACAAAGACAACTACTTCTATGGCCATAGCTCTAGAACGCTCTGTAATAGCCTCAGACAAGACACGAATCTTTTATCCCAAAAACATAACTTAGTGAAATCATATATTCAAAGAAATTCAATTCCACAATTTGAACAAAAGCATAATCGAAACAAAGCATAATTTCATTCAAATTACTTTTCACAAGTGTCCAATACTTCATCACACAATCAAAATTTTTAGGCAGCTTACCTAATTTATGGATTATACATACAAATAATCCATAAGTACGCTAAACGAGGTATATTAACTCAAAAATTCATAACTTATAAAATACACATCTAAAATTCATGAAACTTTACCAGAAGTTGCCTAATATCTTGGGTAACCTACAGTAAAAATTTCAGAAGTTTTCGTGCATCCAATAATTCCCAGAAAATCCGACAGTAGCACGTATTAGCAAAATCCGAAAATCCACCCTATTTTTTCTACCATATTATTCAACCAAATACAGATAACCAATCCAAAAATCCATAGTTTCAATTCACAACATTCATAGAATTCAAAAATCGCAAATAAACATACAACTTTTAAGGGTGGGTTTCTAACAATTGAATTTATGGTTTTAATCTACTAAGCTTTAAAACATCAAATTCATAACTTCAATTGATTCCCAAATTCGAATCCTAAATCCACAAATTAATCTTTCCCTATTCAATTTTAGGTTGAGAAAGACAAGAATTACTCACCTTAATCTGCAAATCGGAACTAAAAATCGAACTCCTCTTCTCCTTCTTCTTCTTCTTCCTCCTCTTTTTCTTCTCCTTTTCTTCTTCTTCTTTTCTTCTTTTCCTTCTCTGCCCCGTGTGTGTGTGTGTGTGTAAAGAAAAAATCCAACCCCCACCCCCCTTTTTAAATGGTCAAACCGACTTTGACCAAGTAAAAAGTTGACTTTGACTTTTTTTTTTTTTTTGGAAACAAAGCCTGGGCGTTACATTCTGTATTTTGATTTGGATATATGTAAGAATATTGGGGATACGGTTTAAGTATGTATGTGATGTATGTTTTAGATTGACCTTTCTGAACTTCAGTTAGATTTCTATAAGAGCTTCCGCTGCTATCTCTTATGATCAGGTTTATTAAGGTTAAAAAGTTTAGAGAGCCTTGTGAGTGTTCTTAATTGAACATTCATGGCGGTGACGCGCCTGCCTCTTCGGGCAGGGCGTTACACTTTTGAATAAATAAAGATAAATCGGAACTATCCATTTGCTATGTTTGAACTTATCTAAGGACATTTTCTTTTCAATTTATCATAAGTATTAATCAACAGTGTCCAACAATTTTCAGCACAAATAAGTATGATTTAACATTGTACAATTCAACACTTTCAGCATAATTTAGCACAATCAATATAATTCGCATGTTAAATACTTATTGAAAATAACTAGTTATATTTTCTTCAACCCTTCAGCATATTTCATCATATTTCAGTATGATTCAATATGTTAGCATGTTTCAATAATAAGCACTAATAAGTACTTTTCATAAGTTGAAAAGTACATGCCCTAAACTTGATATTTACAATTACCCATTAGTTTAAGTCTAAAAATAATAAATCTTCTTTTGTTTTTACAACCAAGTAGGTTACTTCTTAAGTTTGATGCTACTTAGGAGGATCTCTACTTCTTGTGTTCGACTTTAAAACGTCATAATGTATAATACAATGTGCATACTTGTTAGTTCAAGACAGGCTTAATTAAAAAGAAACCATACAGCAATAAATATACGTACAATTTCAAATCGAATTAATGATCCTACTGGAAACGATAACAACATTCATAATTTTCTAAAATTAAAAGATACTTACAAGACCCAACACATATATGTGGCATAATGGGTTGGAATATTTCAACAATCCCCGCGTTGATGAATTAAGAAACTACGGGTTCGATTAATTAGCAGCCTTGGAAGATAAGATGCCAATTGATAGGTGGAATTTCAAAAGGTCGGTTGCCTACTCACACTAAGACTAGAGAGGGATGGCAAGAAAGGGGATTTGATGATGAATCCTTGCCAGCAAGGCCAAATGGAATGAAGTTTCTTTGTAGCTTCCACTTTGTCTGTTGTTGCATTGGGTCCCTTCAATTCCCAATTCCCATGTGAATGAACAAATGTACACTGGCATTTCATTCTCAGAAATTGTTGGTCAAATATGTGGAAATCCACTTTCATATCATATTGTTTGGTCTCAGTCAAAGCATGTTCCACTCTAATTCCGCTATTGCCGGAACTTTAAGACAAAAATGGATTTAGTCAATCAGCTACAACAAACTGGAAATCATAGTCTAACACGAAACTAGTTAATAATGAATAATTGAAAACTTGGGACTTTCTTGGTCTTAAATTTGAGGATTCTATCGGACTTGATCATCATATTTATGTGATGTTTTGACAGAATGATGACATGGCATCACTTTATCGTTAAAAAAAAAAAACATCTTTGAAACAAAATTTCGTATAACATTTTTTCAGTCAATGGATTTTTTTTGTCTGAAATTAAAAAAAATGATATATTGATAAAATATAATCCTGAATTTAATCGCATATGATAACAGAAAAAATTATGTTGTAATTTCGGGATGACTTTATAAATAATAACTCTCTATTTGAAAATCCAAGGATGTTCTGAATGTGAGTTGCCAGCTCAATTTGTGTAGTTATTCGATTAACCCTAGCTGGACAACATCTCCAATATAATTATTAATTAAAACAAATAAGAGGGGAGTGAAACATAAAACTGTCATCATAATCAGGAAATTAGCTTAATTACGATAGATGCCTACCCTATTTACACTTGCTCAACTTGAATAATTTGACTTGAAATCCCCTACGTAAGTCTAGAAAGGACTAACGTTCCTGGTTAAGTGGCTCCAACGATGGATTGATTCCACACTAACAAATCTCTCCCTACCTGTTCTGAACTCATGTTGTCTGCCCATTAAGAAAGCCTACAACCTGGCATTTACAAAGATGGGGGATAACTTTGGTTAAGTCAAGAGTATGACTTAACCAAACCGAAGTTACAGAATGATCTGGACTTGAAAAGGCCACCAAATAGGAACCTGGACTGAGATTCTTGAGGAACTTCTTGTTTCCACTCTTTAGGACTGCCCTTCACTTGAAGGAACGTCTGGCCGATGGACTGCCTGATCGAGTCGATGGTCTTGGCATCTATGGGGTATCCTGATGCATCTCGGACATAGAATGTGTTGATGGCTTTGCCACCTCTGGTTGTCACCTCTGCCTGGGTCACAGTCAGGCTGTTCTCCCGGAAGATACGAGTGACGTCCGACAGCAGCCCCGCCCTGTCTGTTGTGCACAGCTCTAGCTTCAGTCCCTGAAATTGGCAACAACAAATTCACTCAAATTTAACTTAGGTTGGACCAACCTATGCCCAAGGGAAGATACAATTGCACATTTCAAACTAAAGATCAGGCAGCAAAAGGCAGATGACATATACACAATAGCATAAAATATGGAAAACAATACCTCAGAAACTCTCCTCTCTATAGCAGCTTCAAGACAGTGGATGACCCTTTGCCTCTCTGCGTCAGATTTAACTGGGGATCCATCTACATGCCTAATGTAATATTCCTGGTACAAAAGAAATTCAACTGATATATCAGGTATACTTCTCAATGCAAGATCAACTAAATACCCATATGAGCATTCTGATTGAGCAAGAAACTTGTACCTGATAAGCTTCAGGCCCCTCAGTATCCACACTCCCATGGAAGACAACATACTGCATATCAGTTAGAGTACAAACGGTATCAAAGAGAAGCTTCAGCCTATCCTTACACCGAATAGTGACTACTGAATAGTCCTTGTCATACCAATTCACCACGCTCACATTCGGCCTCTGCCTCTCATCTTCATCCTCTCGGTCCCCTAGTCGCTCATAATCCCTATCTTCAAACATCATTTGGTGAAGCCTTCTCTCAGTGTGGGTGGTGGCATGGGTGACCTCAGTCCTAGCCTTCCCAGACCGGCTGCTTCCGCTGAGCACATTGCACAAGAGTTCCTTCACCCTGCCTAGCCGGGTTGGGTCACTGATGGCAAATCCGGTCTCCTGATCGGTTATGTGCATCACGGCTGCAGCTCGGGTGTTGTGGGTCCAGACCTCAGCATTCACCACATTGCATTTGAGGTGGGATAGGACAGCACTCAGCTCAGAGAGAAGCCCTGGTCTGTCTCTCCCAGTTAGCTCGATTGAAGTGTGAGCTGTTGATGATATGACACCGACTGACCTCCCGAAACAAGATGACTCTGGACCCAACGACTGATGAAAACAGAGCATCAGATTTATGGGTAAACAAATGGTGTAAAAAACACAAAAGGGAACTCTTCAAATTGTGGCTCATGTATGGCTACCTTTTGAATATAATCAAGGATTGCTTCATCTGTTATCTTGTTCCCATCTTGATCAGTCACATTAAAAACTGGTTTTAGAAAAAGTTCAAGCAAATTAGTTAATCTTCAAATTCACACACTTCAAGAAGAGACCATCCTTCCGCATATTCAAGGCACCCAGAAACCTACCATCCATGAACCATCCACCATCTGATGATATGTAAGCTTTTGTTATCACAAGGTTAAGATCAGTGAGAATTTGCACAACTTCAAGGAGTATCCCATGTCTGTTTACACTGTCTACCTACAGAAAATGGAGGAACTTTGGTAAGTAAAAGAAAATGAGATTCTTAGTTAGAAAGGGGGATAAATAATTGAAAACAGGGTTAAGTAAAAATCAGCATAGTACCTGTATTACTGTTGCATTCTTGCAACTTCCATTGGCAATGACAACCCTGCATAAAACAAAGGAGCCAAATAAGGCCATGTGTCTATATTTTCAACACAAGGGAAATCAAAGTTTCGAAGATTATAGAAGAGCAGAAAGTAGCTGACATGCCTAGGAGGATTCATTCTTCTTATGAGTTTCTCATACTCGTCATCCATGTCTTGAGAATAGCTCATGCCGGGTTCTGAAAAACACAAAATAACCAAGAATTAAAATGGTACCAAACATACAGCTTCAACGATGAAGTCCACTTGGAAACAGGTGTCTATAGTAAATAGACGCACAATGAAATAACCAAGTAGAGAAAACAAAAGAGAAAAAAAAATATATAGGGAGACCATTAACAAACATCTTGTAGGCAACCCACGAACAGAAGCTAAAAGAGAAGGAAGTGGCCAATTATCAAGAGACAATGAGAATTATCAGAGAAAATGAAAGGCATAATTAATCCTTTCCATTGAAAACAAAACGACTTATAAAAAGGTTGATTTCAGCCATCCCCTCGCCTCTTCTCTGTTGTGGAGTTTTGGTGGGGTATGCCAAAGATATAGGAGACCAGCTAGTTTGAGAACAAATACCATGGAAGACTCCAGATTCACTGAATCTAAACCGCCAATCAAAATATCACAGAAACCCAAAAAAATCCTTCTTCCAACTCACAATCACAAACACCAACTCCAAGGTCACCTAAAATCAATGCCCTTCCCTTGCCCTCTATGCGAGAAAGGTCCACCCAAAACCATCACCACCACCCACTGTCAATCTCAAAGACACAAACAGCCGTTCAGGCTAATTCTTAAGAACCCATAAGATTAGAACTTGTGGAAATCAGAAATTTTCCAGAAATTTCATCAACAGAAAATGATGAAATCAGATTGAATGGAATAAAATGAACACCTACCCATTAAAGTTTTGAATGAATACTGAAGAGGGTCAGTCAAACTTTGCCCGAATTGCTGTTGTTTTCTCTCAATTGGAAGGGGAATAGCCGTAATTATACAGCCCAAAGTGCAAAAGAAGGCCAAACGAAAGACAACAAACAAGTGAGAGTAAGAGAGAGAGAGAGAATCAAGGCCTCCGGACACGAATCTCCATGAGCTAACAGCTTCTCTGGAGCCAATAAATCCAGAAAGAGAGTAATCTCCCCTTTCTCTCTCCAATCTCGCAATCTAGGCAGCAAACTGCAAACCCCTGTTTTTATACGGGGGAATCCGCTCTGCTCTCCTCTGTTTCTGAAATCCCTTAAAAGTAAATGGAAAAAGGGTGGCTCAATCTAGGGTTGAATTTTTTTTAAAATGAAAAAAAAAAAAAAAATAGAGTGTGCGGCGCATTTTATGATTTTTATCCGCAACCAAAGACTTTGGGGAGGGGGAAAGCATGAACTGAAGCTAAAATGCGCAGGGGTGAGATTTGCGCTTAGCTTGATGGATGAATGATTTACGCACGTGTTCGGATATAAGAGGGCGATAATCTCCAAGATTTGGGGAGTTTGAGTTGAGGGATGAGACTTGATTACTAGAATTCAACCATTCGACTCTCGTTTGCCTGTGCGTAACAGTTTATTTTTGATCAATTCGTGGCAAAAATCTCCTAAACTTCTATAGTTTTTTCTCTAATCTGATGATTAAAATTAAGAATTTATGTGATTAAGTTTTAGATCCGATTGCTCTTCTTTTGTGTCTCATTTCAAAAAAAAATAAAAATAAAAGATAATAAGTCTCTTTAACACTTATTTAATAATATCAGTTCTTTCTAAAATTTTTAAATTAATACACATTGATAGTAATTATAGATATCAATTAATTCAAATAGTAAAGTCTGGAAGTTGCTACCATAGATCTTGTTTCAAATTCTGCCCATATCGACCTTCACGCTGGTTGCCTTAAATTACCGCAAGCGCACTATGTAACTATAGTTAGCAACCGCCAAGCACGTGTTGTATCTACAGAGAACTTGATTTCAATCACCAAATAGACTTTTAATACTCAATCTAGACAAAAATCCACTCAAGTTGATAATTACTGGACAACAGTTTCTATTCTAGTGAATGCTAATAGATTTGACTAATTCAATAAATGATAAAGATCTCAAGTTGCACCACACTATTATGCCTTGTGAATCATAAACTAAATCATGCAAAACATGCCCAAGTAAACGATTGAAATGGAGTAACTACAAATTGAAACACATTGCCTTCTTTCAAAAGCCGTTAGACTGACTAATAAATCCTAGTTATCTATGTTCATGAAACTAGAATTGTCAAAGCCACAAAATTGAGTAGTCGAAATTCCCAACTGAAACACCAACTGTTTTCACATCAAGATCTTCAGTCGCTTACCAAGTCGCACTAGATGAAGGATTCAACTGTCGTTCTCCTAAACCCTAACTAAGAACAATGAATAAATTTCTTTCAAGCAATTCAACAAACACCTAACACACCAAGCAAGAATTCAATTCATAAACAAGGGCACAATTCACAAAAACCTAGAACATGACTTAATTAGGCACAATAGGGGCTATTTCCAACCTAAGACTAGGATTTAGCCTCTACATGTGTTCACGAAACTAATTCCTAAACCCAATTTAGTGAATATGGATGAATATGAAAGGCTAGAAAAGAAATCACAAAAGAGGGAATAAAAGATTGAGGAGCAAACTTGAATTTACTGTGATAATCACGTAGAACAACTTGCAATTCGCAATTTCGATGCAAAACAATGTCGCAAATCTACCTTTGAAAAACACTCTGATTGCCTTCCAAAGCGCTCTCTAAAAGTACTCAAGAATAATGTTAAAAACTACCTAATTTACTTCCCAAGAAAGGTTAAGTAGCACTGAAAATTGCGGAACGCATGGCCATACAAAAACGTACGGCCAGCCGTGCATAATTTCTTACTTAAAACACATCGCCATGCAAAAGCTCATGACTAGCCGTACACTTCTGCAAAAAACTTTATGCCTGCAATGCATGATTGTGCAAAATCTGCACACCTAGTCGGCTAGTCATGCACTTTCTGGACTCAAATTGTGACATGCCTTCGACTCTTGAGCTTTTTCTTCAATTCTTCGAACCTTCAACTCCTTCTATTGACTGTTGAGCCTCATTCCTTCCCGAAATGTCATTCCCCACTCATTTATAAGCCAAAAAGTGCCAGAATTCCTCCAAATAAAGACTAGCATACCTATAAAAAGGAAAATTGATCGAAAATAAGATAATTATGAGCGAAGAGGAGCAAATATGGTCAAATCTTCCACTATACCAAGGGAATATATGGGAAAGTTTGGTGAAATTTGAGGGATCAAAATGGCTAAGTTAGAGGTTTATCAATGCCTAATTCACACCAAGAATACACATTGATAGTAATTAGCATGTTTGAGGCAGAAATTACATTTCATGGCTCCCATGCTCCTGGATTCTTCTCTCTTATAGTTTCTAGTATTAGATGTACATGAGCGCATTAACTATCTATTTTCATAATTGACTTTTGTTTAATCACACATTCCTGTTAAAAATGAGTTATTAAAGCCTCTTTCCACTGTAAACAGCTAATTTTTTATTTTACTATACATGCAAACAAACCTAATTAAAATCCAAATTAATAATCATATTTTGGCGTTATCTAAGATAGACACTGTATAGAGCCCCTCCACTACCTCAAGATTTTGCCAATATATTTGGGAAGAAGTGATGAGAAGCAAAACAATCATTAGATGATGTAACCTCAAAGAATTCATTGGAAGTATCGTTATGACTTATGACATGCTAATTCATGCTCAAAACTAAGCGCATATTTTCTTGTCATGCCTCTTTTTTCGAAGCCCTATCATCTGAGCGAATGGAGATTCTGCTTATATATGAATCTGGACAAAAGATGACATATGTACTGAACACATGAGACAAGTTTTCTTAATAATCTAACAAATGGAATCTTACTAGCTGATCAGATTCTTTTAGCCCTAGAACCGTGGCCCTCTCTAAAATAGGGGGTCTATTTTACATCTCTCATTTCTGAGCTCCTGGGGGTTAAGATTTTGCTTCAATTTCAAAATCTTTGCATAGATATTGGCATGGGCGGGATTTCAACAGGTTGATATATTCGTAAGATCAATTATGTAAAAACTTGACAAGTCAAATCACGTAGCATTATACATGTGTGTGAAATGTATTTGCGTTTGAACTTTTGAGGAAGTTTAGCCTAGAATGAAACAACGGGCATTTTTTATCAAACATAAATTCTTACACATTTCGAACCTCTTGATATGAGATCTATAATTTTTATTTTATTTTCTTGAAGGAGATAATATAAGTTGCTTTGCCTAAAGGACTCATTGCTCATACGATCACTTTAGTTAAATATGGCTAATATTGAGCATGGGTCAATAATGGGGTTATGGTTCTTGAGGTCGCAAGTTCTCGATAGTTGCCAACTGTAAGTTGCTTTTAATCGGTCAGTTGGTGGCCGGTATGTGTGTGTGATGTAACTTATGAACAATTTAGTTGGAATATTTCCTTTCTCATTAATTGTTATTTTTTCCCAAAATACAATGGCTTGACAGGAAAGAGCAATATTTTCAAAAGAAGCTCACTGGTGAAATTGTAACCTATGCAATTCAGACCCAGTAATATTTGTTTTCAGGGTATGTTAGTTGTTTACCAATTTACCAAACTTCTTACGCATGCAGTGTGACATAGTGAATGGCTATGAATGGAAAATTATACCTAAAAATAGCCTAACGAGCACGGTAACTATGCCCAAAAGTAAGCATGTTGGCTCATATATAGATTCCCGTAAACCATAGAATGTTGCATCTCTTGTGTTTGTCATCAAAAGCAAAACAACCATTAATGTAAACAAATACCTCTTAATTTTCAACGCGCTAATTCAAACAGGTTGAACCGGTAGATCAGTCTATCCCCAGGTAGACGAGGCCACCAAGTGTCTCTACGAAAACACAGTAAAAACCTCAGCTAACCTAGCTAGCTGCTCCTCTATCTACCTGGATGTTAGAGATTCTCAGCCACGGTTAATTACACTAGATTTTACCTTTATTGATTTATTATTTATCATGTACGTTGGGTTGATAGATTCAGAGCAAGCTGAGTACGCAATTTGTAGGGGAGGCTTCAGGCCTGGTCCCTATGCCTGTGATCTCATGTCTATCCTTTTACCTGCACCCTCTGTCTACCTCTACGTTTAAAGCTTCCGTACCATTGACCCTCCTTCTGGATTTTTTGTGATTCATTAAATAAGGGTGTGGTGCACTATTGCAATTGAACCGTTAAGGTCGTTGTCGCTCTTTAATAACTCAATCAACAAATCTTACAATCTACAACGATACAACATGTTCATAAATATATGTCGATCAATAAGATAAAAAAAGATATTTTGTATTATAATAAGATAAAAACAATAGATAATATGAAAATTGTTATAAGTCGTTATACTATATATTGAAATATTTCTATCCATACTCCAATGTGCATATGGTATTACTTTTTCTTCTCATACTAAATATTCTATTGATAATCGAGTCAAGTAAAGATGTGAATTTTATTTAGCCCTGTATTTCTAAAGTTTAATTAATTAATTCTTATTGATTTTATGAGTTGGCCCTGGGCTAATGGTATATAGTCACGTGAGTGAGCTTGTCCATGTGAATGAATGAGGTCTAGGTAAGATTTTAGGAACACAACACAGGTTAATTCACAAATTGGCCTTACGTATAGGCGTTAGGGTCATTGCATGGGGTGTTGGATTTTGCTAGCCTTGTGGCCTGCTTCGTCAATGATGCATGCCAATTGCAAAGCGTCTACGCAGTCAAATAAGGACAGTTATTTTCTAATTTTCAGTATTTGGGGACAGATCGATGAAATGGGAGAGGATAGCCCATGATCAGCTTCTATAATTAAGCAGCATTCATCGACTTTATATGAAAACACATAACCAAGTTTCAAATTTTTATTTTTTTAAAATGTCTTAATCATGATCTTGTGAGATAATACATACATTATTAAAGTATTGTACATCATACAATAAAACTAAGTTTATCAAAAAAGACTACAATTGGTAAAGTTCTGCATGACAAATACATGTATAGTCTCATCAAAAGCTAGTTGCCCAATTGAATACTTATATAACTACTTTTATACAACTCATACCCAATTTTAAACATATATGACTTTTCTACTAATAACTAAAACACATATTATGGAAAAAAAAACTAAACATATAAATTTAGATCATCAGTACGACTGCATGATATGATATCGGACTGTCAAAGGCATGCGTGAGCCGCATTACGTACCTAAGAGCATTGCTTCATTAGCAGCCAGTGAAACGTGTTCCATTGCTTGAGGCCCAGTGCCACATGTCTTGATTTCAATTGCCTTTGAAACCCCTCAACTATTTTTTTGGGTTCAAAGATATCCAAGTAATTAAGTGGTAGTATCATATTCTTAAAAGTACATACTCTCACAAGTCACATCAACGCCTCATACTAAAAGTTGTTTATATGACAAATACACGTTGAACAAACACATATACGTGGCAAGCGGAAGTACACACTCTTAGATATATGATATACATTACCACTTACTTAGGCTGAATATGACTTAGCTTTCCTGCCTTTTTCTACGGCCCCCATTCTTGATTTGTTATCTCTTCGCAAGAAATTGTTCTAAAATTTTAATTTAATAATGGTGGATTAGCTCAACAGTTGTTAGTAGAGGTAGGGTTTAATTCCTATCTATAGAACATATCATCAAGTGTTTTCTCTTCTAGTATGTAATATTTTTGTTATATGTAGGGATATTTATAATGTCACACCATCAATAATTCAGATTACGAATTAATTGACCTATTAAGGTATATACTATGACTATTGTTCTGATAACAATAAAAATTGAAAACAGAGTACTCTCGATTCTAGAAGAAAATAGAAAGAAGGAAAGAAAATATTTTGTGAAAATATATATATATATATATATATATATATATATGTAAATAGAATGTTACTATATAATAAAAATAGGTAATAAAAGAATTAATTTAATATTACTAACTTTCATACTCGTGCGATGCAAAAAAATTCTCATAAGTTTTGTATTATCTTTTAATGCATTATTTTTGGTAATATTGGCAGTGATGTTTGAAATATAATACATTGAATTATCATAGTTGAACATTGTCTCTTTTTTTTTCTTGGAAATAAAATCTTCTAAATTGTAGTTAGCTTTATAAAATCTTTTTTCAGAAAGAAAATATTGCATATGTGATCTACTGACTTGTATTTAAAAAAAATTAATTAACTTAAAATTTTTATGAGACTACCATGTGTCAAAAATTTAGAGGGGTTTGTTTTGTTTATACACACACATACATGCATATTTTCAAGATAATTTACAAATAACAAATAATTTTTCTGTGAAGGTTATAGAGAATGGACATTAATAATAATGGAGTGTTATTTTAAAAATATCCTTTTTATTATTTAAAAATTCAAATCCGATACAACGCTCGTCTACATAATCAAAAAACATGTATGCTTGAAACTTCTTTTATAAAAAAAAAAATGCCTCAATGAAAAAAAATATATAGGAGTGATAATGTTTTCACTACTTATCCCAATTCTTTTGAGTTGGGCTAAAACTTTCTTTATTTTTTTATACCAACTTATCGACGTCGACCCGACAATTATTTAACGATACTTTTAAAGTACTATCTGCCTATTCAAAACTTAATTCTAGGGCAATGCGCGGTTCTTAGCTAGTAATTATAAATGAGCATGTATGGTTTCTTTTTCTACCAATTAGAATAATTATCCGAATAAAACTAGTTTAACTTTGAGCCTTTTTTTTCGTTTTTTATGCTAAAACTTTTCAGTGCTAAAAAAAATATATTGTGACACATAATTATGAAAAGTGTAAGATAGTTCACGACAACATTTTAATTGTTGCAATGAAACTGCATTTTTTAAACATTACAACATTTCAAAGAATTTGGTAAAATGATACAATGATTAGACCAATTGATCTATAAATTAGAAACAGCTCATTATTTTGTCCTAATTATTTTCTTAATTTATATATTTAATTAGAAGGAAATTTTACCCGTTAAATTTCAATTAATATACTTAACAACTCGCGTTAAACTCTAAAAAATACATTAAGAAAAAATTTCAGACTATTCATTGCCAAGGACAATCGTAAATTTTCATAAGGATTAAAAGAGTTTATATTATTATTTATTTTTCCCTCGAATATTTGCGAAGCCATATATCCGACTTTAATTTTATTTTGGCAACTGATGTGGAAAGTTGAAATTAAAGGACCTTTGGAAGCATGAAGGGTGACTCTGACTCTGAGTCTGACACTGACTCTGAGGGGTGAAATGCCAAGTCATCATCCACGTCAGAAAGCAATGGGAGGCCAGTGTCTACCATCCTCGACTAATCCCTGCGATGGGATATCTTTGGTTGTCATTTGAAATTCATGCAATCAACCTAACCTCGATCGTTATATTCAATCCAAACCAGTGGATGCTTTAATTAATTTATATGGTCGGGAAAAATTAGGTATTGTGCCACCACACGCACCTGCTTCGCCATTCTCACCTTTAATTTGCTGTGATGTAATTTGAATCAAGTTGGCAATTTTCAAACAACTGTCAGTTGGGTGGTGATTAACCGGACGATTGAACTCTGATTGTATGGGACTGAATATTCAATATTTCTAATTAACTAGAGTTGAATATGTCATGTTTTTATTTAAATTAGATCAACGCATTTAACTCATTGTAGATATTCACTTATAATTATAACTTATGATATAGAAGTAAATGTCGAGTTGAATTGAAGAGTAATTAGTAGCCCCCGACCCCCCCCCCCCCCAAAAAAAAAAATTAGATGTCAAATACATCAAAGTTCTTGGATGATTACACATATTATATAGGTATGTAATAAAATTGAGGGAAACTATGTATAATAGTTGTTTTGAACCCTATCTAAGAATATTTATACTCCAATTTAATATAAGAATTTTTAATACATCAACCTAAACAAAATTTTAGTGTTTTTGTTGAAGGCAGGGGCGAATCCTAGGCTATTTATGAGGTCTCTATGAACACCCTAACACCCAAAAATTACAATGAGCTATTTTAGAGGGGTTTAAAGTTACAAATATAAACACCCCCAAAACAAGGCCCAGAAAGGCCTCAAATACTCTTGCGTCATCTGCCGGCCTAATTAATGAACTAATGACATTTTTTATACTTCTATTTTATAAAAAAAATACAACTGTAAATCAATCAGAAGCAGACAAGCGGTAATTTCCCTCAGCCTTCTCACTCTTAACTCTTTCTCCTCTAGTCCTGTTGTCACTGTCAATAGAAAGCCAAAGGCCACCAAGCACTTTCGGCCAGCCAACCAGACTACAGTCGACAACCTAGCTGCCACCTGAGTGACACGATGCTACCAGCCTGCAACACCACCAGTCGACGCCCAGGCCGCCGTCGACGAGCGACACTTCCTCCATAGCCAGTGCCACCTCGTCCGTAATCTCCATGCCCAAATCCCATCCCCCAGCCTCCTTTCTTTCATTTCCAAACCAAATTTGAGCCTTACAAATTCAATTCCAAAAATTAATGTCAATTAGAATTCTGATTTTTGATCTCTTGTTTCGCCATCTATGTTTCATTCTTAATTAGAGCTTTAATATGGTTTTTTTAGAGTGAGAGTGAGGCACGGAAATCAGTCACTGACAAAGTCAAATTAGGTTGCCTACAATTCACCCTTTGGGGTGCAACCCTTTCCTGAACCCTCCATAAAGACGGAATGTTTGTACACCGAACTGCTTTTTTTTTGTTTTTGAGTGAGGCGAGGGAGGGAGGGAACAGGCGCAATACAGCGGGCGGGGGGGGGGGGGGGAAGTGCTGGAGGCGAGAGATTGTGACCCAACATTGTTCACAAGGGGATTTAGCCATCCCGTTTGAAAGGGTAAAATGCTTTCCAGCCTGTCATGAGAACCTCTTAAAATAACACCTATTGCCCCATTGGTTGGATTTATAGGGTTGAAATTAGTCCAAAATTCTGTCCTTGCTAGAAACTAGTTTGCTATTCACAGAGTCTCACATTATCTTACTGTGTTCACTTTAAAATAACAATTAAGGGAATAATGTGACTTGTTGCATTGCAACATATTAATTTCTTAGCTTCATTTATCTCTTTTTTTTATTTTAATATGGATCAATCTAATTTCATATTGCAATATTTGGAAAGAAAACAATCTGAAAAGGGCAACAATGCTTGGTTTATTATATAGAGAAATATGTATTTGATACAACTTCGAATTATTCTATTATGTCTCCATTCCCCCCCCCCCAAAAAAAAACGACAATTATAATTGTAAACTATTGTAATATTTTGTATTTTCATGTGTTGTTTAAACTTTATTTAATGTGTACATGATGATGAATACATGTGGGTGAGCACTCCTACTCCAAATCTTTAGATCCGCCGCTAATCCCCTCTTTTCCCTAATTTTTAAACACAAATTAACTAGATACTCTGTAAGGTAGGAATTGAGATCAACGTAAGCTCTTAAAATTTAAATTAATAAGTTGAAACGAAAGAACAACCTGTGAAAAGTTTAATTACAAATCAAGGTAGCAGCGCCAAAAAAATAATCATTAATGACTCTCTTTAACACACTATAGATAGTAAGATCATAGGAAATATCATAAACATAGATCCAATACATGAGATTTAATTTGCAATTACTGGAAGTTGAATAGTATAACATATTACAGTCATTATACAATGAAATAATTCAATGGGTCCTTCAAGTAGTTTTCACGCACAGGTTGTTCTTTCGTTTGTGCTCATTAATTTAGTAGCTCACATTGATCTTAATTCCCCAGAGTATCTCATTAATTTGTGTTTAATAATTAATTAGGGAAAAGAGGGGATGGAGGAAACTCTGGTGAATGCAGGTTAGTTGCAGAAACTAAAACCAAGTTGAAGTTGGCACCATTTCGGTGTACTGTTACTGCTGTTGCCCGCAGCCCTCGGAATTTAAAATATTGCATGTGATAATAATAACAATAATGATAATAATAATAATGCCATTTATTTAGAGCGGTCCAAAGATAGCCCAAGTTCGTGCGTACGGTTGGATACTCCCAACCCCACATGATCCGTGGTCCCAATCTCAAACCTTAGACACACACACAAATAAATGCACGCACGTACAAAACCCAAGTTTTAAATCCTCCATATCTATGTGAGAGTTATGTATGCCTGTGATAGTATCCCATCCCAAATCTATCATGTTTGCCCCACGTCTCCCATTCTAAAAATACAGACAGAAAGGTGTCGATAAATGAATCTAAAAAACTGTAAAAAAAATAAATAAATAGAAGTACACCGACATCACCAATTCATCACTACAATTTTATTTAAGTTTTAACTAGATATGACTGTAAATTGAAGAAATCTGATATACATAATTTTAATTATAAGATGCTTCTGTATTTCTCTTTTACGTGCAATTTCAATTTTTTACAATCTTGATTAGTCAAATAAGAATTTCATTTATCCTCCATTATTTGCACGACTTAAATTTCTTACGGATTGATTAAAAGGGTGAGAATTCTTAAGAGTTTCTTGTATGACTCTTTAAATTACTTGAGTTCTGCTTTCCTAAAAAAACTTGATGGCAAATGGATGTGAACCTCGAAGAAGGGAAATGAAAGACGCCAGGAGTAGCCTAGGGACCAAAAAAAACGTACAAATAGGCTGGATAATAAAAGTTATGTGTCCCATGGCAGTTGTGGATGGTCGCTTTAAGATTTGGAAAGACTTGTGCTAAAGAAGTCTACTTTATTATTTATATTGTGTATTTATCCTCTAAGATCCACATGGTATCTTTCTCCCCCCAACCTTTTTCTTTATGCATTCAAACATCAAAAAATCAAGGATCCGTTTCGATTTTGAAAATTTTGGTGGAAAGAAAAAATTTAAAAAAATAAATTTTTTCTTGTGTTTGGTTTAGAGAAAATCACAAACAAAAAAAATATGGAGAAAAATTAGATGAAAAATTTGCTAGATATAAGTGATGAAATTTTCTTCATAAAATTGTGAGGAAAGTTTGGAAAAATTACCAAAAGAATTCGCCACCTCCTCCAATCTCACATTACTTAGATGATATCAACATGATTCAAATAAATCGTCAATATTCAAATTTCTCATCCAAATTCTTGTATTTTTTTCCTTGATCCAAACAAGGAAAAAAAATTTAATTTTCTCTCTACTTTTTCTTTTTCAACTTTTCTTTCCATCAAATTTACCAAGGACGAAACGGAACCTAAGGGAAAAAACAAGCAAGAAAAGTTGTCAAGACATCTTTTCGCTATTCAAAATATTTAATGTGTATTTTACTAGCAAATGTTTTGACAATTAATAAAACGTTTAATTTCACGATTTGAATTAGAATTGTTAAGTCTTCAATGACTCAGTTGTTTTTATAATTGTAACAATTTTAGTAGGTGTGACAGTTTCACATAAATAAACTTTATTAGAATATATTTTCAACAAAACAATATTCCTAAAATTTATGATTAAAGAAAAAGTCATACATGTTTTTTAAATCGAAGTAGTACATGTATACCCACATTTGATTCTACTCGGCTAGTTAGGGGGGCTTGCGATGCATTTTACAACTAGTAACAGTCGCTACAATTGAATTAGAAAAGTAAATACATGAGGACATCCAATATCTCATAATTAAAAAGAGTTTGAAGTTCGTATAAAATGAATATCTAATGATGATATGTTCACTATAGGGGAGCCCTACGCCACCCACAATGCTTCAAAACGCTGCACTAAATACCAACCTCTCCTTGTCGTATACAATTCATCAATCCAAAAACCAAATTTGAAGATGGCCACTGAACAATCAAGCCCATGTGATAATTGTACGTGGGTAATGCACGCTATATTTTTGGGTATAGATACTCTCATCAATCATATATTATATATTTATTTATGTGTATTTTTTATATAAATAAATTTAAATATGCATCTATTTATGTTATTTGTAGCAGTATATGCTTTTAAGAGTACGATATAAGAATTGACATATATGTTCATAGCTACAAAAACAAATTCAAGTCGACGTTTATCATATAAATAAATTTATATTTATATTTACTTATGTGACTTATAAAAATACAAACTCTTAAAAATATAGTATAAGAATTGACGTACGTTTTTATGGCTACAAAATGAAATTCAAGTCCATGCACGTTTACAAGTTTTAGTTACAACTCCCCACCCCCTATGGCCTATGGGAGGAAAACACACACACCCACTTATAAAACTCATCACCAATACAGTGGGAAAAGTGATGGGACATTGTCAGTTAAAAATCAGAGTTTGGTCAGCCTAGCCCTAGCCATTTACTTCTTCCCTGCTTTGATACAACAGTAATAGGGAGGACCTAACTTTTTAGTTAGCTAGTAGGTATTGTCATTTTGCATGGCACATCTTCGTTGCTGTCACCAATGCGTTACATGCATGCACATTTGCAAATTTTTACATTGGTACTTTAGGAGGTTTCTTACCCTTTTAAGGTAACTAACTTACAAAAAATAAATAATTAAATTTATCTTTAAAATACTATTACAGAACTAAGAAAATAATGAGACATAATACATGGGGAAAAGATTGTTGGATTATACAAATAGGCCAAACCCAAGGATCACTTGACTCATATATATTGTGCGATGCAATTCGTACTTTAAATTATGATCACCTTCCTTCCCTTCTATGTGATCATAGATCACTATAATAGGTAACAAGGGACCCAATATGTAATCCAACTGACTCATAAAAAAATAAAAATGAAACAGGAATATGTACATTCAAGCAATTAGCGAAATAGGAGGTCAATCTCATAGAATAATTTGGCATAGTTTGGGCTCAATTTAGGTGCTCATCATGTTGAACCTGAGCTTGTAAACCTTGATCAAGCTGTTTATGTTTCTTAGATTATCTAACACCCCTTTTTTTGTTAATATCCACGGTTCAAAACATAAATTTGTTTCTCCTTTTGCAGGATTAGGCATTTGTAGCATCTAATCCCCGACATTCAAAGGGCATGTGTAGACTCTCAAATCTTGCAGGGAAAAGAAGGGAGATGATATGAAGTTCTAACTGAGCTCTATTTGATTAAACCACGACTCAAACTTGTCTGAAGTGAATATAGTTGAATCTCCTTTGTTACACAATTATTTTATGAGTTAAATTTCTTTATTATTGTTAAAATTTGTCATTTTTTCCCCTTAATTCCCCGAGAACATCTTTATTTCCAAAAAAAACAAAGTAATACTAAAATCGATATTTCTATTTGACAAATCGATACAAACACATATCCGGGCAAGTAGCAATTGCAAGTGAGAAGCCCGTTTCTGCTAATACGAAAAAGTGGGGCCGAACTTTTCTTCACCAATAAAATGAGGCACGAGATTGAGCCATTAGCCCATAAGGGACAATTTTCAGACACGTATTGGGCCAAAACCGAGCCTCGCTTCATGCGGAAGAGGCTTGCCTAAATAACAACGCGATTCTTAGTCCGAAAAATGGCAACTCGGATTTAGCTCAATCGATTGTACATTTATACCCTCACAATGGGCAGGTGAATCTTTGAATGACATTTCCGTTATTTTCTACTTCCTAGCCTCCTAGGGACTAGGAGGACTGACACGTTCCCCCCCCCCCCCTAATTATTTTCTAGAAAAGTTTGAAACATGGGGGACAAAATAAAAGAAAACGTCATTTACATATATATTTTATTATCAATAGTCGAAAATATTCTAGCTTGATGGACAAGGACTCCGCCTTTCATATTTTCCCACTCAAATTCAATATTTGGGAAAACAGATGTTGCCTCTTTATGAGGATTTGTGTGTGTTGTACGGATTATGAACTTAAATAACTGAATTTTGACAGTTCTTTCCTTCTCAACTTGTTGTAACCCATTGATGACTCTTAAGATGGGAGTCAAATAGATTAGGTATGTTTAGTCATTTAGAAAAAATAAATAGCTTATTATCTGTTAAGCTATGCAAATATAGCCCATGACCTAAATATTATCCACTTTCACTTAAAAGATGTGAAGTAATCAAACTTTTTTTGAAAAAAAAAAGAAGAAGACAGAAGTAACCAAACAACTGGTGCATTACAACATTTCGCTTGGTTTTTGTCCCCAAGATCTTTTCTCGCATTGGGGGCACGCTGCATGCTTACATATTCCTAGGAGAAGGTGTGGAGTGGGTTGATCTATACGTATATTTATATTCATTTTCAAAAATCAAACCCTAATTCAAATCAATTCACATATTCATTGGATTTTGGATGGTTATATTCATATTCATTCCAATCGAATTTTTTGAATTTACGAATTTTATTTAAGGATATAAAGTGCACAAAGTATCACTCATATTCAACCCATATTTACATGCACACTATATTTGATTAGCAATTTCAAGCAGCGCTATTAAAATTCATGTCTAAATGAACTCACGAAAGTTAAAATTGTAAAAGAATTTAATGTGTTACGTTTTTATAATATTATACACTTAGAGTTGCATACCTAATATTTATTTTTGATTTATTTTGGTCTCCTTTTACTAATGAACTGGGTACAATTAGATATGAATTTTAAAAATTCATACTCAAATTCATGCCCATCTCTATTTTTAAACATAATACCTATATGTATATCTATATCTGTTTGACACCCATTTTCATTATTCATTTGGGTGTGAAATGGAGTAAATTTAAATAGAATTTTTTAAGTTTGTGCAATACTCCCATTCTCCGCCACCCGTCTTTTTATGATGTGTTTGGATATTAGAGGGGGAGGGGAAGGGAGGTTAATGAATGGGAGGAATATGGAGGGGGGAGGGAAAATGTCTTCACCTTGTTTGGATTTGAAGTGGAGGGCAATGGAGGTTAACTATACTGGTTTGTTTGGTTTTATGTAATCAAAGATTCAAAGTGGTAATGCAATTAAAATGATAATGGTGATACCATTACCATGTTTGATTACGATTAATGAATGTAATCAAGTTTGCATTGTAATAACATCTACCTCAATTTATGCAACTACAATTACTTGACTTTTCTTAAACAATTGTTATTGCATACATTTGAATCAAAGTCTACCCAACTGTAAGCTATTATATTTGGAAACTTTCTATCTCTTCTCTCCATTGTCTCTCATTTACTTCCCCTCTCTTATTACTGTGACACCATTTTTTTAAAGGTTTGAAACCCCCTCACCCTTATCCTCTTCATATTAGATAAAGTTTAACTTAGACTCTGATCGTATTATTGTAACTGTATTTTTGTACGTTCTAAACATCATGTCTCTTTCTCTCTCAGACACATTATCATCATCATCATCTTCTTCTCTTTACTTGGTAAACTTGAACAATATTACATTATTGCAATCTATAAGAAATAGAGTAAAGTAAGTCTCATGTGAAACATTGTAATCATGATGATAAGATATTGGATGATAATTATCAACAAAGCTACAAATAATTAAAATAGGCAAACATAAAATGTGAATTGAATTGCAAGTATCTCACGTTACGTGTAAAATTAAGTATTGTTTATAGATAAATTCATTTTATTACACTTGTAAAAATTGTGTAATCAAAAATTTTAATATAATTGTTATCCCATTTCATTATATTAATAATTGTATTACATGGTTGATTTCATTACATAATGATTGCATTACTTTCAATCAAACACCACATATGTATTATGTTTGGATTAAAAAAAGAAAGAGAATGGAGGAGAAGAGAAAGAAAAAATTACTATTAAAATTTTTATATCACTTTCCCTCCCCTCCATTCACCCTCAATTCAAAGGGAAATAATGAGAATTAATGAAAATAAAGTATTTCTTATCTTTTTCCCCATTATTTTTTTCCAAACGAGAGAAAGAGAGATTAATTAACCTCCCTTCCTCCTCCTCTAATCCTAATCCAAATACAGTGAAAGTAATTTGTGGTCGGAGAGTGGAGTGCAGGGGCTTATCCAACCTTCGCACACTAACTAAACGGCACAACTACTGTACCAGAGAGATATTTGTACCCAACGGAACAACGTCCCTCCTTCATCATCTCCGTTTCCAAGTCGCCGTCACCGCCACCGGCGACGGCCGGAAGCCAACTAGCCTCTGTCACCGGTGGACCAGTAGTAAGTTAATCTCTCCCCCTTCTATCTCGCTCTGTGGATATCTTCCCCTCGACTGAGTAGCTTTCAGCTTGGTTGTTGTGTTGAACCTTCACTGATCAACTTAATTACCCTTGTTGAGTTCAACTAAATTTAGGGCCTGTTCGAAATGTTGACGAAATTTTATTTTATAGGGCTAGCAAGCAAGCAAGCATCGAGTGGAAAAAACTCATACCGAATTCTGTGTTAATTTCTTATCTAGAAGATGGGAACAGCAACGGTGATAAGCGGCACCTTTTATTCCAATTCTTGTTCATACCCACATTCATACTCTTCCCCTTCAGTGATTTTGCCAATTATTAACCTTCCTCTCCGTCATGGTTACAATCATGATTGTAATCAGAGGAGGTATTGTTGTGCTCTTCTTAGTGGTAGTGGCTATGGTAGATTAAGAACCAGAACAAGTGATGATCATTGTTGTAATGGTAGTCGTGAGTCCAGATTCCCTGCTTTGTATGGATATGGGTTTGGGTATAGCATAAGCCATCACCGTAGCCTTAATGATTACCAAATAGGCCAAGCTTCAAAGCAAGCCCACTTTGAAGGAGGTTATGAAGAAGAAGCATGCAAGAGAGAAGAGTCTCGTTGGTTGCGAGAAGAGCAAAGGTGGCTCCGGGAAGAGCAGCGTTGGCTTCGAGAAGAGGCTCGCTGGAATGCTGAGCGTGACTCTCTTCTTCAACAAATTTCCCATCTCAATCTTAAAATCGAGCATTTGGAATTGAAATTGGAGGGCCTTCGCAACCGCAGTGATCCCTCTTCCAATGTGCCTGAAACCCTTAGCAGAATTACTACCCTTCTCCAAGTCTTGAGCTCTACTGCCACTGGTACAAGTACTAGTAGTAATGCCAACCAAAACCAGATTCCTGAGTACTCTGAGGAGATCTCAAAACCTTTGGCCTTGGAGCACCCCGAGCTAGAGTTAGAGTCTGAGTCAGCAAGTCATGACCCAGTTCCTCATGCCAGTCCTGCTATGACTTCCGTTGAAAGCATGAGGAAGGCCACATTGAGTTTGAGGATAGGGTCCCAAGGGGAAGAGGTGCGGGCATTGCAGGTTGGGGTTCCTTTGGCTCTTTAAATGTCCTTGCGGATTCAATCTGTCTCTGGCTGAGTCTGATTGGTGTTTTCTTCTGCTTACGTCTGCGTATACAACAGGAAGCATTGCTAAGTTTAGGATTCTATTCTGGTGAGGAGGATATGGAGTACTCAAGTTTCTCTAGTGACACCCAACGTGCTGTTAAGACCTGGCAAGTAAGTTATGGTAGCTGCTCCTTTTTTGTCAACTTCTCTGCAAATTTAGGTGCCAATCTCATAAACATCAGGTGAAGGCATTCATGAGTTGTATTCCTGTTTTTCTCTCAGTGACGCATTCCAATTGTCATCTTGTTTCTGTTTGTTTGAACTTTTTTGTTCACTTTCATGTGGTCATGATTTGATTGGGATTATAGGCCTCAATAGGTGCGCTGGAAGATGGGGTGATGACTGCAGAGCTTCTTGAGATGTTGTATGCAGCTCAGCAAACTCACAATTCTGAAGCAGCAGTAAGTGCTAATGAAGACTTGCCTATCCAGAAACAAGTTTGTATGATTGCTTGGCATCCTTAAAATATTTGTCAATTCTGGATTATAGTCTAATTTTTCAACTCAATTGTTAAATTGATTTCTTATATCGCAACATGTAGAAGTCCCATTTGACCTGAGTAACATGACTGTGTATAGCTGCTATACCCGTGCTGTAGCGGATATTAACATTCAGTTTTTTTCATTTGGTTTGTTGATGTGAGTTTGCATTTTTCTTTTGAATTCCATCTTATAAGTCTAGTCCATGCAATATTGTTGAAGGGTAAAGCAAATGGAGTGGCTACAGCCTCAGTGACAGAAGTCAGGGAAGTTCAGCAAACAGTTGTGAAGAAAGGGCCATCTGATGTCGAAATATCTCAACACAGAGTATTTCTTCTTGGTGAGAATCGGTGGGAAGAGCCCTCTAGGTTAAGAAAAGGGAATGACAAAAAGGCCAACGGAGTCAAAGGTGAAGTTCCTGCTACCAAATGCCGCATGTGTAGAGGAGAGGGTCGTCTGTTATGCATGGGTAAGTGGCTATCCCAAATCCATCGCAAAAAGCTTACAACTTTCTGATCTCATTGAGAAGCTGTAAATGACACTAACCCTGGGTCCCGTTGTTTTCACTATTTGATTTTTCCTAATGAGCTTAAAAGTATATTGCTAGCCATTTAACAGTAGCTGAATAGATGTTGATTAGGGAATAATCATCTTCTGTAATTTGTACCGTGATTCAGTAGACAGATATGTCTTCTCTTTTTGAAATCAGTTTAAACCACACATATGCATAAGTTTGACATGGATGTGTATGCATTGAAGTTGTGAATCACAGTCATACCTTATCAAGTTATGCAGTAGGGTAACATTCTGAAGTACGATATTTGATATACTTGTGATTTTAGTACCTACGCACAGAACTTTTCTGGAATTTTAACACTTAGCTAATTAAACTGTACCATTTATTCTGCAGAATGCGATGGAACTGGGGAGCCAAATGTTGAAGAACAGGTTATGGGGGTTTGGAATTTCCTTGTTCTGATTCAGCTTTTGCTTTTTGTTGCCTTGAGTCTCACATTCAGAAATGTGATGCAGTTTCTAGACTGGGTGGAAGGAGCAAAGTGTCCCTATTGTGAAGGTCTTGGATATATTGTTTGTGACATATGTGATGGGAAAGCTGTTGCCTAGGTAAACTGTGAACTGTTTCTTTCTTTTTTCATTTTTTTCATTTTTTCATCTGTTTAGCATATTATTGTTGGGGTTCTTTGTGCTTCATAACAAAGAGAGATCTACTAACCCGTGAAATTCTGGAGCTGTGTCCTGTCTTGACCAAGCTGATACATATATGCAAATGTGCTTGAAGTATTCTTCTGATTTTCAGCAGCTCATAGAGTTTTTTGATGCAGATGCACAATTCTTTGCCAGTGAAGTCCTCTTGCTAATTTTATTCAACCATTCGAGTGTCTAGTTCATGTAAAACAGAGGTGGCATGTGCTGTTGCAACCCAAGAAGAGGTAAGCCATATACTACATTATGAGATATATGCACAGTACACTTCAGTAACTCCTGCTAAAATTAAAGGATTAAATGGAAAATGAACAATTGCTTACACTGGGTCCAATGACGCATCAAGTTTTCCTGCTTTTTAGAAGTCCGTTCGCAGATTCGTACCCGGCAATATATTAATTGTACTCCATGATAATTGTGGTCCCCTTGAAATATCTCATTCACTCTGTTTCACCAATTAAAGTTCAAAGACAAGAGATAACCTTATGTAGCTAGGAACATTTTCTTTTGGCAGACGAAGAGTAAAAGGAAATTTCATGACACTTATGCCCTTGCAAAAGCTAGTACTCTGTAGTAATACGCTGATATGAACACAGTGGGAGCTTCTGCATGGGTATTAACTCTGGTTACTCTTACATGCTACTTTTGACGTGGTTCATAAATTACTACCACCATTATCCTTGTGGACAGGAATTTTCCCCATATGTGCAAACAATTGTGGTTTTGGTTTTCTATTTGCAAGAAGAGGAGGGGGGCAGGGGAGGCAATAACTTTAATGAGGTACTATGGCTACGGTAACACCATTACAGTCAGGTGAATTTGGAATGACACTTTTGCAAGCAGTTGAAACTGATGCTTGATAGCACCTCTGCTAATGCCTAATGTATTGTCTCAATGGATGATAAAATTGCAAGTAGTCATTTTCTTTGTTTGCAAATCAGTGTTCAGTGTTCACCAATATGGATACGTCTAATGCCAAAGTCGGCATCCACCTTCCTTTATTTTAGGGAAGAGACCCTGCATTTCAAGATCTCGATAGTCATAGAGCATGACTAACTTCACTTTATGCTTGTATTTGAAATCCAGATTTGCTCTATCATGTTGAGATAGAGGATGTGACTCACCAAGGCTTAATCCTGCGACAGTGGTTGAATTTAGCAGAAGTTGGAACTGTTTTTTATGTGTAAGCCCTTTTCCAAGGAGCAGATTGGCGTAGTAGAATGTATTGTGATGTATATAATAAAGAAGTTGAAAGGCATTCTTACTTAATTACGGTTTGTCAATGAGCAGGGGCGGAGCCAGGATTCAAAGCAAGGGGTGCATGGGTGGAGCCACTAAGGTGCAAGGGGTGTCAATTGACACCCCGACTTTTTTGGGGGAAAAAAATATAGGATATTTTGGCGCAAAAAAAAATTTGATATATATAAATTAGTTTTTATTTATTTCACAAAGACGTGGACAGCATAGTGGTTGACCGCTTAATGCTGTGTACACAAAGGGCGCAAGTACGAAGAGTTGAACACACGACCTCCCATACACAGCATTAGGCGTGCAACCACTACGCTGTCAGCATCTTTGTGAAATAAATAGGAACTAATTGATATATATCAATTTTGTTTTTTTTTTTGTGCCAGAATATCCTATATTTATTTTTTATTTATTTTTTTGAAAAAGACACCCTTTGCACCTTAGTGGCTCAGCTCATGTCAATGAGCCATTTGGTCCTAGCTCCTCCCCTCGACCTGAAACCTTTAATTGGCTGTCACAGAATGTATTGCAAACTGTGTTGAACAGAAGGGTGTATGTAACAATTTTCACTGACCTACTGATCCGAGTGTTCCAAATCCAAGGTATTTTGGCGTTTTGATGGAAAGCATCTCTTCATGATCCTTCTACTAGTATATTACCGAGTAAGTTGCTCTCTGACCTGTCTGTATATAGCTGTTCCAAGTTATGGTTGGATGGCCTACTTAGACAGTTAGACTTACCCATGAGCCAAGTTTTTGCGCCTCTTTGAACACCAGAAATATAGAACACTGCTTAAGAGTTAAGAGTGACATTCCACCTCTGTTTCTGACCACATTATTCTTAGGATTTTTTGCTTCTCCATTGTTTCCACTGCCTCTCAAAGAGGGAGAAACTTGCACCTTTCCCTTTGCAATTTGCCGACTTGGGTCACTGAAAGCATAATACTAGGCTGCTAACCGTATCTTTCCAATTTTTTGTATTGCAGTTTTATTCACGTGGTGTTCATACTCATTTATTAATTTGTTTATTGGATATACTTAATTTATTGGCATATATCAGCGGTCATTTTGACTTAACGTGGATCCAATTCTATGAAAGAGAATAGTTTTGTTAGAAAATGGTTTGTTATAATCGTACTTATCAGTTGTGACTAATTAAAAAAATGTTCAAAAATAAGTCCAAAAAAAGAGTGAGATGAAATAGAAACAAAAAGAAACAAATTTAATTATTCAAGTTCTGAGAGCATTCGTAGCCGACCTTTTGGAGGGTGGAACACGGGCCTCACAGCAACACTTGTCAGGAGATGAGAGGCCATGCAAAAACATGTCATGCGTGGAGACATGCGCAGTCGTTCTCCCCCACGGGTCAACTTTTTATTTTTTAATATTTTTTTATGTTTTCTTTTTTTGAGTAAATAAATAATTTTGAAATGATTTAAAAAATAAATTGCGTGATATGAGGTGAGCCCACAACCAATATTTTTATTAGATGATTAAAATTGGAGTTCTATGAGTTGAAGAAGTGATAGAATGCAAGTTTCAAAATTGTGGAACTTTTGTTAATGTAGCAGGCCAGAGTTCCAAAAAGAATTTGGCTGCGAATGCTCTAAACTAGATGTTAAATTTTTGTACTTGCTGACTGTTCAAGTGCTCATTCTTGACTCTTGGAGTATAAGAATTGAATTGCGAAGTTGTGAATGGTGATTTTTTTTATAAATATAATCAATATCATATTTCTTCTGTAAATGATAAATTTCATTTGGAAAACAATGAATTCTAAATTATGAACTTGCGAAATTTGAACCTTGCATCTATCATATAAAAAGAGGAAAAAATAAGTAACTGAAGTGAAATGAAATGAAATGAAATGAAATGAATTGGGGGGGGGGGGGCGGAAGGATAAAAGGCAAATGAACGCTCTATTTTGTCCAAAAAAATAAATTTTTAAAAAAGAGAAAAAAAAATGCGAAAGTGCGCCTGCGTTGGTGGCACGTCAAGAAAAAGAAAAAGTGCCTAAAAGTATGTGAGAGGCATGCTGGACTTGTACGGCAATATCTATAAATAGTTCTCCTTCTCTTCATTTTTCATTGTTTGGTGATCTATTTCCTTCTCAGTTATCCTCCTGCGATTACCCCTGACTGAGCTGGGGTTCCATCCTCAAACTCAATCCCACCACCCTCTTCCTTCTTTCTCCCTCCCAACCCCCGCCCAAAACCCTAGATTCCACCCTCTTCTTCTCTCCCCTTTATGTGGAATCCTAGTCCCTCCATACCTTAGATTCCGCGCAAAACCCTAAAAACCAAAGTCCAGAGTCGAATCTCCTAAATGCATCCCTGATCGATCTTCCTGCAATTATATCCTGTTTTTTCTCTCTTCTGCGATTCCCTCAATCTACTCAGTCAAAACTCTAAAATCCGTCCAAATAGTGAAAACAATGGGACCCTGTTTTGTTTCCCATTGCTACCAAATGCCGTGCCTGTTCAGAAGAGGGTTGCCCCTTAATTATGCATAAGTAAGTGACTAAAATTTTAACCTCTGAACTTATTTGCGAAGGTGTACATGGCACTAACCACATGTCCATTGTTTTCACTATTTGGATTTTTATTAATGATTTTAAAGGCATATTACCTGCCATTTTAACAGTTGGTGTATAAATGTTGGGTACATGTCTGGAATGAACTGTTCAAGGTTTTACTACCCAAGACTGTACAAGTGCTAACATGGGTGCTTGGGTAAATTTTCATAAGTTATAGGTGGTGATTTCAGTAATTTGTAAAATGGCTGTGGGTTTATGACACTATAGCAGTATATACGTGATTGAGGCGAAAGTATTTCCCTTCAGCTAATATGATCAAGGGGATGCTGTCCCAGCTAGAGCACCCCTCCTCAGCTGTAAGAGGTTACGTTGTGTATGGAAGACCAGGACTCATTACACCGTAAGTCCATGAATTAGGCAAGACCAATGAACAAAGTTATTTGATGCTGGAGGAGAAATTATATAAGGTCTCTGAGGGGTGTGACTATGTCAAGGATAATGTGCTCTTAAACATGCCTAAGAATCCTCCCCAAAACCTTCGATTATGAATGGCATATTTAGTAGTCTAGCAAGGTTTGTAGCTTGATAAACCTGCATTCCAGTTTCATACTTGCAAATTGTTTTCATTTGTGTTTGAAGCTTTGTCCTTGATTTTATAAGAAAAACATTAAGATGCTTAAAGTAGTAAAATTGGAATCCATTACTTATTGAGTTAGGGCAGAAATGTTAATGTCTAAGAAATTGTAGCCTAATTTATCTCCCTTTTAATTCATATAGTTGGAAATCATTATATTTGTGCAGGTGCTACTTTGTTTCATGTCCATGCTAGTTTTGTCTATATCTTAATCAGTTTAATTTGGGCTACTACTTAGATCCTTCATTCCATGTTAAGAACCTGTATAAAGTGCAAAATATTAACACTCCATCTTAGAGTTTGTATACATTGTATTCGGGCTACTACTTTGGAGCTCTGTGCGTTCATCACACTGTAATTTATGTCAAAGTAGCTGTCTTATGAGAAGGCCCCATGAAATGAATCTTATGGGTTTTGAACATCTCGTATTTTTGAAATGAAGGTTACTAAAAAGATACTTTCTTAGATGTTGTATTGAGATTATTTTTCCTATTTATAGAGGATTCTAATAAATATCCTGTCTTTTCCAAATCTATGGTTCCTCTTGTATGAAAGAGTTTTAGCCTTGCGAACCTAAGGTGCACTCCCATAACATATGTGAAAAAAAGCTCATTGAGAGTGGTCCTTTAATCCACCCTTTGGATGTCATTAAACTCACTTAACATTCTTCCTCCATCTATGCAAAAGCGTTTTCTAATCTTCACCCTCATCTGTGTATATTTTTATCTCCACATCCTTTTCTACATTTAAATTTCATCTTATTTTCTCTCATATACAAAACTTTTGACGCTGTTTAAAAGTAAAAATAAAAATAATCGATACTGATTAGTAATAAGTTAATTCTCAATTTAAAAATAATATAAAAAAGAAAAAAACTTGAACTAACTATTTTTTTCCCCTAAATTTTAAACTAATCTTCTATCCTATTCTTTATTCATTCACTACATCAATATTATATGTGACCTTTCATTTAGTTTGCCCTCACTAATATTCCGCAGCCTACTTATGCCAAATATAATTGCTAATCTGGAAAGCTAAGACTAAAAAGAGCAGAAGCTGGGCAGGGTGATCTCTCCAATGTCCTCCCTCTGTCTCCTAGCATCCAAATGGTTGAAATCCACCACCACCACCACCTTGCCATTCTCATGGCGCCTCCTTCCCGCCATATCTTTCTCTCTCTTCTCTACTGTCTGCACCAGCCGCAGTCGGAAACCTTTCTTCTCATTTCCCCCATTAGACCCACCATTCCCGAAGAAAGTCCCCTTCAAAGTCACTGCTCATGGGCGCTCCTGGGATGATCCCTACCATTGGATGTCTGACATCAGCGACCCTGATTTCATTTCCTATCTTAGGCAAGAAAACTCCTATGCTGAGGCTTTCATGGCTGACACTAAGAACAATCACAGAGAGTTGTTCTCTGAGATGGCTAGCCGCATTCCTGCTCGGATTTCCACCCCATCTGAACGATGGGGCCCTTGGTAAGTTGAATTCTTGTCGACCCAATGTCTGTTTTCCTGTTGTAAAGATGCCCTTTTGTTTGATTTTTGCTATGTGTGTGTGGTTTTGGTTCAATTCAGGTAGGACTGATGCATAAGGTTAATGGGATATTCGTTGTTTGTACTGAACCTAAAATTTGTCAAGGACGTTATCCTTTATCGGCCTTTGTATCATACTGTGGGTGTGGTCACTCGAAATTTTGATTCAGATAACCTGGACTTACACTTGACAAGCGGTTGGATTAGGCTACACTAGGGTTGATTTTTAAACTTTAAACTAAAATATGTTGGAACTGATGTTGAGTTGCATTGTGTCTGCTACCAGATACTGACGGAAGTTGAATCATTATGCATTTGTATGCCGGAGTCGGTTGCGAATTGAATCTTTCATTTGAGGCGGATGTGATAGCTTTCCATAATTGGCTTAGAGATATCTGACTTCCAGTTGCCTTTCTGACGGCCGTTCTGATTTTTATAGCTAGCTTGTCAATTTCTGCTCTTCTTCATTGTTGTTTTTCTTGTTCATCTGGGCTTCCGTTGTCATTGGCTTGTCAATAAGCCTGTAGATTTCTTGCCAGCATGAGACGGGGCAATTTTATTAGTTTAGCGTAGCATTTTGCCATATTTTTATTAGCCGCCATGTTATTTTGCAAACAATTTTTTTGGTGCAATTGGGTCTCCAAACACAGATTTGCAGCCTGCTAATAATGAGAACAAGACACTTACCCACTGTAATGTCACACATTGAAAGCTCACTTAGGGGCTTTTTTTTTGCCTCTGGTTTTTCGGTTGACCATTTATTTATTTATTTATTTTGGGGGGGGGGGTGCGGCAAGAGGGGAGGCAGGGGATGGTTGAGGAAGGAGAATATATAATGTTCCCTAAGAACTGGGAATGGTTGGACATGCCTTTAGCTTTATCCTTATATACCATGCAAGTTATGTATCCTTTTGCTGTTTACAAAGCAAAGGCCATCATTGTGCCTTGACCTTTACATAGTTAACTTAGGTCATGCCGAAAAAATTGATGCCACTTTCTGCTTAGCTTCAGTTTCTTTGGGAACGATTCAGTGGTTAACGGACTCTGCATACTACTGAGAAGTTCTATTGTTCGCTAACCTGTCCGCAAGTACAGCTTACCTTTACCTAGAATATGCTGTCTCTGTTTTCCAGAATAGAGGAGCTCTTTTGGGAGGTCATATAGTGTTCCCTTGATTCATGTTTGACGCTACAACTGTTTTTTTCCAGGCTTTATTATCAATACATCCCAGAGCGCAAAGAATACCCTGTTCTCTGTAGAAGACTTGACACTGATGAATCTTCTTGGTTAGGAAGTTTAGTTAGTTGCATTAGAAGAGGATTTGGAACGGAGGAGATTTTGCTTGACTGGAATGAGATTGCAAAGAAACATGGTAAGCTATCTTAACCTGTAGCTTCAGGCACTAATACTTGTTAAATCTGCCATAATTGACAAGCAATGAGGACGATGGTATTAGTGACAATGAATCTACCCGAGTACCACATATTATGTATCCTACTGAAGGGGGAGGGGGGTCTCTTGGAAGATCCATGTTTTTTGGTCTAAAATGAAGCCCATTTCATGTTTTGGAGTGCGGAATGTCTGAATAGGGTACTTGGAAATGTAATAGTATAAGTGACATAAATGAGTCCAAATTGAAACAGAAATCTCAATTTTTAAGAATCAGATTGAAATCCTAATTACATTCCATAAAGTCCAATACAACTGAATAAGTTGGTTTGGTTCAGTTTGGACCTTTGTTTTTAGTGAACTTCTTCATGGCCTTAATTACTTGCAGCTTGAACATGTGGTATCTGGAAAATAAAAGCTTTGTTTTGGGATGAGGAGAGACAGGAACAACTAGGTTCTAAAATCTCAAATGTCATTATTTCACCATGTATTCATGTGCTGTGTACTCAGCGAAGTGCCCCCCCCCCCCCCGCCAATTGGAATCGGATTTCTTAAGACGGTTCTTTTGGAGGGATTATCGTGATTTCGTTCTCATTTCTGTTTTCGTGTCCTTGTTCTTCTGAGGTTACCAAGAGAATGGCAGTTTCTCTCTCATATGTGGCTTTTTAAAAAAAAAATTTTAACTTCAACTGGTATGGTTGTTGTGCTTCCTTTTCTATTTTAGAATGCTAATTCTTCATTGACTCCATCATTTCTAGGTTATGTTCATGTGGGTACATGTCGTGTCTCACCTGACCACAACTACCTAGCGTATACGCTTGATACAATGGGTTCTGAGCAATTCATTCTTCAAATAAAAGACTTAAGGGATGGACATGTTATCCCAACTGTCAAAGCCAATAACATTGTCACTATAGCATGGGCTCGAGATAGTTCTATTTTGTTCTATACTGTGTCTGATGAGAATCAGAGACCATACAGGTAATTCCATGCTGTTAGTTGCATTCTGTATTGTGGGAATGTTTTATTAACCTTGTAATTGTCAGGGTTGTTTGTACAGAAGTGGGTTCGGATATGGACACTGTAGTTTTTACAGAAGATGATTCCAGATATTGTGTGGACATAACATGCACAAAGGATGGCAAATTTATTACCATAAACTCGAACTCAAGGACGTCATCAGAGGTGATTTTATCTATACATGTTCGTTATCTTTTCTGATGCCTGCTGGAAAATTGTTTGCTCTGTTTTACATCTTGCTTTCTTTCTTCAGGTATATGTTATAGATGCAGCCAATCCGCTTGATGGTCCTAGAAGAGTGCATAAGCGTATCCATGATGTGCAGTACTTTTTGGAGCACCATCATGGTTTCTTCTATGTGCTTACAAATTGTCCTTTGGATGGGGTTGGGAAGCAAGGCAATGGAAAACTTTACCTGGGCATTTGCAGAGTTGAAGATATAAATTCTGGTGATTGGCAGGTCATCCTTTTCTTTCCACAATCATAAGTCCACATTGAGCCTGGCTAGGCTGTTGGCTCAGCTTGCCAAGAGATGTCTACATTAGCGTACCATGTCTCAAGGACCTAGAATGGAGCAGCAGATAAAACATGGATGTTTTAGTGAAGTTTGAAAGTCACTGAGAAATCATTCTTAGAAAGAATAATGCAAACATTGGATAAAAAATTGGCTGAAAAAAGTTCAGAATTGTACTTTTATGTCACCATTGTTGGGTACTAATAAATCAAGCTGAGAAAGGAAAAAGGTGAAAAGCTTATTTGATCTCACTTCCCCAAACTTGTAAACTTATACTATTGGAAAAACCATTGCTAGAAAGGTAAAAAGCTTATTTGATCTCAATTACCCAAACTTGTAAACTTATTCTAGAAGCAAAACCGTCACTAGAAAGACGTTAGTGCACTGAACTGTGAAATGTCTTATAGAGCATAATACTTGAAAATGTTTCTTGAGATGACTACCTTTGATGTTTTGTAAAAGACTCAGGTAGTTAACATTATTAAACTATCGAAGACCAATTGTTGCATATTCTAATGTTGATGTTAACTGAGAGTTATGGTGAGTTGCAACTAATGAAATTGCTGGAGTTGGTTTGATGACATTCATCAGACAGTTTTGTATCCCATTAATCCTGCTTTGCTTGTATTGCAGTAATGGATTAATTGGTTACTGGGACTGCATGTTATTCTGGAAAGTGCTCAATGTTATGGCCCACAATCTTCTCTCTTTGTCCTTTTGAAGTCTCATCAAGGTTTAGCATGCTTGTGGATATTTTGGTGAAGGGACTGTTGATGGATTGTATTCAGTGATTGGATAAGTTTGCACTGTACCGAACCTTATATTGTAGAGGGCCTACTTTTGTTGAATTCTATATTAAGGACCGAATCCCTACCACTCCACAGAAAAAGAAGTAGAGGCAGTTAATCTAAATTGACTTCTACATAAAAGTTGCCTCTGTGGCCGATCCATGTTGTATATCCTTTATGTTATGAAGTCCACTTTTCCTGACAAATTGGGTTATTTATTGGTTGGAAGCTTTAGAATTTGATGCTTATTTTGATTTCCCAAAAATTTGACAATGGATGTGAGATGAAGTGATTAGGAGTAAAGGCTTTATTTTGCTCAAGTTCTTATGATATTGCAGTACTATTTTTGCTAACTACTTCCATGTTATTCCCAGAATGTTATCCTGCCGAGAGAAGGTGCCAACTTGCAGGATATGGATATTTTTGATGAGCATTTGGTGCTATTTCTTGATAAGGGTGGCTGTTCTATGATTTGTTCAGTCAAATTGCCCATCGACATCAACTGCAAGGTAACAAAAAATCAAGTTTTTGCAGGCATAGACTTAGGAATACTCCCTGATATGATAAAAACAAGGCATCAGATTGGGCTTGCAAATACTAATCGGACTTAAGTCTTTAATGGAGGCTGGGAGGGGAGGACGTGAGGAGAAACTAGAATTCAATGAAATCCTATGTCATGTCCTATTCTAACACATATCACACCAATTGATATATTGTAGCAGTTGTTCCTGTAGCTTTTCTGAGTTCTGAATGCTTCTTTAGTTCTTTTGGTATTTAAAACAGTGATAAAGGACGGAGAAGATACATGATGGAGAATATTGACTGAATAGGTTCTGCTAATAGTGTTTGTTAGTGTACAAATTGTTTGAGTTCCAGCTTAATATGCTGTGCATGGAACGTTAGTTGAGCTCTAAAGTCTGGTTTGCTTTTCTAGTCATTAAAAAAACACACACACACACATTTGAATTCTTCCTAATTATCTGAGAGTAGATTCCCTCTTATCAATTCAGAATCTGCATGTGTATTTTCTGCCTCTGCCCTTGAATGTCCTGATTAACATACGTCTTAGTTTGAAAAAGCGCGAGGCGCAAAGGGTCCCGAGGCGTGAGGCGCGAGCCGCGAGACGAAGGCGCGCCCCTCAAGGACGCAGGCCTTTTTTTAGCTAAAAAAAGGTTTGAAAACAATTTACATGACTTATTTATGATAATTAAGTAAAATAGTGACATCAAAGAACAATTGTACATCAATATAAGTACCAAAAGTATCGCAAATAATCAACAAGGCAGTAATTTAGCATGATAATATTATAAAAAGTAAAAACACATGCACACACAAGAACTTAGTAAAAGTTTAGAAACAACGAAACAAGCATAGTCATGAAGACATGAAAGAAAACATGAACATATAACATTGTTCTTCAAGTAATCTAAAATCAACTAGACGTCGTCATCATCATCCAACACCACATGCTCAGGATCAACGTCATCAAATCCACCAACATCGTCATCTCCTATGTCCTCTTCCTCCTCCTCTTGATACTCTGCAACATTCTCATCCTCATCCTCATCTTGATCTTCATCAACTAATTGAAATCGTCCACGAGGCCTAGAAGATGAAGCAGGAGCCTTTCCTTTATCCTTGTTAGACATAGAGCCTTGCTTAGTGGTGCTTCCTTGAGATGTTCTACGTCTAGTGTAATAATTAGGCTCATCTGCCCCAGAGGCTCGGGCAAGCAGCCCATGTCAAATTATCATCCTCAAATACAAGAGTATCATCATCTGAATAACCATCCATCCTTCCAAGCAACCACTCATTAGTTTCATCAATATCCTTTAAGAGAATGGGATCCATGGAGGTACTCTCTTCACGTCTACGCTTTAAAGCACGATTCGCTTTGACAAAAACCAAGTCATTCAAGCGAGACTGGGCTAATCGATTTCTCTTTTTGGTATGAAGCTGGTAACAAGAAAATAACTTTCATTAGACTTCATTAATCATTATTAAATATTAATAAATGTAAATGATAAATTATCAAAAGGATTAACGTTCGATTTTTCTAACTTACGTGTTGAAACACACCCCAATTCCTTTCACACCTGGTTGCACTACAAGTGAGGCTAAAAACACGAATGGCAAACTTCTTCAAATTAGGTGCTTCAGCTCCGTAATTACTCCACCAATCAGCTAGTAGAAAATAAAATTGAAAAGTTATCTTCGAATATAATATTTTAAGGAAAACAAAAGAGAAAAATATATAGGCAAACTTATCAAATATTCTTACTGGGAGCTAATGCATTCCTTTGCCTTTTAGCCATGTTCATCCCAAAGAGGCCTTGAGCATTTTTGTACAAGTTTAATTCTTGGAGAATCTTATCTTGAGTTCCCAAATCCGGAACCAACCTTGCTATGCAATCATATAAACCCTGGACAACTTCCCTACAATCTTCGATGCTTTAGTTTGAATAATAAATTTCCGGATTTAAAAAATGCCCGGCCGCATGCAAAGGTTGGTGAAGTTGGCATTCCCATCGTGTATCAATAAACTTGAATGCCATTTCATAATTCTCCTCTTTATGTCCAAAGCTTTTAGCAATGACTTCTTTAGCTCTATCCATGGCCTCATAAATATAACCCATTGGAGGCTTCTTTTCTCCATCAACAATCCGAAGAACCTTAACAAGAGGGCTTGCCAACTTAAGAGAATAGAGAACATTCTTCCAATAGCTCTCTTGTAAAATGTAGGATGCCATCTTCTTCCCTTTTGCTTCCTTAGACCATTTACTCTCATTCCATTCTTGTGAAGTTACCATCTTCCTCAACGCATTTCTTTGCTTTTGAAAAGAAGAAAGAGTGATGAAGGAAGTGGCAAATCTTGTGATAGCCGGTCTATGCAAATTTTTTTGACTCGTGAACCGCCTCATCATGTTAAGAAGAGGAACGGAGCTATGGATGTAAGCATTGATGAACATGCTCTTCTTTAATGCAATCTTGACCTTTGGAACTTGATTTCCAATATCTTCCAAGATGAGGTCAAGACAATGTGCGGCACATGGAGTCCAATATAGATGTGGCCTCTTAGCCATTAGCAACTTCCCTACATAAATTTATTTTAACAACAATGATGTAAGACAGTAAGAAACTAAAAATGTAACCGAAAAGGCAAATAACTAATTCAAGTCATTCAAAACTTTTAGAGAAGAATTATTCCCCGCCTTGACATAATTAGATGCATTGACGGTCACCACTTGGACCACATTCTCCTCTCCAATTTCCTCCACCAAATCATCAAGAATTTTGAATAGAAGATTTGCATCCTTCACAACATCGGAAACATCCATCGATCTAATAAAGACCGAACCCTTAGGAGAGTTCACAAGAAAGTTAATAATGTCTTTTTGAACCGTGGAATCACGCCATCCATCGGATAATATTGAACAACCCTTTTGAGCCCATTCTTTCTTGTTCTGTACCATTGCTTTCTCGGTATCCTCCACTTCTTTTTTGAGGAGAGGAATCCTTGCCTCATACATTGAAGGTGGTTTTAAACCCGGGCCAAATTGACCAATAGACTCACACATGACTTGAAAACTATCAAGTGTAAGTAAGTTAAAAGGAATAGCACCATCGTAGAAGAATCTAGCAATATCCCTACAAACTTTGTTCCTTAGATCTTTCCTACACATCTCATTTAAAGTCTTTTGCCTTCCTTGATCCTTCCCTTCCTTTCTTGCCTTCACAACATCGGCGGGTTAGGAGTGAAGAACATATCTATTGGACCTTTTGTCTTTGATCTCTTTGAAGGCATGCTATTACTACCTTTTGACCCACCACTTGTGAATTTTCCACCCTTAGGCATCTCAACACACTCATCATCATCATCTTCTTCATCAAAATAGCTTTGTGGCAAGTGTTTAGACATATCATAGGCTTCTTTACTTGCCTTTTTAAGGTCCATGTAATCTTGGATTTCTTTCTTAACATGCTCGGGAACCCTTTGACAACCTAGGGTGTTTCGATGCCCACCAACTAGATGTTGTTTTAGTCGGAAAACACCCCCGGTGGTTCTCACTCCGCAAAAATTGCAAAAGAAATTATTTCTGTTTGTTGGATCTTGCTTCCCATACTTTCTTCCGGGGTCTAACGATTTAGAGGAAGCCGAACCCGAACCCGAAGTGTTACCGGTTGGGTTTGAATCCTCCATTTAACTCACCGTTTCAGCTCTCAAACTAAAATTCCATAGCAATCAAGCAAATAGTTAGGGAGACACTAGTGACTAATCACTAATTGCATTTTACTACCAACAACAAAAAAAAGACAAAATAGAGGTAATTGATTTGCTAGCTGCCACTGACCACAAAATAAAAAATTTGGTTGTTGCAAATTTAACAAAAAAAATAATAACATTTCTAACCTTGGCACACCTAGCTGGCTAGCTGCTACCCTGCCAGCCCAAAAAAAAAAAAAACGTGACATTAGGTGTTGAAGAAGGGCAGAACAGAGGAGGGAAGCCGAGACAGAAGTCACAGAACAGAGGAGGAGAGTTCAGCAGCCCGAAAACAGGGGAGGAAAGCAAAAGAAAATGGCTCGAATAGAGACAGACATGGCCGAAAGAGAGGATGAGAGCTTCAGGGAGAGAGAAAAACGGAAAAAAAAGGAGAAGGCGGCGACAGCCATGGCCGGCTGGTCGACTGTAGCAGAGGCCAGAGAAGACGCAGCGAAGCACGAAGAAGAGAAGAAGAACAGGAGGACGAAGAAGAGAAGCAGAACAGGAGGACGAAGAAGAGAAGAACAGAGAGCATACCTGGTCGACTGAGATGAAGGCTTCGGCTGGGAAGATTTGAGGCCTCTAGGGTTTTGAACGGTGGAGCAGAGTCGAGGTGAGAGCTGAAGAAGGCAGCCAAAGCAACTTTAATGATTTTCGTCCAACTCTATCTTTTTTTTTTCCGAAGGAAGCCTTATGATCTTCTGGGCGCGCGCCTGTCTCGCCTTACGCCTCGGCGTGAGGTGCACGCCTCACGTGGCTTCCGGGATGGGCGTCGCCTGGGTGTGTGTGAGGCGCCAGCCTGTGCGCCTCTCACCTAGGCGCGCCTCACCTGCGCTTTTTCAAACTAAGACATACGTATCCCAGAGTCCAGGCGATGTGTTTGCCTTTTGCTGTGATTATATCAGTCATTATCAACATGTTTGGATTTGTTTGTATTTATTTATGGTAGCTCTTAGAGTTATATGGAATCCTTTTTTCCCATTTAGCACGTGCAAGTTTTTGGATATGGAGGGGTCTTATTTTTTCCCCTTAGTTTGGATTTGCACTTGTGTATAATTACTTGTGCTAAAAGTAATCTGCATCTGTGATGCCCAAAATTCATTGTTACATCCCTTTCATTACTTGTCTCAGTGCTTCAATGTCACTTCTCTCCACTTCCCAGTTGATAGTTGGTCGTGTTCATACCATGGTTGCAATCTGGCACTGAGCATGATGCTGTGGTTATGTTTGGCTGCACTGCTAGAATTTCATCCAACTCTTGTTATTCTCTTTGATCTTACATTGTTATTTCCATTTTTGTTTCTCCTCTTACTCAGCTTGTTAGAGAAATTGAAGATCTAAGTCCATGGATTTTCCCTGTGCCTTCTGACTCATGCCGAATGGTCCCAGGATCAAACCACGACTATATGGCCTCGGTTTACCGTGTTGTCCTTTCCTCTCCTGTGGTATGACCTCTTGTCATTTTGCTGAGAAGATCCTCCATATTCAATTTACCTATCCCTTTTTGGCTCAATGTTAATTATACTTTGTCAAACAAACTGAGCAGAAACATTTCTGTAGTTGTTCCTTGTGAATGATCCTGAATTGGTGATGTTCACTATGTTATATGTAACAAAACATGTCTATACATAGCACACAATGTTCGAACAGTATATTAGAGTTCATCTTCTTACAGTTGCTGTTGCTTTTATTGTTCAGTATTTTTGTTCGAATAGCATATTAGAGTTCATCTTCTTTTAGTTGTCACTTTTTATGTTCAGTATTTTTATTTTCATGAACATGTCTTAAAGACTCCCATTGTGTTGAGCGCTGTCTGGAGCTGATCTGTATAGTTATAAGTGATGAGGTAGTTTCCACTGAAGGGATTCGTCCTTTTAAGGACTCCTATGTTCTCTGTCCAAATGAAGCGGATACTCTTTAGATTTCTTCTGGAGTTTTGGGTGATTTTCCTTTTCCATGTGCTTTATACATTTATTCTGATCAAAATGTTTCCACAGTCTCTTCTATTGAATCTGAGTACTGACATATTTGTTGAACTTAGCCAAACAAAAGGATGATTACAAACCTCAAAGAAGCAAATGTTTTATTGACTCACAGGTTAAATCTCCGACCTACTTTGCTCCATATCTTCAACTTGACGTTGTATATATGCTTTGGGCTGTTGCAGATGCCTGATTTAGTAGTTGATTATGATATGTCTGCACGAAGATTTTCAATCATTCACCAAGAGGAAGTTTTGAGTGCTACTGATTATGCTTGTACTGAGTCATCGAACTTAAGCATTGGTAGTGCACCCCTTCTGAGTAAGAAAGAGAACAACGATGAATGCGATCAAGGGGTTGAAGGACTACAGACCTGGAAAGAATTTTCTGCAAAGTACACTTGTGAGAGGCATGAAGTTGTGTCCCATGATGGTATAATGGTTCCTCTGACGATAGTGTTTTCTGGAGATATGGTGCACAAGGGACAATGTCCTGGGCTTCTGGAAGCATACGGTGCATATGGTGAAGTCTTGGATAAAAGCTGGAGCTCAGATCGACTCAGCTTGCTCGATCATGGATGGGTAGTGGCATTTGCTGATGTCAGGTTTGATCTTTTACTCTAATGCAGATAGCTTTTGTCTGAAGTTGCCACCACAAAAGGGGCTACTCTAGTGTTGTAGCTCAATTTTCTTGCATTGGCACATAGGGAAAACTTTAGAAATTTATGTTTCTTCTTCACTTGTTCAACAATACATTGTATATAAGCCTTTCCATGTGATGATACCTTGGTCATTCAGTCTCAGAAAGCTTCATTGATCTTGCTGACTTTCTGAGTCTGATCAATCTGTTATATCTGGTCTGTTCTTCATCCCATATAAAGTCCAGATTGAAACCATCATTGGGATGGCCTAGCATACAAGGGAGAGACATGAGAGTTTGCCCCTTTCCCATTCCTTCCCCCACTAGGGTACCACCTTGTCTAAATGGGGCCCAAGATTTGTTAGCTTACCCACCATCCACTTGCCAAGCCCCCCCTCCCCCTCAAATAGGAAAAAAAAAAGAAAAAAAATCCACTCTGAGATCATTTACAGTGGGTTACATAAACCCTGGAATCCATGCTTGCTTTGATAAATTTAGATGTACTTGTACATTTGACTGGTCTATCTTTGTTTAATGTCTTGGTAAACAGCAAGGGTGTTCCTGATTGACAGGGGTGGAGGTGGTAGTGATCCATCATGGCATCAATGTGGAAGTGGAGTTAATAAGATTAATTCAGTGTATGATTTTATCGCATGTGGCAATTATCTGATTAAGCAGGGCTATGTTCAAAAAGATAGACTTGCTGCCATTGGCTCTAGTGCAGGATCTCTTCTTTTGGGTGCGGCTATCAATTTCCACCCTGACCTATTTTGCGCTGCAATTCTAAAGGTACCCCTCAATCTTATTACTCAATGAAAGAAAAGAAAAAAAAAATCCTTTTCATGTATTAGACCAAATTGACTAATATTTTTTGGGGGGAGGGGGGGATCCAATGAAATGCTAATAGAGGAAGTGTTGTTGGATTTCTGATCAGCAGATCTCCTGGCTTCAACATTGTTTGGTTCTTAATTATCTTGTTTGGTTTGGCTGGTTTTACTAAGAATAAGGAGATTAGGGTGACTTAACAGAGTGCACTCTTCAGCTTTGGCAGAAAGCTATGGGTGCATTTGTTAGGCACTGCCTAGATAATGGGGCTTACACAGATTTCAGGCATACAAATTCTGAGCTTTTTGCTCTAAATACAAATATTCATTTGGACATTCAATTACAGTTTAAGATTGGAACTGTTGTCTTGTCCCCGCTTAGTTCCCTGTGTTCCTTCTATGTCGTTCTTTATTCGTTTCTAGTGATGGGTGTTGATATATTTGAAGTGTCTACTGATATTTTATCGCTTTATTGAGATTACTTTGCTGAACATGGGCAGATGCTATGCCTAATTCCGTATCTCATATTTGGGATCCTGAATTGATCATTATCTTGTCATTGATTAGGTTATTTCTGTACCAGGTTCCCTTTCTTGATGTATGCAACACATTGATGGATGTCAGCTTGCCTTTAACCATACTGGACTACGAAGAATTTGGAAATCCTAAAATAGAGACTGAATTTAAGGCTATTATGGAATATTCTCCTTATGATAACATAAATCAGGGACTTTGCTACCCTTCAATGCTTGTGATCGCTGCATTTAATGATTCGAGGTAAATTCTTATGATCCATTCCCTAGAAATAGTGGTATTAGCATTTTAACAACTAAAGGGGCCAAGGTAGTCAGTCAATCGACTTGTGACTAGACAGTTCTTGTGTTAATCCCAGGGTTGGAGTATGGGAAGCTGCGAAGTGGGTGGCTAAGGTACGAGATAATACATGCAGAAGCTGCTCACGTGCTGTTATTTTGAAGACAGACATGAGTGGGGGACATTTTGGCGAAGGTGGCCGTTTTGGCCAGTCTCAGGAGAAGGCATACGAATATTCATTCCTGATGAAGGTCATGGGACTGCTTGGCACCTCTAAAGATTAGGTTGGTAGTAAGAGGTTATATTTCCTTGGAGATGATTTCTGATTCCATGCGGGAGCACTGCAAGTGATGTGGGAGTATGCAGCGTGATTGGAAAGTGACATCTCCATACGCAGAGCCTACTTGCTTGGTAATTTGAAAATAATATTGATATTCGCAGAAAGTCATTCCTGGTGTACACCCCACTCTAGTGTCCCCTGTTTAATCAGTTCCAAGCAATGCAAACACCTTTAAAACACAATGTGAAAACTGGGACAGCTTATGTTATGGCAATGGTTGTGTATATATTCAACTCCCCAGACCGATACACCTAATGGAGAAGGGGGTTTTGTAAGGTGGAATCTGCTACTACAGATTACTGATAGGTCTCATCTCCCATTGTCTTTGATGGCACAGGAATCAGAGAACATGTAAACAATTGAGCTTATATGTTGAGCTAGTAGAACTGTAGAAGGTTTCCTTGCTTATGTGGCATGTATTTAGGCCAATGAGGGTGGCATAGAAGGGAGTTTATGATGGTTGTGGTGATGATGACAATTGTAGCACTTCCCTTATCTTGTACTTGTTATGAGATGATGCACCTGAAGCACGCATTTTTATCTGAAGCAAAGATATGTTACTTGCTTCTAAAAGGGTGATTGATTTTCAGGTCCTTGCAATTGGAGATGCCTCTGCTTTCCTGTGTTTAGATGCAGCCTATAGTCTGAAACAGTGAAACTAGATTTGTCTAAGAGAGAATGGGAAAAAGAATCCTAGCTCCCGGCCTCAAGAAGGTATGCTTTTAGAATTGCTTATCATCTCTCGCTCGTGCTACGTTACGTCTTCTCCCTGCAGCAGTTCTTTCTGAAAGCATGCGACGTGACTCTCAAAATATATATTCATGTTGTTCCTAATTCTAATCCTACTACCGACAGTGAGAACTACAAGCTTCAAATACACTAGAGTATCTGTTCCAACCGTTAAAGAATGAGGTGCTCTTCTTGTGGGTGAGCAAATTTAAGATCCATGGAAAAAGGAAGCAAGTGGGTTTCTTCTGGGCCATACACTGAACGTGCCCATTCATCAGCCATGCTAACCAATCCACAAGCACTAGGATTTAAAGGCGAGTTCCTTCAGGATGAAATTAACAGCGATACATAAGCTACATTCGATTCAGTTATACTGAAGCAGACGATATTTTGATGGCATGGCAATAAGTTCAACTGCAAAAGATTTGAGAAGATTGTAATCGTGGATAAACTAAATCTATTCGTGAAACTTTGATTATTAATTCAATTTTTATATTATGAAGTTTGTAAATTTCTTTGATATGGACATTTCAAATAGATAAGTTCTGTTTATCAGGACACATACAATTTGTATTTGTTTGCACCAAGAAATACAATTTGTAGTTGTTGACTGAGAATATTTTATGTAGTTATTGTTGTCAGCATTAACATTATTTCGATTGGGGGGGGGGGGGGGCGACGAAAGATAGGGAGATGATTGATTAATGCATGTCTTAGGGTCTGTTCTGTTCTTCCTTTTCCACTTACTACCCACAAAGTAAAAGGTAGTCTTGAGTCTACGGATTTAGCTTAATGTATGTTAAAAATTAATAATCTATGAGTATCTTGATATTAAGGTTCTAAGATCTTCTGAAGTATTAAGACTTCTTCTAGATTATCATGAAATCTTTCGGAATATTGCAGAATATTTTTAATATTCCAAAATCATTTGAACAATCGTAGAAGTTTTTGAATTACTCTAGAATCTTTTAGATCCTTCTAGAACTTTTTAGAAGTATTCTCTAGAATTATCCATAATATCTACATTTGTGAATATTTAGAATATCTAGATAATTCTAGAAAAAATATCCTAGATACTTATAATATAATATCTAGATATTTAGGAAGATATTAGGACGGAAGGTTATATAAGCTTAATAATAGTTGTGGGATTAAATCAATCTCAACCATCCAATGAGGAGGTGGAGGGCTATAAATACCCTCAAGTAGGGTTCATTTGTACCAAGCAAAAATCATGCAAAACAAGCAAATTTTTTCAAAAAACAAGATAGAGAAACAAAGTGTTAAGTAATACAAAACATTTATTCCGATAATTCCTATATTCTATACGTCTTCAAATGTTGTCCAACATTGTGTATGATTTTTTTTTAAGTTTTCAAATACCCACCTCCTATTTGCAATTTCTATAATCAACCCCCCCCCCCAAAAAAAAAAAAAACAAAACAAAACAAAAAACTAACTTTCTCCAAAGCATAACATTTATAAATCTACCTATAGTATAAGTTTTGTTGGTTAAACAGGTAAATTTTGGTATCATTTGTGGGTAGCATGCTTGGGGCTTTCACAACACCAAGGTTCTAGTAGTCTAGATGGCTCATATATCCATTATTTGTGGACACCCAATGCACCCCTTAATGGCCCGGTTAGCCTTGGGTGACCACTACCTGCATAGTTAAGTATTAGACCACCCCCAACGTAAATCGGGATGCTCTTTATATTAATTAATAAATCATAATGGATGATAGAGAATAAAATAATAGAATAGAAGACAGGAGAGAGACACAGAATATGCTGTTAAGAGGATCTCAATTTGTATCTCAACTTGCATAAAATAATGGGATAGACACTTTTTTTTGTTCCCTTAATTATTGTTATACGTTACAATTAATATTTTACTTTTAAATAATAGTTATAATTTATTTAATCCAACTAATTAAGTAATTTAATTGTTATATAATATCAATAATAATAATTACTAATATTATTATTATTATTATTATTATTATTATTATTATTATTATTATTAT
>JACYFF010019584.1:122426233-122485283 GCA_017589665.1 Selenicereus undatus | reverse complement strand
ATTATTATTATTATTATTATTATTATTATTATTATTATTATTATTATAAATTACAACCCATAAATATTAAATATAATTAAATGACAAATAATAGTTGAATGGGTTCCACAAAAAGTATTAAAAATTAGAAAAGTATCCTAAAGTAAATTTTGCATTGTGTGAGAGATATGCTATTTGATTTTACAGGATGTTGTTTTTGCTGAGGTGGCAACAATAGCATCCCAAAAAGAATATTTTGCATTGAAGATGGTCTTAAGGGTGGCAATAAAATACGTATTTACTTAAAATCTGCAAAATCTACCCCACTTAAAATCTAAATGGGTGGTGAAAATGGGTTTTAAATAGATATGAAACGGGTATTGGAAAATAGGTACTATCATATGAGTACGGGTATAGCCCTCACTCGCCCCATACCCGCACCCCGCCCATACCCGTTTCTATAATAATTAAGAATAAAAGCATTATTTTGGTTTAATGTTTTTCCGCTTTAAGGTCAATTCAAATCCTTCTAACAAAAAATTAGTCAATAGTGTATTTGATTTCACATTTCTAAACAATATATTCCCAAAATATCATAACTTTGCAATTTTATAATGACATAAATATATATTGTACTTAGATATGGGCATTAATTTCTATTCTCTATGTGAACTCGAATAAAACCCGCAAACCCGTAAAATCCAATAGATATGGGTATGGGTTTTATTTTTTAATAGCCGACGGATACGAGTAGTACGATTTTTGAAAACGGGTATGGGTACAACTGATCAACTTGCTCCGTACCCACTCCATTATCATCCCGATTAAGTTTTGAATAAAAGGGGCCTACCTGTTGTAAAAAAATATATACTATTGACTCTTAATAGACATTTTTATTGATATTTTATTTATTTTAATTTTATAGTTTTGGCATAAGCTTGGAATTTAATGTTGTATAATTGAAATGATGCTCCCTCTTATCAACATTATTGTTTAGGCTTCTAGTTGGGGCTAATTCGGAATTTATTGCTATAGATTAGGGGTGGGCAACAGACCGGGTATTTATTGGGTTAAGCGGTCGACTCATTTAAAATATGGCTAATAAAAGGCCGGGTCAATAATGGATTGGGCCAATAATGGGTCAACCCATTAAGACATATTAATAGGCCGGACTAGGCTAGCCCATTAATAGCCCGTTTAGTGACCCATTTATTTTTTTCAACCTAATTGACACACTAGTTTACATGTTCCAATTAGTTAATCTCATTGCCAACATTTTATACATAACAATAATTATTATACACCGTTGTTTTGCACAAGTTTGTTCCATTTTTAAATGGACCCAAAGCTGGCGACTCATGGACCGACCTGACATGACCTGTTTATTAGCTTAGTTGTGTATTTTCTAACTTTGAATTTGGACTATTTTAATTTGATTGGAAAATTACAAAGACATTAGTTGTAAAACCAACTCACCAAAAACACTCATTAGGTGGTAATGGACGGACTATGGGCAGGTCGGATTCATTTGACCCATAACTCAGACCATCCCATTAACAAATATATTGGACCTAGCTAGATCCGTTTAGCTAATGGGTTAGCCCAATCCGACCCGACCCAGTCCATTATCCATCCTTATTATAGGTACATGTCCCCAAGATATAGTGAGATATGAATTAAATGGAAAAGAAATTACAGACACAATTGGGTACAACCCAAATCTCCCAATACTAATTTTTTTTTTTAACTTTTCAAAAAAAAATTACCAGCCCGCAACTATACATCACATATTCTCCTCTCCCCTTTTTTTTGGGGGGGGGGGGGGTTGATGCTGATAATGTGTTCGTGCTGCAATAATTAAGTTGGTAATTGCCTGATCAAAGTTGTACAAGATAATTAAAGTAGGCAAGATTGCATAATTGAAGTGGCACTCCGTAAGATCCATTGGGGTTACTGAAGATTTGAATTAATCGATGCAGTGCCGGATGTCAAGCCGTGGTACTTGAGATTTGTCTTCTGGATCAGATGATATGTGTGACTTTTTCCCTTTAATTAGTCTCTACCAAAAATCCATATAAGCACAAGTCTAATACATGTTAGAATGTTTATTTTTCAAAAAGTTCAATTTAACAAATAAGTTATCGAGTAAAATCACCTAATTATTATATATTAAAATCTGTTCTGATCTATCAACTATCAAATGTTGAGTTGTCAAGATGGATATATAATTAGCTACATTAATGGAGCAAAAAAAAAAAATCAAATAAAACTTTCAAAAATGCATATATGTGAGCCACTCTTCTTCACATATCATCTTATAATTAGATGATACTAAAGGATAATCTCAACTACAAGTTTAAACTAATGGCTAGAGATTCAAGAACGGATTTTAACTTATATATGCTGCAACACACCTCATTCATGTGAACATCATTTGAGCTTGAAGTATGGATATTGCGAGTGCCTTCCATTACTTTACGTACTAATTTAATATAAATAATGTTAACATTTGAATCCACAATATCTCATTTGATTATGAATACTATGACAATATAAGAACTATCACGAATTTGAACTGCAAATACTATGATTACATCATAAAATACTTAATTCCATCCTTACACTTTTTCTTCTCACAATTTTCTCTTTTAAAAATGGAAACCTAGCTAGGAAAGAAAAATGGGTAGGAATTACAAAGTTCCGAAGATTGTGGATGGGAATTTGCTTGCGAATGTTAGCAAATTGACTATGTCCTTATTGCATGCATACACTTGTGCACGGACCTTTATTCACGTCATTTACTGACATGGCTAATCGTGGTTATTCATTAACAATCCCCAATTGAAGGTGCTCAAACAGTGAAGTGCCATCATGTATAAATTTATGTCATTTTTAATGGTTTTTTTCCATGAGGAACGTCAATATGTTTTTCTAATGTGGTTTGTAATGTGGGTCACCTATTTGAATTCTTATTATACAAAATTTTCTAAGTGGATTGAAAGGGAAGAGGATGATAAAGTCAAAAAATTATTGCATCCGACAATATTTTCGACCTCTTGTACAAAATTATCGTGTGTCTCTTAAAATCTGAACCCATATAATAGGATGTTTTTACAAGGTGCTAACCCGATTGAGCACAATGTGAATTCGATAAAGTTACATTTGTTTTTATTCTATGTTTTTATTGCATATTCATTTTATATTATATTCACATTCAATAGGCCAATTTTTTTTATAGTTCTCTGTCCTATTTTCTTGTCTTGGACAAGCCAATACTGTTGAACGAAATAAAGATAGAATTTAATTGTAGTCTCGGAAAAGGAAAAGAACTTAATCAAATCTAATATAATTTCGTTAAATTGGCATGCAAAAAATGCGTACATCTTTGTTTTCCTTGTCGTATTATCATTAGTTAACTATGCATATATAGAGTTTTTGTTGGTGGGTTAAAGGTTTATTTTTGAGATCGAAAATATGATGTAAATCAATAAATGGATATAAATATCCGTCAAGTGAACAATGACCCATATCTAATGCTTTTTTAATTGGAGACATAATATTCTCCATTTGTAATTGCGTCTTACATTAAAAGGATTGAACTAATAAAAATCAGAAAATTGCTTCCCTTCAAGTCATTGATTTAATGGACCGATGGAAGAACTCAATACGCGTAATAAATCACCAACAAATCTCAATCACTATTTAGTTATTCATGAAAATTAATTAAAAAAATACCATAAAATTTTAAATTGACCCAATTGGAATGCGTGGTAAAGGTAATAATCAGAATAAATTTACCGCAAAATTGTCCAACACACCTTGTCCGAAGAAATGTGTTGACGTTTGTTGTTGGATAAAGCAGTGATGAGATGACACTTACAACCAATTAGGTAAATTTAGTCCTGGTTAAAGTTAAGGTTTTTTTGGTTAAAGTTAATAGACAGCTTTTTAGATCTTTCCTTTTTAATTACCCCCAAAAGAAAAAAAAACAAAAAAAAACTCCTTCACAAGTAGCGTGCATGGTGTATCAATCTCAATTTGCAATCAACATCTTTGGTGATTATGAAATTAAGGAGAAATAATCATCAACAAATTAATAGTCATAATTATCCCAAAATTAACTTAGCATGTAATTTTCAAAACCCTAGATGATGGACCCCATGAGAATTCTATGTAACGGAAGTAGAACTAACAACTACCACAGAAATAGAAACCTGAGGCCACCTGGCCTCTAAATGAAGTGAAAGTTGCCTTGATGTATCACTTTATATCGACTTGCAAGCTTTCTCTCTCCTCAAATGAAATCTTATACGTGCATGCATGTACAACCCTTTCAACCTAGCTATATAATATAGCTTCTTTTGTTTTTCCCTTGTTTTTTCACTACATTTTCCCCCCTAAAAAATTCATCGTAGAGTGTGAAGAGTACTCGAGGGGGAAGAAGATGGCGAAGAAGAGATACAGACTGGGGTTCAAGTACGATGCAATGAAGATAGAGAAATTGAAGAACAAGATGGTGACGCAGTCGCGGGCAGCCAGCATAAAGCTGTGGGTGATTCGGGTGGCGAGTGTGGTGTTTATATGGGGATGTGTGGTGGAGTTGATGGGCTTGGGTGGGATGTGGGGGAATAAGATTACCAATTGCCTGTCTTCAGCAGATAAAACTGCTTCCCCTGCAACTCCAAGTGAGTAATGTTGAGCCCTCAAACCATACATGCACCTTCAATTCACAAGTGACTAACAGTGGAAGGTTGTTCATATTTTAGTCCAAACTGAAAATCGGATCGGACTAAAAATGAACTTAGACTAGACCGAATAATAATTTTTTAGTCATATTTGGGTGAAATTTGACTAAAATTAGACTTAAGTCCAAATGTATATATAGTTCGATCAATTCCTTTCAACTCATTTAGTTACATCCTAGACGTTACTCAAGACCCTAATCTCCATTAGTGACATGCTTAGCATTTTGGGTACGTAAATACTATAATTGCCCTACGCATATAGAATTTGTAGCACGTAATTAACTTGGGTGATAATAACACCGCTTGAGATATATGATAAAGGTGACACTCCTTCTGCGGTGAAAATGATTTCTTTCAGGGATGTACGCAAACAATGGATATCTAATGGTTTCTAGCAATGGGGGCTTGAATCAAATGAGATCAGGGGTGAGTAGTCTCGTTTATATTGAATCTATCATATTAATAATTATCAACTAGCTAGTCCTTTTCTTCTTGATGATTATCATCCTCTTTGACTAACTTCTCTGTACAGATATGCGACATGGTCACCATTGCAAGATACCTGAACGTTACCCTTATAGTACCCGAACTAGACAAAACTTCCTTTTGGAATGACCAAAGGTAATTAGTACTCAATCTATTGCACTTGACAAAAAAGAAAAAGTATCCTATTCCATTAACTAGATGAAAATCTCTGACTAATCGCAATCAATACTCTGTAAAATTTATTTTTTGGTTGCAGTAGTATGACAACCAATAGTTTACCAAACCGTTATAGTGCAACTTTTTGTGTATTTACAGTGAATTCCATGACATATTTGATGTGGATTACTTCATAGACTCCCTAAAAGATGAAGTTGACATACTAAAAGAGCTGCCCCCTCCTTTGAAAAAAGAGGTAGACTCGGGCAAACTCTTCTCCATGCCCCCCATCAGCTGGTCCAACATGACTTACTACTACAAAGTCGTAAGTACTTAATTACCCTACTTAAGAAGCAAGTAGAACGAATTACATAGCTAATTAAAACGTGCCTTGGATCTCCATCATCTTAGATTCTTCCTCGGATCAAAAACTACACAGTGGTACACTTCCAGAAGTCCGATTGCCGGCTTGCCAACAATGGGATACCCATCGACGTACAAAAGTTCCGGTGTAGGGTGAACTACCAGTCCATCAGATTTGCTCCGCCCATAGAGGAGGTGGGAAAGAAGATTATTGATATTTTGAAGGAGAGGGGTCCCTTCCTGGTGCTCCATTTGAGGTATGAAATGGATATGTTGGCCTTCTCTGGTTGTACTGAAGGGTGCAATGCTACTGAAGAGGAGGAGTTGACTGCAATGAGGTAACCTACATTTACTCAATTATGTTACTATTTACACATTTGTATATTAAGTGGACGGTATATGACTGACAAGTTGGGTTGGGTTGGCCCATCTAGTCCAAAAGGGCACATGCAAAAAAAATGACAAATTAAAATGATCTCTTGACTACACTAGGAATTTACCAAACTAAGCTGCAGATATGCATACCCCTGGTGGAAGGAGAAGGTCATAAACGCAACAGAGAAGAGAAATACTGGAGAATGCCCATTAACACCAGAGGAGACTGCCCTGACCTTGCAAGCATTTGACATTGATCCCAGCATTCAAGTTTATATTGCTGCTGGGGATATTTACGGCGGTGAAAGGAGATTAAAAACTCTAAAAGCTGCTTTCCCAAATTTGGTCAGTATTTACAAAAAAATCAATCAAGATAATCATTTAAAAACGAAGTGAATATAATATATTTCTAGATAAAGCAAAATTTGATAATTAGCGAGTTTTTGTGTCTGAAGTTTTACATATTGTTTGGTTATACAGGTGAAAAAGGAAACTCTTTTAGAACCCTCAGTTCTGGAACCATTCAAGAACCATTCATCACAAATGGCGGCCCTTGATTACATGGTAGCGATAGAGAGCGATATTTTTGTGCCTACTTATGGTGGAAACATGGCCAAAGTTGTCGAAGGCCATAGAAGGTATGTGTGTAATTTGCCCATTTTTCATAAATTCCCTACCTTTCATCAACAGTTAGTGCATGACCAAACAAGCAATATGCATGTAAGCTTTGATTGACTCGCTGAGGATGTCTATCTATTTAATTACCGTAAACATATCTCTTTGATACGCAGTCTTTTGGAAACTGTCTCTCTTTGCCTTGTTGATCGCTATCAATAATGATTTTCTAATTTGATTGCAGATACTTGGGGTACAAAAAAACAATCAATTTAAATAGAATGGCACTGACAAAACTCATAGACAAGTACAAGGGTGGCTCATTGAGTTGGGAAAAATTCAAGCAGAAGGTGAAGGTAGCTCACAAGGATAGGATGGGTGGTCCAAAAAGGAGGTTAAAAATGAAAGGAAAACCAAAGCTTGAGGACTACTTCTACACAAATCCTGAAGAGTGTTTACCCCAGTGAGATGAGGCACGTCTCAAAATGGGATCGAAATGACTTTTTTCTTCTTTTAATTGTTCATGATTCATGAAATCAAGGGGCATAATTTGCTTCTATACACTTCATTGATTTTGTGGGAGGGGTTTGACTGTTTATGACAGTCCAATGTTTATCTGTTGTAAACTCCCCCACCAAGGATTAGGAATGGGTATAAAAGAGCAAGCAATGTACAACTGAAGTTGAAGACTGTACTTTTTTTCTTTCTTCCTGAAGATTTTTTCCTCCCCACTTCTTGTACTTCATACCATATTCTGGACATAAAAATAAACAAATTTAGGATAGCTTGGAATCACGATCTAAATCCCATAAAAAGACAGTTTAAAAAGATCAAAGGATATAAACAGCTGCTAAAGGCCACTAGCCTAATGAACACAGCAACCAAACACACAGCAAGCAACCCAGAATGTCCTTCTCTATTAAGCTCCATCCTCTATCTTCTGCATGATAGTATGCCAGATCCAAAGGACCTCAACAACAGCATCAAGTTTATCTCAAAATTTTTGAGGTTTGGCTGTGGATTTCGACAATCTCTCAGCAGCTCAACTCATTTCAGAAACCAATTGCTTCCCAAGTGAGAAATCAGAACTGGAAGGAATTTGAAAGGCTCAAACTATCCTGACATCCCAGAAATCACAGTCCATGATTGATCAACATCAGCTGTATAAGAACTATTGATGTATTGGGAAATTCTGCTTTCTGCATGAGGTTTGGTTCTACAAAGACAAACTAGCTGGTTTTTATTGGTAATCAAAGACAATAACCAACTCCATTGGGTATGACCTCATTATGGCTATTATTGATGACCCAAGACACGTCATACAGCATTCTTGCAGCTGATAAGAGTGCCCAAATGAAGTAAGCAAGCAAGCACATATAATCAATGGAAGCTCAAACAACAAAGCAATATTTCATCTGCAATCCACTAAAGGTGCCTTCTAGACCCTAGAGCGGAACAAAAGTGCGCCCAAAAAAATTAAGCCAGAAAGGAGAAAAAAATGGAACTCTTCATATCCACCAGGCAATAGCATAGAGAAGAGATCACAAATAAATATTCAACGCCATAGTTACACTCTCAACTACATATAAGAAATGAGTATTGCAATTGTAAACCAAAATTTCCCAACCAAAGGCTGACTTAATTTCCCCAACTAAATCCAAGACTGCCACATACTTGTTACTCTGCCATACTGGAATAACAAAAAACACCATTTAACCAGCATAGTAGACCCCAGATTGCATATGCAAACCAAATGATGCCCAAAACCAAAAGCTACAAGCCTACAACCTGCCCGAGCAAATTCCAACCCAACCTGCACAATTACCACATCGAGACATGGGGCTCCTAATTTTCATAGGCAACTAAAACAAAACTTTGCTCTTTCTAATCTGGAAAATGAAATTTGTCATCCTGGTTTAATCTTGTTAAATTGCCACATTGATGTCTTACAATATGCCTATTGATATTATTAACAACAATAACAACCCAGAACAGCATAATATGAGGGTGAAAGTCAGAAAAGATGAAAAGTGAGCAGACTGCAGACACAAATAACAAGGGGGGGGGGGGGCGAATAGGAACATGCCTCTCATTAATCTTGCTTCTCCGACTTTGCTGGGTGAAAGAATCTTCTGAACGCATTGCATTCACCTTATCGTTGTTCTTGGCATCTGATATTCAACAACGAAACCCCAAAAGATAAAAACCCAATTAGATAACTGAAAAAGACAGACATCAACATCAAAATTCAAGTCCAAGCAGTAATAGAACTTTCAATCTCCCCACATCCACCCCAGTAAAGAAGGGAAAAGCTCTGCACTTGTCAAGTTTCAACAATTACTAGAGAATTAAATGGAACGGACTACAAGATCAATAGAAATCCCAAATGGGTTCTGAAGAATTTTGGAATCCAGTGACAATTAACATGGGACACCATAGAAAAGGGATGTACCCTTGTTAGCAGAAGTGGCCTCTCTCTTAGACGTGAAATCTTCGCCATAATCTTCTTCTTCCTCCTGAATATTCATGGTTTTACAATTGCCTGATTATATGAATACAGAGGACACACACAAACCAGACTGATATTTGAGAAGGTATCTTAGTTAGGAAGTTCTGCATACAAACCCAGTCCCCAGACGTGCAGGAAGCCCGAAATGCCCACCAGAATGGAAAGAGCATCAAGCACAAATTTACACTCATCACCTTTCCTGGGATTATTAACAAATTACTAGTATTTCTTTTTCGTTTTTGTGATCCCCGAAAGTTCAAAAAATGACTTTGAGGTACTCCACTATCTGTAGAAATAATTTTCAAAGGATCATGTTAGTAGAATGTATTTTGACGTTCACAACATTATTAGGTAATTATTAAGGGGTATTTTCCGGCGATAAATGTGCAAGTGTCAATGAGTATTTAGCAAGAATTGCAAACTAAACCTAGTGTTCCAATTTTACCCTTTGAAAAGTTGAAGCTATAATGGCAACATTTCTCTCTCCTCCCCATTAACACCTCCAATCTCCCCCCTTCTTGAACCCACGTTCTCTCTCCTCCCCGAGTTTCCCATCTCTCTCGCAAGACTCTTTGTTCTTCTCCACACCTGAAGAACACCATTGAAGTAGGGTGGAAAAGGTAAGTTTTGGATTATTTTTTTTTTTGTTGGTCTCTCTCCCAATTGAAGCACTATGTTGGCCTCTGACCTTAAAAGCTACGCTTAGTGTTGAGTAACCCTAGTTGGATATAAACTCACTATGTTTTGATGAATGAACTCATATCTGAAGGTGATAATGCAAGCATCAAGTTCACCAAGGAGAGGCGACCATGAAGAAGCAACTGTCATGTGCCCAAGGTACAATATTGAAGGAATAAGAAAGGTGTCATATTCAAGCCAAAACCCAGGCAGAATGTATGTCAAGTGTTTGAGATGCGATAAGTTTTGAGGATGGGTGGATGAAGCTAATCCAAATCTGGAGAGAAGATTGCTAAGTGGGAATAAGATAGTGAAGCATGAGCTAAAGGAGTTTAAGATGATGTTGAAAACACTAGAGAAATGGCAGAGCATTCTTGCTATGTTAGATATTGGTGTAATTGTATTGCTTGCACTTGTTTTAATATTGTAATATGTGGTTGTTATGTAAGGTTGGTTGTTATGAAAATACTAGAGAGATTGCTTGCACTTGTTTTATTGATCTTGTATGTGGGAAAGTAATGTTGTGGATGGTGTAATGTTTTTGAAGTTGATTAGGAAGAAGCACATTGTACTTGAACTTAAGCTGAAAAATGCATGTTTTGAATACAAGTAGAAGAAGCTGCAATTGCAGTTTGAATCATTCTTGAAATGAAACTGCTTGTACATAAAAGTACTTGTCAGCCATAACTATTACACAAACATGTTCTGGTCTTCCAACTGAAACTGCTTATACAACATGTTCTGGTCATCCATAACAATTATAGCTACTTGTAACAATAGCCAAATACAATACAACCACCAAAATAAGTAGCTTAAACAAGAAGCTGGAGACAAAACATCTAAAATACATCAAATTTGACTTAAGGAGCTTGCCTGGACTGAGTTGGAATCCTTGATACTGCTACTGTTGAGATGGAAGCTTGGCTAACTCTTTGGATCTTTCTTGGCCTCCCAACTAGATTGTCAGTCTTCAGTCGAGGCTTCTTCTTGTATTTCAGCTTACCATTTTCATCCCTCGGTTGCCAACATGCGAGGCTGTTATGACTCAGTTGCTTACACTTCTTACACCTCTTAGTACCACTTAATTGGATGGTAGATAGTTGTGGAGGGATTAGAAGTCTGTTTTCCATTCTTTTGTGCTTCTCTAGCCTTTCTCTCTTCCTAAGCTCAAATGGGGGATCCAAAGCAGACAATTCACTCTCGCTCCAAAAGCATGAGTCAGGAATGGGGTGTGTTATTCCATCATAAAGCTTCATATAACTCTCAACATTAAACCAATGACAACAATAATCATCCAACTTGTGGTTTAGGCTAAGAATGCACTGGCAGTATGCTTACAGGGTATGCCATTGACTTGCCACCCTTGACAGAGTCACAGTATTAATCTGCCAACTTAACAATGAAATTTGTGGATCCCTCTCTAGTATCAAACTCCCCCCTCCTAACCGGCACTAAATTATAGCAGTTTCTAGACTGTAACTCAAGTCTCTTAAGCTTTTTCTCCACAAATGGTGTCATTTTACCTTCCCAATTAGCTAACATTTGAAACCTCTTATCAAATCTAGCCCCAATAACCTTTCTAATCTCTTCCAACATAGTGTAGGTTGGCTTTTTCCTATGCTTCACAATTGCATTATTGAAACTCTCAACAAAGTTGTTTGTGTTGTCATCTACCTTTAGGGTCTGGTCAAAGAAAAGCAATGTAGTTAACTGCCACCTTGTGCCTGTCAAACATGATTGTGTGCTTGGAACTGTTTTCCCTTACATTAAGTGCAGTTGCTAAACCATGCATAAAAAAGCTTCATTCCTCTTCATCCTCTTGAGGTACAACTCCATAAGCTAAGGCATACTGTCCATTGTTGCCATCTAACCCCATGGCAATGATGATGACACCCTTGTATGGCCCTTTCAAGTGACAGGCATCAATGCTAATGAAGGGTCTACAGTACTGTTTGAAGGCAGTAATGGCTGACCCTATACAAATCTGACATATCTTGAAAGATGGATCCTTGCCAAGGCCCTCCCTCATCCTTCTAGTTGATAAAACATAGAGAGTCAGGGTTTTTTCCCTTAAACACCCTCATATGGTTTGGTAGTACCTTGTACCCTTCATCATCTGCCTTCAAGCACATTTTTCATTAACTTCATTGCCCTCCAGCAAGTGTGATCAAGAACTGTCACTCCAAACCTCCTTGTCATAGTTTTCTGCATTGTCCCCTTATACATATTCGGGTTGTCCTTAAACTCATCCAGCAACTTAGATGCAACCCATCTGGATGAGGCATGCTTATGGAACTGTGTATTGGGACACTCGTGACCCTCATTCAAGGACCTAATCATCTAAGTACACTTATCCACAAGCACAACTACATGGATTTTGAATGGACAGTCGTTGTTCATACACCTCTGTGTGTATCTGCTGCTAGTGTTCTTGATTTTCCTTAAAGTAATGTCATGCTACACACAGTAGTCCTTCATCACATTCAACAAATCTTCTTTACTTGTGAAGATATCACCAACAGCTAAGCTTACCTTCGCATCCCTATCTCTACTCCACAACTTGCCTTGCCTGAATACCTTAGCCATTTTGTTTACAATCAGTAAGTTCTCACCCGCATCATCATCAATGCTACCATGTCCTAAGGTCATGCGCAACTAAGTGTCATTCTCTAAGTCAATATCATCTAATGACTCATTTTGAGCCTCCAAATCATCTTCCTCATCTAATGAGAGATTCTGAGACTCCACATACCCATCTGATTGCCACTCCTTGAAGTCACTATCCTCACTGTCATCATGGTCACTGTCTTCATTTGCTTGCCCCAAATTCTCCTCCACATCACTGTCAAACACATCAATCTCTCTTATTTGTAGTTGGTATAATGAATGCACATCAAAATCATGCAAGCCTTCTAAATCAACCCTCACTATCCCCAAATCAAAGTCCTCCCCTGGTTCTAAAGTACCAACTGTTGCAGTTTTTCTTTTTGAAGGGGTAGGGGTAGTTGGCAATCTAGTGACAGGTCTTATAGGGCTACAGATTTGGGAGGGGTTGTTCTGTGCAGCTGCAGCTTGAGATGGACTGCTTGCAATGTTTGGAGTTGGAGACTTAGGGGTTGTAGGGGTAGTTTGAGATCTTGTCAGTGGCCTTCTGGGGTTGTAGATTTGGTGGGAGGGACTGTTTTCTGCAGTTACAGTTTGAGAATGAGTACTAGGAATGGTTGCAGTTGAAGAATTGGGGTTCTCTTAGGCACTTTGAGATCTAGTGACAGGCCTTCTAGGGCTACTAAGGGTGCATGTAGTTTGGGAGGTTGGGGATGCAACAGGTTGGGAGACCACTCTTTTCGGCTTGGGCTTTTTGCAGAAGGAGTTGAGTTTGGTGAGAGAGTAGATTTTAAGAAATAACTACTTTTGGATTTTGTTGAAGTATAGTATAGGGCCTCGTCAATTTGTAATGGTGTGATAGGCTGCTTTGCTGCCCTTGGTCTAGGTCTCCTAATTGGCAACTTATTATGTCTGTTTGTAGTTACTTTGGGTTGAGATTTTGAAGAGCTTCCATTGAGAATCACTTTCTCAGTTGAAGGGAAAACTATCAAATTATCAGTCCATGCCCTAGCTTCACTAAGTGAAGGCTCACTGTCATTTTGGGCCTGGGGTTAGTTTTGGGTTAGGGCTTGGTCTTGAGCTTGGGCTTGGGGTTGGTTTTGGATTAGGCCTTGTTCTTGGCCTCTCTGTTTGGTTTCATTTAACCTGTCCAAACTTTCAACAACCTTCTGCACAACCTTTTGCAAACTGCGTGCCTCAGGTAGTTCTATGATGTACAAAGGAATCACATCATTGTTTTTCATTTTCCCCTAGTGACTAGCCAAACTAACCGAGTCAGCATCTGTGGTAAGGGGCCACCTCTAGTTTTCTCAACCAAGAGGATGTCATCTAAATCCAAGAAACTTAGGCAACTTCACTCTATTTTTCATGGCCGAATACCTCACATCCCTAAACAAATCTATACTTTGATACTTATCAATACTAATATCTTCGATTGAAATCATTATATCCTTACAATGAACTACCAAAGATCTGCCACCCTATTAAGCCAATGGAAAGTTGTTATAATAATGCCAGCTACACTAAACTACCACACAATTAACCACAACAAGTCATTCAAATAACAGGACATCCAATTGAACAACCCGCATTGCAAGCATTAACTTTACAAGCACAAAAAAAAAAACTGAGCATGGAAGATAGGGCATCAACTACTAATTTCATGAACAAATTCACATATACACAGGCAGATTATGTGCCCATGTAACATATATTCAACACAGTCAATAATGCAATTACCAAAATCGTAACCCTAACTACTTAATTAGGCTTTTCATGCCCAAGTAGTTTCATAAACCCTAACCCACCAAACCCAAAGAAACCAACTAAAATTCTTCAATACATCAGATTACAACTGCAGGTTTCTCAATTAATCGTATCAACAACAAAGAAAGCATGAATTTGTCAAACAATTGACGCAAGCAAACATCAAATTACATCAAAATTAGGATTTCAGTAACTACTTGCCATTCTCCGATTTTCAGCTGCAAAGTACCGATCTCTTCGGTTGCTCCTTCTTCCTTCAGCGATGGTGTTCAACTTCAACAATAGCTTTTGGATTTGAGAACGAGAGAGAGAGGGAGAGAGATGACAAAGTAGCCTTTGAGGGCTCTCTGAAGACTAAGAGTCACACAATGCTTTTCTTAACACTTCGCGGGTTTAGATGAAGGGCATTTATGCCATATATTTAATACTTATCGGCACTTGCACATTTATCACCGGAAAATACCTCCTTAATAATTACCTAACAATGTTGTGCACCTCAAAATACATTCTAATAACATGGTCCCCCTAAAAATTATTTCTTTAGAAAGTTGGGTATCTTAGAGTCTTTTTTTACCGAAAGTCTAACCCTTTTTTTCTCCAATTTAAACTTCTACATTTTTTTTTTTCATTTTTCTTTTTCTTTTTCATTTTTGTGGAAAATTACTAGTATTTCATTTTTTTTCTTTGTCATTCAAACTTTTTTTTCGTTACCCTTTTTTTAAAATTTTTGGGAAAAATTTTCAAGATGTTTTTTATGATATGTGGTATTTGATTACAATGTTTTCGGGAGATCCCCCCCCCCCCGGCTTCTTTTGTTGCAATTGTTTATAAATAATATGTCAGAATGGCTCAGTGTGTAAAGTGCCAGTCATTGTCAAAAAAGTTCCACATGAAAATTTTGTTTTACCTTTCTTTCTTTCCCTTACTTTTGATGGGTGTTTGATTACGTGTTGCTTTGTTTGTATAGGGATAAAGTTTAAATATTTATTGAAGGGGTTCCCACATTTTTCAGAGCTGAACACATATATTTTTTAAATGATTTCACCTATAAAATTTAAAAAATAAAATTGCTGAGCTAACACATTTTTTAAACGATGTCACGTAATTCTTTTATAAAAGTTTTTTTTTCTTAACTGAGCAATCAATAAATATTATTTATATGCATCTGTAAGGGTTTACGCTTCACACAAACCAAACAAACTTCTGGAACCCCAAAAACAAAATCCTGTTTTTACCAAGTTAGATATTGCATACCAAAGAAGGCCTGAAAAATAAAGCAAAATAAAATAAACAGAAAACAATTTCAGCGTTAAAAAAGGACAATTGGTATGGAGATGTACAAAACATGGAGAATAGCTCTGATTCATTCCCACATTCCATTCAATCTCCTCTCTGAGAGCACACATTCATAGAAGCTGAGGATGCTTTGCCATTCATATACAAATTGAAGCTGACCTTTGACCAAACCAAACTTACACCGCATTTTAGGACAGTTCAATATACATTTGGCAACTTGTTGGGCACAAAGGGAGTCATTAGCCAAACAACAATCCTTGAACAGGAACTCTAAGAATGCACAAACACATAAGATGGGTGCCAGGAAATGTCACATTTTCAGCCACTTAGGCTTAATAGTCTTCTTGTCCGTTGGCTTTTTCTCTTGAGCAACTGGTGCATCTGCACTTGCAGCTTCAGAAGCAGTTTGAGTTGGCTCCTTTTTCGGTTCAAGTTCGGGTTCAAGGACAAGCTCATCCAACCCTTTTAGGGACATCAAATCTTCTTGCAGAAAGGGACCAGAGTTAGCCTCATCGTCTTTTGGCAAATCATATGAGAAATATACAATTGCCCCAGGAACAAACCCAGCTGAAAAGAAATCCTGACAAGTGTCCTTGATTTGCTTCTTGGGAGGGGCGGTGTACAGGTAATATGGCAAATCAGGCCTAGCCAGCACTTTCTTCAGAAGATCAAAGATGCCCTGCAGGGGCTCTGAGGGATGAAATGTTGCCTCCAGAGTATGATCATCTGGGAAACGGACCCTAATTACAGCCTTGGTCATTCTTGACCTTCTAGCTGCTTGTTCAGCCTCTCGGATTTTTCGAGTCTTCAAGTACTTGTCTTCCTTTTTAGTCCCCATGAGGTGATAGTAATCCTCTGCAGTGAACTCAAAGAAATCATCTGTTTCCCCAGTATCTGCCACTTGGGCTGCTTGTTGCGAAGCTTTGGAAGTTTCAAATACATGAATTTCCCTTCCGTACTTCTCTTTTGCAGCTTCAAGTTTAGCCCTAGCAGCCTCAGCATCCATAGCATCAATGTTGGTCAACCTTCTTCGTTTCCAAGCTAGGGGTGAATCAATGTTCATTTAGCAAATGAAGCAAAACCTAGAATAACAAAATTCAAGAACTTAGCAACACAGATTTGAAATTAAAGATCTTCTTATGAAGCCAAGTAGGACTAATGTTTTCAGTTTATGAACTTCTATTCAGAATACCTTCTCTTTCATGGGTAGATGCTTACTTTAGATACTCCCAATACCCTTTTTCACCATTCCCAACACTTCAAGCCTCTTCCGAGTTCAGAAGTTAAGCAAAATTATCTAGTTTTTTATCCTCTCTGTAAGTTTCCGTGAATTCAATAGAGAGTCACATCACTCATCCTCATTCGACTCTCCTCTCTAATGCAGTCCGCCACCTACAAAGGATCTATCTACCATTATTAAGCAGCGTGGTGTCAACACAAGAGTTTTTCAGTCGAAATGTAGCACCTGAGGAAACAACTAAGATCTAACAGATATGATAAATGCGAAAACCCTCAACAATTGATCACAGACCTGTTGTATTGCAGCCAGTAGGTGAAGTATTCAAGTAGAAAAATGCTAAAATTTAAGGCGGAAGGAAAACCCGAAGAAGGAAGACAGCAAGGATACCAGCTTTAAGATGGATCACTTTGCAAGCGACTAAATGACTATAATTTCCAACATACTTACCACACCCATCCAAGTCCATCATCTCTGAGCAGAACTCGCCGAAGATTTGTTATGAATAACTACCAAGTACTAAGGAGATAAACAGAACATAAAAAGCTTTAAAAATCTAGCACCAAACCCCCCCCCCCGGCGGGCAAAACAACCAGGACCTCCCACCAAACCCATAAGCTGGTAACAGAAGTATGCTTACTTTTTACATGAAGTGTTTGCTAGTTGTAAACTAATAATGCTGAGCACAATAGCATAAGATCCTCAGATAGCAATTACTAATCATAATATTCAACTGAGTCATGCAAATAAACTAAACTACAAAAAGACAAGTACTGAATGAAATGGGTAGAGCCTTTAGACTACGTATTGAAACAAGAATCAAAGTGCAAGTGTGAAAACAGATTAGATCTTTCTTCCCGTTATTACGGCCTTACGGCTAGTCATGAGACTTCCACCATTAATCGTTGAAGCTACCGTAATCATCATTACATCTTGATCTTGCCATGTGCCAGTGATCTTTGCGGTCGCGTATAAGTTATTGTGATTGTAGATATACAATGGTGTTTCTTTCCCACTTTCCCCTATGCCACTCTTGTTTCTTTCCCACTTCTGTGTCCTCAGTATAACAACCCATGGATTGCCCAATTTTGCTATCCTCAACATAGAAACCCACAGCATTGCAAGCATGTTTGCATCCAACTGAATTACTAGGAATGTATAAATCCAAAATATTTGTACTCAAGTTACTAATTGCAGGTTTGAATTATCTTCTCAAGCATGGCTAGCGATCCATTATAGACTAGCCTGTGCCAATCTAGAAGCATCATCACAGTCGGACAGAACCAGCCCTCTATACCACTATACCATCGGAGGGGGAAGGGTCTAAGACTTGAGTCCCAAGCTTACTCTTACACTTTCGCCCTAGTTGATGAATGCTGATTATTTCACTTTGCCTTCAGTCCTTCACTATGACCATCCAAATTTTACAAATTTGAACCCCCGAAATTCATAAAGCAGCACAAAGAAACCATGTTGTCTAGGTTTCTAAGCGACCCAGCATTGAAAAAACAACTAACAAGAAAAAAAGAGACAAACCCTAAATCAACCATCTGGAAACCCCAAAAGACAAATCCATCATAACAAACACAGACGCAAAATTACAAAGTTCGAATTCATATAATTATAAGTAGAAAAAACAATCAGAGCGAGATGGATTAGTTGTTCGTCTATCATCATCAAGCAATCCCGAAACCCGATCTAGAAAAAAAAAAGGAAAACCCTAAAGAAGCGTGGGATTTCAAAGTTGAAAGCACATCCAAAATCAGAGCAGCTAAGACGTACAAAATTATAGCAAGTAATATAAATCTCAGCTATGAATTTCAAAATTAAAACCCAGGAATGACTAATGTGGAAGCAAGAGAGAGAGAGAGAGATAACCGACCTTTGCAGAATGAGGGGGGTTGTGAGGAAGCGGAAGAGGCAGACGAGGGCCGCAAAGCGAGGCGATTAAAGAGTCATGGTCGGGACGCCGTCTTTCCAGTTCTCCGTGAAAACAAAGCTTCCATCACAAGAAAAAAAGGCATTAAAGCTTCGACCAGGTTGAGAAGCCGACTCGAGAAGTAGAGACGGACCGTCTCAGGGGCCCAATAACGTAACCAGGCCCTGACCTGTACTAATCAGTAACCAGATAGCCCGTGTAGATTTGGGCCGCGCACTTCAACCCCCCAATCTGTGTTTGTATTAATTTTAAGTAATTCTATGGATGTTCCTAATTGTACCCCCAAACCCACAACAAAAAAAAAGGAGATATGTGCAACCATTTTTGTCATGGTATACTCTTTTGGGATGGTTCCCAGACCCTGCAAAAGCGGAGCCTACACTAAGAGGTGTTGTTGTTATTGTTGTTGTTGTTGTATACTCTTTTGGGATAGTCCATAGTAGTTGTCTCTATTAGTGTGACAATTGGAATTTCCCAACTCGATATTTAAACATTTTATTGAGCAATTTAAGGTGAGTGAAGACAACAAATTTTGTCTTTACTAGAAATTTATATACAAATTTTTAGATGAAATCATCTAACAATAAATTATTTGTAAGATAGTTGATATGTGCCAAAGGAAAAAGCATATTAAATAAAATAAAAGTAATACGACATTATTGTAGCATAATGAGTTTTCTGCGAGACATTTTCAAAGACGAACTCTTCTCGTAGTAAATTACTGGAGTCTACACAGGGGCGAAGCCAGGAAATTTGGAGAGGGGGGTCGGAATTGAAAAAAACAAAAACATGGGAAGGGGAAGGTTTGAACTCACAACCACTGATGCACAAAGCCAAGTGCTAGACCACTAAGCTACCCAGTTTTCATATTCCTTTTCCACAAACATAATACATATCTCAATTTCGAATTTTTTAAATTTTCTGACATATATTCATTTTTTTTATTTTTTTGGAGAGAGGGTTGGATAACCCCACGTTGCCTACGCCTCTGAGTCTAGAGCTGCCCATGTTAGACTCGTGGGGGGAAGCAGGGTGCCTGATCAACAAGCCTACAATCCCAGGCCCCAAGACCTAACCCTGTTCACACACAAATACTATTTCATACCAATAAGTAAATACACCAAAATTTAAATGAAAGACTTCATTGAATAGAGAGCACTCATTTCATTTACAACTCTCATTGGCGAATGCCAAATTATTCGTAGTAATGTCAGTAAATGAAATCAGTAATAGTATATGTCTTGATGTAAGAAATCTTTTAAGTGTCTTACCTCATTTTAAATTTATATATTTTATAATTTAAAATTATTAATTTTTAAAATTATGAATTGTTAAGCTTAAATATTTATCAACTACATCGGCAAGTATTAAATGGCATCCTAATAAGATAAACTCTATCTGTGATGGCATATGATATACGTATTTCTTAAATATGATAGATTATGGATTAAAAAAATATTTTTACACAATGTATAAGCTGTAGTATACTTCCACTATTCAATCATATTATTTTTTAAATTTAAAAATATAATAATATAATTTTAAAGGCAAAACCGAAAAAAAAGGTCTTAAAATTTATCATTTTACTAAATAAAATATAGCACGTCAAATATCGCTATCAATCCATGATTGAGCAACCGTCAGAATGTCTAAACTGTGTGCGCCTTCACCGGCCCGCCCATTGGAATTGCCGTCAACCTCACAGCTTCTCACATTTGTGCCTCATCCTCCCGTTTCCTGTCCACTCTTCTAACATTTTTGTACTTGTTCCCCCCCCCCCCCTCTCGTAAGTATTTAAGTGCATTTTTTTAATGTATTGTTTGTCGTATCGAAGTTAATTGATTAAGAACATTCTCAGTCAGTAGAACTCATTTTAGAATTTTAATATGTCACGTCAACAGAAGTTTCACTGTTCTGAAACTTGCATCATTTATTCTTCCAGTTAGTGGAACACATTTTAGAACAAATGATATAATGTTTGTTGATGGAGCCTACCACTAAACATAATTTATTTTTTTTATGTTATAAAATTTGTTTTTTCATAATTAATTTTGTGTAAGTTAAAAATAATTTGTATTTTCCGAACTAAAGAATATGTTTTTATGTTCCCGAAATTTCGACTAATTTATTTGAAAGTCTCCTAAAATTGATGACTTAATTTATATTGGTTGAACGAATACAAAGCATATGGAATATGATGTAGAATTGAATTGATAAAAACGTAAATAATTTTCCCTACATTGAAGACAATTACAACTCGAGTGTTCGAAATTTAAAACACTAATTTAGAAAACAACATCGGTGAATGACGAATAACCCTTGACACCTATGGTTGTGAGCTTTGTCGCGCCCTATGTCGATTCCATATTTCCTCGACAAGGTTTGATTGGAAACGTGCATGTAGTGCTGGCTCATGAATTTCTGCGACTCTACGGAGGTAGGCAGCATAGCACGGATGATGGTCTCATTGGACATTTGCTTGCGGGGTGTTGTCCTCCACATCATCGTAGCCAAAAGTAAGGTCAAACGAATCTCGTTCATCTTCGACGATAATGTTATGGAGTACAATACATGCTTTCATTATCAAACCCAGCTAGCTTTCTCCATATTTCGCACAAGACCCCGAATGATAGCGAAGCAGGCTTGTAGAACCCCAAACGCTCTTTCCACATCCTTCCTAACAGACTCGTGACGTTCGGCGAACAGTCTTGCCTTCGCTCCTTGGGGGAGAGGGATAGTCTTCATGAATGTTGCCCATTTTGGATAAATATCGTCAGACAAAAAGTATCCGATATTGTACTCGCGACCGTTCACGATGTACTCACATTTTGGAGCCCGACCCTCATACACCTATTGGAAAACATCTGATAGACGAATAACATTTAAGTCGTTGAGGCTACCAGGGCACCCGAAGAAGGTCTGCCATATCCAAAGGTCATACGAAGTAATAGCTTCAAGAACTAAGGTTGGGGCTCTATAAATCCCTTTTGCGAACATTCCTTTCCAAGCCGATTGACAGTTCTTCCACTCCCAATGCATACAATCTATATTCCCTAACATGCCGGGAAAATCACGAGCCTCGGCAACTTGCAATAGTCGATCAACATCAGCTTGTGCTGGTTTTCTCAAATACTCCTCTCCAAACACTTGAATGACACCAGCAGCAAAGTTCTTCATGTACTCCATGGTCGTGCTTTCTCCAATCTTCAAGTACTCATCGACATAATTTGCCGATATCCCATAGGCAAGCATGCGCATCGCTGCGGTACAGTTGGTGAGCGGCGACAACCCACGACGACCAACATCATCATACCTCAACTGGAAGTACTCAAATCGACTAGTGAGGGCATCCACAATGCGGAGGAACAAGTGTTTCCGCATTCAAAATCTACGCTGAAAGTGGGTGTTGTTGTAGATGGAGTCATCTGCAAAGTAATCCCTGTGGAAGCGATCGTGTGCGTCTTCTTGGTCCCTCTAAATGAATCTTTTCGTCTTTCTTGGTCCTGTGGATGATGAAGCTTTGCCCTCTTGTCTGAGTTTCAAAGCTAACTCAAATGACTTCAGCTGAGATTGATTGGCCAGTATGGTTTCAAGTATCGATGAGTCGTCATTAGAAGAGAATGACTTTAGTACGAAGCTAAGACCATCTGATGATTCCGTGGAAGATGAAGAAGATGGGTGATTCATTTTGCAATACCTGTGACAAAAGTTAAGCAAAGTAAGAGAGCATCCCAGTTAAAATTGAACATATTATTAAAATTGAACTCGTTGAAACTAAATTAAACATCGTAGCTAAAATCAAACATATTAGACCTAACAAATATGATGTGAAATTAAAGTTGGACTCCTTAAGATAAAATTAAACATTTCATTCCACAACTAAAGCGGTTCAATTACAACAAACACTTTCAAAAGGAAATAACAACAAAAGCACAAGGTAAAAAAATCTTATTCCTAAGACATGGATGTCAATATAAAGAAGGGCTAGCATTAGACGATGATGATGTTTGGCGATAACAACTCCTAATTTCTTCCTGAAGTGGACCATATCGCACTTGATCATCCGGGCACATCATAGCAATGTCCATTCTTAATATCTTATCTTCATATTTCATTTGTTGGAAGCGCTGATGGTCATCTCTTAGTTCAACAACTCTCTTAGCTACTTTTGCATTCACCTTAGCGGCCTCCGCTTTCTTCTCTTGGGAGATGACATATATTTCCCACGGGGTGCTATTCTTGACATTTGTTGTCCCCAAGGTCGATAGCTCCTTGGTGACAACGTCAAACACTGAGTCATGGGCTCTTTCTTTCTCCTTTCTTTTGGCGGTTTTTCTTTCTATGGAGCATATCAGGCTACCAACTTCCTCTGCTGGTGTATCTTCACTAACAGGATCCGTTGGTGTGTCGGGGGTGCTGGATGTGTCACTGTTAGTGTACTCGCCCACCTCGTTGATCCTCAAGCGTTTAGTGGCGACATCTGCAGATTGATCGCAGTTGACTTCCCATTTCGGTTGATCCTTCAGTAGCACCCACCAATGCATCAAGTCGAATGGTTTATCCACCATATCAACATATAGATGTTGGGCTTTTTGCATAATATCGTCCTCATTCGCCCCACTTGGGTTCGCCCGATAAGCCTGACCCACACAAGCGATCCACTTGGACACAAGTGGAGCTGCTCGGTTCCAACAGGCATTGCAAACTTTTGGCGCTCGCTTCGTAGCTCCATCAAGAGCGTGTTGGTTGTAGGCACTTGTGATCTTTGTCCATAACCCCATTTTCTTTTGGTCAGCCCCAATAAGGGGGTTGATGCTGACATTGATTCATGATGTGACCAAGCGACGATCTTCTTCTAATGTCCACTTGAAAGTCACACCGACACTCTCATTGTGGGTGAGATTGGATTGAGGATGGGGTGTTGATGAGGTCGTATTATTAGGTAAGGGTAGCTGATAAGGAGGGGGCATGGAACCGTAGTTGACATTTGGAATTGGGGGAACATTATGGCCTTGAAGGGAAAAGTTTGGTGGTGGTTGAGGATATTGCATATGTAGGTATTGTTGAGCGTATTGTGAAAGGTATTGCCAATTAGGAGGATTCGGAACAATGTTCATGTCGTTCGCAGGATCTCGTTGTGAATTATCCCTGATAAGTAAGTTCATAAAAGATTGTGGGTGATTAAGATCCATTTTGAAGTGAACATCTACGAATTAAAAAAAAAAAAAACACCATTCACACACTTAATTTCTTACATATTTCACAAAACACCATACAATATTGAAATTCTAATTTGTAAACATTTCAATTGTAATTCTAAACATGCTTACTTTTACACATTTCTAATCGCACACATAATTTCTAACATATTTTCAAAGATAACAAATCATATTAATTTTTGTAAGCAGGCACTTCAAATATTTCTAACATATTGTAAAACATTCACATATTTCTTACATTTCAAGTGATTTCTGAGCATATAAACTTTAAGTACATATTGAACTACTTCATATTCTAACATATTTTTACATATTTCTTATGAACCAAATATTCTTTGTTCAAAACTAGCGCACACTCGATTTGTAACATATTTTTAAATATAACAAATAAAATTATTTTTTCTCATCAAGTGATTACATATTTCTCACCCGACCATTTTTTGTTTCTTTAAAAATTGAAACATTCACACATTCAATTTCTAACATATTGTAAACAACAACAAAATTAATTTCTACAATCAACCATTTAATAAATTGTAAGTAACAAATATTTCAATTGTTACCCTACCAATATTTTTTTTTTCTATAAAAAACAACATTTACACACTTATTTTCTATCATGTTGTAAAGAAGAACAAAAGACATTAAATTTTGTAATCATGCATTTAAATTCTAACTAACACATATTTAAATTCTCATTTCTAAGCATACCAACTTTAAGTACATATTCAACTACTTCATATTCTAACATATTCTTACATATTTCTTACCAACCAAATCCTCTTTTTTCAAAAATAGCACACACTTGAATATTTATAACATATTTTTCAATAGAACAAACAAAATTATTTTATCCCATCGAGTGATTACATATTTCTTACCCTACCATTTTTTGTTTCTTTAAACAATAAAACATTCACACATTCAATTTCTAACATATTGTAAACAACAACAAAATTAATTTCCAAAATCAAGCATTTCATAACTTATAAGTAACAAATATTTCAATTGTTTCCCTACCAATATTTTTTTTCCAATAAAAAACACCATTTACATACATATTTTCTATCATGTTGTAAAGAAGAACAAAAAATATTAAATTTGGTAATCATGCATTTAAATTCTAACTAACACATATTTAAATTCTAATTTATAAGCATACCAACTTTAACTGCATATTGAACTACTTCATATTCTAACATATTCTTACATATTTCTTACCAACCAAATCTTCTTTTTTTTTATAAAATAGCACACACTTGATTTGTAACATATTTTTAAATAGAACGAACAAAATTATTTTTTCTCATCAATTGATTACATATTTCTTACCCTATCATTTTTTGTTTCTTTAAACAATAAAATATTCACACATTCCATTTCTATCAATTTCTAAACAACAACAAAATTAATTTTCAAAATCAAGTCTTTAATAACTTCTAAGTGACAAATATTTGTAACAACTTATACAAAATAACAACAAATTTTACTTACTATCATTTAAATTCCAATATCTTAAGTTCCAATTTCATAAATTCCTAATACTCACATTTCACTTTCTACTCATTCAATTTTTTTTTAACTATTTCAACATAACAATAACAAAAACTTTGAATCACTTACAATTGCCTTCACTTCACTTTAGTCTTCAACTTAATGAAAAACTCCAAAATAAGTCTACAAAATCCCACAAAACAAAATATATTAGTTACAATATCAAACTAAAATTATTTATACAAAATTAAAACCAATTACATAACAAGTATTATTTACTTACCCAAATTTGTGCCTATTGCAACTTGAATTTCTTCCAAATTTCCAAAAACTCAAAATTACAACACTAGTTTCAAAATCAGATTGGAGAGTGAGAGTGAAAGGAAGATAAAATTTTGCACAAATTTTGGATGCATTTTTATAGAGCAAAATTTCAAAACAAAAAAAAAATTGGCCAAAGAGTCGTTGCACAACCCCAACAGGCATTTCGGCCCAGTTCCCCACGCGTCAGGCCTGTGCAGCATTTTCCCCTTTTTTTCTTTTACTTCCCACCAAAACGCGTCACTCCCTTTGTCCGCCCAGACGAAACGCTACGTTTTGAGTCGCTATCAGACAAAAAAAATATGAACGCGGGGCAGGACGCTTGCCCGGTCTGCCCCTTGTGTCCCTGCCCTGTTTTCCAGACTTCGAGAGGCCCCTCAGCACACGTGTGTTATGCGGGCCCCGCCCATGCCCCGCGAGCCAAAATATTTGCCACTACGCTGGGAATGCTCTAAAAGACTCTAACATCTCTCACCCAAAAGAGAAAACAAAGAGTGACTAAAAATTGAAATCCACAAATAAATGTGTCAGTATATGTTTGATGCACAAAATATCACAAACGTCAATTTTTTCGTGCACACGAATTCTTTTTGGGTTGGTTGATGGACTCTTCAGCCAGCAACTCACAAGTGACAACCCCCTCGGCCCCAGAAAAAATAAAAAATCTCCCTTGTAGAGGCTTGAATTTAGAAAGTCTATACCCGTAATTTTTCTTTAGTTTAGTGAAATTATACCTTTAATTTTTCAATCATTCATACCTCTTTTGAAGTTCATAATTGTTTCCACAAAAACCACAAAGACAATATAGCTATAATACAAAAGAAGACATGGGTGTTAAATCTTAGATTTAATGAATCCAAAACTGTATTTTTAATCATTATGGGCTTGTTCTTTTCGTTGGTAAATCTTAGATTTACCAACCTCAATGAATTTCAATCCGTTCCAACCCACGTAAACTCACTTCAACTAACTTCAACTAACTTACCACTATTTTAACCAACTTCTATCTATCATACAAAAAAATTTAACTCACTTCAACTAATTTCAACCCACTTCAACAAAAAATACTTACTTCAATTTATTTCGACTCACTTTTACCGATTTCAACCGACTTCACCCATTCACAAATTTATATTTCCCAACAAAAAAAAGCCCTATATTGAAAAGTTATTAACTTTAAAAATTAACGTTAAATCCTATATACTTCTTATATAATACAACTCAACTTCTATCACCAATGCATATTTTTTCTCTTTTTGTTTGAGCTTGTGTCACTCATAACATGCTTGAAGGCTAATTTTAGTAAATAGCCAAACGGCCACTTCCCTCATTTTCAGGGAGGTGTGACCTAAAAATAGGAGGTGGCAGCTTGGGGCTAAATACCCTAATAATCTTAGTGATTAGGTGTGAAAAAACAGAAATATACAAAAAAGCTGCTTGTGCGTGGCTTTTGCTCTCTCTCAGTTTTCAAACGCATTACCGTTCAAATTCTTCGGGTTTGAGACGTGGGAATCTATCGGGACTCTAGTAGCCTCCGGATTGCGACAGACACTGTTCGTGGTTCAAAGACAACTGGGAAATCACACGCTTCCAAAAGGTTAGTCCTTATGCATTTCTATTAACAGTGGTATCAGAGCCTGCCTGGTTGTTTTTATTCCCGAATCAATAGCATGATTTAATGGGTTTAATTCGACATGCTGATGCAAGACACATTGCAATTTTTTTTTATATGTTAAAATTCATATGTTCGTCCAGAATCATGTAGCCCCCCGGTGTTCGACCCCCCCTCGAACCCTCTGTCTCCCACCAACCCCGGCTCGGTTATACTACCAATTTTTTTTAAAAAAATAAAAAATAAAAAAAAATAAGGAAAAGGTAGAGTCGAATACCATCAGCCGCCGCCAAAACCCCCAGGAAGGGTGGCGCGTGTGTGCCACGCGCCGCCGAGAGGCCATCTGTTTTGTCTCTTTCTTCCTCGATCCGACCTCCAAACGCCCCGATCTACAACCTTGCACAACCGAACCCTCAAAACCCAACATAGGGCGGCGCGTGTGTCCCACGCGCCGCCGCCTAGGTGGCGCGTTCCAAGAGTGGGTGGTACCGGTGAGGTCGTCGTCGCCCGATCTATGTGATGGCGATGGTGGTTCTTCCAAAAGGTTGTCGGAAAAAGAGATCGAGAGCAGTTTAGAGGCCAGGGGGCGGCGGTTCATCATGTGGTGTTTTTTTTTTGTTGGGGGGGTAGTCGACAGGGCTTAGTGCCGGAAACCATGGAGAGCTCGGTGCCGGAAACCATGGAAGGCTGATGCCGTGACTCTTGTGTAGAGAGAGAGAGAGAGAGAATTGAAAAGAGAGATAGAGGCAGCAGTGGGGGTCTCGAAACGGGCCGAGAAACAAGGGGGGAGAAGGGTCTCGTAATGACCGAAAAAAGGGGGTGGGGGTTTAATGTTTGGGGGTTTAATGTTTTGTTTAATAAGGCTGCTACTTCCTTGAGGTCATCAATTCAAAACCCCTTGCATGCCACCCGTTTTATGCAGCCCCGTTTTATGCTACCCATTTTCTAAAAAAAAAATAAAATAAAAGGGGGTTTAATAAATTAATTAATGAAGATGATTATGTATCATACTTTGATTATGTATTGAATTTAAATTTGTTTCGTAGCCCGCGGTTAATCTGTTTAGTTTGGAATATGTTTAATTTATTTTTGTTTAATATTCAGAATTAGGTGATTGTAAATCTGTTTTACAATTATCATGAATAGGTTTATGTGCCAAGCATTTGTTTAAATTTGTTTAATAACACATGATATGAACTTGTAAATCTGTTTTATAGATTATCAAGTAAATTTGTTTTACTTAGTTTAATTTTGGCATTTTTGTAATGTTAACGTGATCCATGTTAATTTGTTTAACGAAATGTGTTAGCCAGTTTGATATGATTATGTATCATGTGATTATTTTCTTACTGACATGCCAATTAAATTAAATTAAGTATATGAATAAGTTTCGTTTAATAAACAGTTCAATGTTCAATGACAGTTTAGTTCTCCTTGTAATTTTAATTATGAGCTTGAATTAAATACGTTTCATATCATGCTAATTATTGACGTCTTAGTGATGTTTAGTTATTAGATGTTAATATGATTAACATTATATCCATAAGAATATGTTTGTTATGGATTGATAATAATCAATTTTTTTTTTCAATTCTCAATTCATATGGTATGTGATGATTATGAGTTTAGCGAAATTTTCGAACATACAATATGAATGATAGCTTTGAGATTATTTTTGATTATATATATGATATGCCTGAATGTCCAAATTTCTTACTTGTAGATATGGCTTCAAAAACCTCCATGATCTTTGAACTGTCCACCAGTGACAAGTTGGATGGGTCCAACTATGATATCTGGCACGGGAAGATTGAGTTTCTCCTGGAAGAACGCGATGTGCTGGAGCACATAACGTTCCTCATGCCACCCCCCGCCAAAAGAGACGAAAATGACAAAGATATCACCGCCACCCAAGAGTATAAAGCACGCTTGGTTGAGTACCAAGCGTGGTGCAAGAAGGATCGTAAGGCACTACACTTTGTTGTGTTGCATGCACGACGATCTTATCGGTGAGTTTGATGTTTTTCCCACAGCTAAAGAAATATGGGACAACATTCGAATCCGATATGGTCAGACTTCGGAAACGAGGCTACAAGCGTTACATCTTAAGTGGATGTCTTACGTGATAGACTATACCCGAAGTGTGACTGAACATATCAGGGCTTTGCAGTCCATGATCCGGGACCTAAGGGCTGGTGGGATAGAAGTTTCAGAAAGAGATCAGAGAAACAATCTACTGCGTGCACTGACTCAAGGTGATCCTAAGTGGAAACCCTTTATCACCCTAATGGTGCATAGTACTCACATCAAAACTTTTGGTGAGATTACTAAGCACCTAGAATTAGAGGATGAGCGACTCAGGGCGATGGCTCCACCTCCCTCAGCATTTGTTGCTAGAGTGGACAGCCCGAAAGGAAACAAGTTTAAACGAGGGAAGAAAAATTTTCATCCCTCAAAGAAGCTTGGTCCTAAAGGTGGGATTGCTAAGAAGCAATGGAAACCTAAGGGTAAGGTGGAAAAAAATATGGCACGTGTGACGTGCTATAACTGCAGGAAGAAGGGCCACTATGTCCGAGATTGTCTCGAGCCTCAGGCCAAGGTACCTTCTTCAATCCCCACTAACGATTTGTTTGTTTGTTCCCATGCATTTGTTGCTAAGTCATTTCCTAACTGGATTATAGATTCGGGAGCAAGCAAGCACATAGTTCGAGACCAGGTGGGGTTTGTGTTTTTCCACCCTTACCCGGTGGGGGCACAGACCGTGACACTTGGTAACGGGACTGCAGAGGACGTTTTGGATGTCGGAACGTACAAACTCAAGCTGCATGGAGGAAATTCGTTGCTTCTCCATGACGCCCTTTATGCACCTGGGGTGCGATGCTCGCTTGTTTCTTATGTTTCTCTTTGGAAACTAGGTTTTTATTTTGTTTCGAAAAATGATGGTTTGGACATTGTGTATGGTGGCAATTTGTTTGGCCACGCATCTTTGATTGACGATTTCTTTGTGCTTGACTTAGATAATGATTATTATTCTAATCAGGCACCTTCTGTTTTTATGTCATCTGTTGAGTCTAGTAGTGATTCTGTAACATCGCATGCTAGACTTGGACACATAGGTCAAGATAGAATGGCTAGACTTACTAAAGAAGGTTTATTAGGGAAGCTTACTAAGGTTAAGCTACCTATATGTGAGCCTTGTTTAGCAGGAAAAGCGACTAAGAAACCTTTTGGTAAGGCTTCTAGGACGCTTACCCCTTTAGAACTCATTCACTCCGACATTTGCGGACCAATGAATGTTCGAGCACGTAGTGGTGTTGTATACTTCCTCACCTTAATAGATGATTACTCTAGATATGGATACGTATACCTATTATCACACCGTCACGAAGCCTTAGATGTGTTCAAACGCTTCGTAGCGGAAGTAGAGACCAAGTTGGAACGAAGAGTCAAGACTCTTCGGACCGACCGTGGTCGTGAATACCTTTCTTATATGTTCAAGGTTTTCTGTGAGGAAAAGGGTATCGTTAGACATCTAGCGATTCCATACACTCCGCAGCAAAATGGTGTAGCTGAGCGTAGGAATCGCACATTACTTGACATGGTTAGGTCAATGATGGCTCAAGTTAATCTTCCAATTAGTTTTTGGGGTGATGCCTTGCTAACAGCTACTTACATTTTAAACCGAGTACCTAGCAAGAGTATCACTACTACTCCATATGAGTTATGGAATGGTAGACATCCCTTTTTGGATCATTTACGTCCATGGGGTTCGACGGGTTATGTGCATAACCCAACCCATAAACATGGAAAGCTTGGTCCAAGGGCCACCAAGATGGTCATTATTCGATACCCGCAACATTCAAAGAGTTATGTAATATATGGAGAACATCCAGACGGAGGCATGAAGGAATTAGATTCCCGAAATGTCGATTTCCTTGAGGATGAGTTCCCAAGCATTGGTGAAATCAAAAAGGACTTATCATTGTATGAGTTACAGCAGAACATATCTCTCGGTGAGGGGGAGGATTTGTATACTACCCAAGCCACCGAGGATATGCATCTCCCTGACATTAGAGATAGTGAGAGTATACCCACTGTTCCTACGCAGGGAGACCTGCCTGTTCAGGACACTCAACCAGAAATTGAGAGTCCTCATTCTCAGGAACCCACGCCCCAAGGGGTTAGTGGGAGTGATTCTTCTCCTATTCGAGGTTCTGTATCTCAAAAGAAAAGGGGGAGAAATCCTGATCCCGAGTCTGAACAGGTAAGACCGCAAAGTCCTAAAGTGTTTCGAAGGAGTGAGCGCGGAAGAGTTCCGCGACGTTTTTTTCAAATTGAAGAGGAAATTTTCTTTTGTGCTCATTTAGAAATAGAAGAGCCAACTTCTTATGTAGAGGCTTTGGAATCACCAAATGATAAGGAATGGATGGATGCCATGAGAGATGAGTTGGACTCGATGGCAAAGAATGAAGTTTGGGATCTAGTTGACCTTCCCCCCGGACGCAGAGCCATTGGAAACAAGTGGGTTTTCAAGGTTAAGCGTCGGGCAGACGGGTCAATTGATAAGTTCAAAGCCCGTTTAGTAGCGAAAGGCTACACCCAAGTTGAGGGTGTAGACTACGAGGAAACTTTTTCTCCTGTGGTGAGATTAGCCTCAATTCGCTTACTTCTGGCGCTAGTAGCCCATTTGGATCTACAACTGTTCCAAATGGATGTGAAGACTGCTTTCCTAAATGGAAATCTTGAGGAAGAAATATATATGGTCCAGCCTATTGGTTTTGTATCAAAAGGCCAGGAAGACAAGGTTTGTTACCTTAAAAAATCCATATATGGCCTCAAACAGTCTTCTAGAGCATGGTACTTCAGATTCCATGAAGCTATCACTGCATTTGGCTTTACAATGGTTTCAAACGACCACTGTGTATATGTCAAAAGGACAAGTGTAGGAATTTTGCTTCTTACCTTGTATGTCGATGACATCCTACTAGCTGGAAGTGATCTGGAGATGATCAATGCCACCAAGTGGTGGTTATCCTCCGTCTTTGAGATGAAGGACATGGGTGAAGTTAGGTACGTCCTAGGTGTGGAGATTCTCCGAGACCATTCGAATAAACTTCTTGGTTTAAGCCAAAAAGCATATATTGAGAAAGTCCTAGAACGTTTTCGGATGCATTACTCCAAGCCCGTTGATACTCCAGTAGACAAGGGTTTAACTTTAAGTCTAGAACAATGCCCGAAAACAGAAGTTGAAAAACAGAAGATGAGCAATGTCCCATACGCTAGTGCTATAGGAAGCCTAATGTATGCCATGTTATGTACACGGCCTGACATTTGCTTCGCGGTTGGTTTGGTAAGTCATTACCAAAGTAACCCCGGAATCGCTCATTGGCAAGCCGTCAAGAGGATAATGCGTTATCTTCGGGGGACTACCGACTTGGTACTTTGCTACCAAGGAGTGGACTTGAAATTAAGAGGTTACACTGATGCTGACTGGGGTGGTGATTTAGATGAGTCTAAGTCTACCTCTGGATATGTATTCATTCTTGGTGGGGGAGCCGTATCCTGGTGCAGCAAGAAGCAGGAATGCATAGCTCTATCAACTATGGAAGCAGAGTATGTCGCTTGTTGTCTCGCCGCTCAGGAGGCAATTTGGCTCAGGAGTTTTCTTCAGGATCTCAATCTCACTCCGAGAGTTGATGATCCTGTGGAAATGTGGTGCGACAATACTGCCGCTATCCAATATGCTAAGGATCCTCAATTCCATAGGAAGGCTAAGCATATCAAAAGGCGTTATCACTTTGTAAGAAACGCAATAAAGTTGAAAGAAGTTATTGTAAAATATTTACCTACTAGTAAGATGGTTGCTGATCCCTTAACTAAACCTACTCCTAGAGATACGTTCAAAACTCATGTGATGAGTTTAGGTCTTCGTAGGTTTTAGTTATTGGGGATGTTTTGTTTTGGACATATGTAATGAATGTTTCTTTTGAATAAAGATTGATGTTTCTTTTACGAAATGTTCATTACTATATTGTGGTTGTTTGATCAGGCATATCTAAATGTCACTAGGCTTCTGATCATCTTATCACATGGATGATCAATCTTGATGCCTAAGTAGCGGGCAGGATAAGACTTGATCATATTGACACTAGGTGTGCAATATTGGTTGTTACCGCGATTCTAGTAATGCGGATAATGAATAGTCGCCTTAGTAAGTCTAAGATGAGATTTTGAGTAAATCGGGTATAACACAACCTTATATCGAAGCCTAAAGCCGAATTTTGAGTACGGAGGTTGCGTTTTGTACGGTAATCAAGTAACTTTAGTCAGTTTTAAGGAAAAAAAACTGGACTTGTAATTCGCATGGTATATAAAGTGACAGCTCACCTCAGTGGGAGTTATACCATGACACACATTCATACTGTGTGTGCTTAAGTCGACCAGGGGAGTGACAATTGAATCCCTTCCTTGTCACTATGTGATCCCTATAGACTTCGTAGTCTATTTAGATGACACCCTTTGACCTAAAACCATGATGTGAATTTGAAGCATGATGCAGCTACTTTGATGTGAACTCCAAGGGCTATAAAATAGATAGTCCAGCGGAACACATTAGGAAAGCTATCATGCTAAAATGGAGCATTATGAGTGTCTGAGGAAGAATCGATCCATCATTGCTATATCAGTCCGGGCGGTTATATTGAGATTATAGTCATATGATATATAAGACATAAAGGGACATTGTATGTCATTGGCAATGTGAGGATGATTCAGGGTAACATCGCTAATGTTGAAAGTGTCTTTGTTAGATTGACGGTATCTTAACAAAACACTACCTGTTACTTTTGGTCGCACGTCTCATTCCTGGTATGACGCGTTTTTGAGAGAAAACATTGTTAAGAGACGATGTTACGGCTTAAGTGGCCGAGTGGGAGCTGAAGGCTAATTTTAGTAAATAGCCAAACGGCCACTTCCCTCATTTTCAGGGAGGTGTGGCCTAAAAATAGGGGGTGGCAGCTTGGGGCTAAATACCCTAATAATCTTAGTGATTAGGTGTGAAAAAACATAAATATACAAAAAAGCTGCTTGTGCGTGGCTTTTGCTCTCTCTCAGTTTTCAAACGCATTACCGTTCAAATTCTTCAGGTTTGAGACGTGGGAATCTACCGGGACTCTAGTAGCCTCCGGATTGTGACAGACACTGTTCGTGGTTCAAAGACAACTGGGAAATCACACGCTTCCAAAAGGTTAGTTCTTATGCATTTCTATTAACAATGCTAAAGTTTGAGGAGACAAATTTTCAGTGGCTTTGAAATTTCTAAAATGATACGAAATTGTTGAACATGTACGTAACACAAAATTTAAATTTAGAGTCTGCCATTGGAAACGAAACTTGGATAGCGGAGATCTTCAATAATTGAGAGACCTAAAATCTGATTGATCGAGGAATTCCAACAAACGCGTGACGTGGCTGATTGCTTCGTTTCCTGCATTTTCACCCTAAAATTTTGGCTGCATTCATCGTTCGATTTCTTTCCAATCACTTGCCAGTTGGCATGCAACCCAGTTTTTCTGTTTGCTTCACCAACAAACTAATGGCGCAAGCTGCATGCTGCAATGTTATCATTCCGCAAAAAAACAATGGCAAATTTTGTGACAATACTTACTGTATATTTTATTTTTCTATATATTTTAGCTTATTTCAGTTATTATATTGTTTATATTTTTATCAATTTTCTTATGTTTTTACAGATTAATTTCTTGAAATTATAGATCTTCGTAAATTTGTAGAAGTTTCTATACGTTTCATATATCTTTTCTTGATCAACAGATTTCTCAATTAGATTTGTAATTTAGATTACATGAAGAGAGCTTTACAGCATTTATTTTTTAAGCGTAAAAAATATTTACAATCTGCATGCTCCACAGCGCAAGTTGCAGATCGTATGTATCCTATTATGATGTATATGGTTTTGATGATAACAAATCCAAGTATTGTTGTTGTTCCAAACAGGTTCTTACTACTGTTCTCAATGCTTTAAAATGTGATTGGTTAACAATGTTCAATAACAGGTCTTAAGAACAGGTGCTGAAGATACGTTGGCTGACAAAACTTTCCTGAACTTCAGAAACAGCCTTAAGAACAGTCATGCTGAGTGTTTGGAGCAGCTATGGTTGATTCAACAAGAGTCTTCGGTTTGCTATGGTTTTCATTTTCTTAGATTCTTGTTAATATGCCAATTAGAAAGTCTTGATTTAACATTTACTTTGAAATGGTTTTTTCTCTTTGAAAGAATTTTCAGAACAGTGCTGGAAACAAGGCGACCATGGTGTTTCCAGACTAAAACTGCGAAAAATAATTTTACTCGATTTTTCCTTGATTTTTGGGCTAACATCTCTGAACTTTTTGGATAGATTTTCTGCTAAGTGATAAAGTCCAAAATGGCTATTTTTGGCTTTGAAAACTTGGAGAGAAACTTTAGCCTATTTTTAGCCTTATCTTATCCTCTTATAACATCTTCTCTATTTTTAGAAAATGACTAGATTTTTGGAGAAACTTATGGGCTGAAATTCTGGTAACTTGTGGTTAACATTTGGCCATTTTAACCAAGTGAATTTCGTTCACATTTTTTCCACTTTTTTTGGGATAAGCATTCTTTTAATTCGCCCAACCATTTTCTATTTAAGGGGAAATCTCTACTTCAGTTTAAGCATCGGTTTTCACAGCATTTTCAAAGAGTTATATGAGCAAGATTTCTAGAGAGAAAACCGACTAAAGTGTGTGAAAAATTGAGCTTTCAAAATTGGCATACTAGGACTTCATTTGTACCCTATATTAGCTTAGTTGAGAAGCATTGTAATAGGGTGTTCTCTGTGTAATATCTCCTTTACAAAAGTGAGGTGAGTGTGTCCTAAGTCAAGTGGACTTTTGGACGTGGGGTAACCGGTCTTAGGAAAGACGGTTACGTAGGTTGCAATTAGTAGCAAGGTGTGTTGCTATTGTAACGTTTTCAGCTCGGTTAGTGAAGTGGTTCTAAATCCTACACGAGATAGGTCGTGGTTTTTTCACCTCAGTTGGGCTATAAGTGTTTTCCACGTAAAAATCCTGTGTCAATTATTTCCGCATTCAATTTCATTGGATTTTTATTTCTGCTCAACTCATGAACAGTCCGTGCAAACAGGGTCTGAGACTGTTTGCCAGAAAATTTCAAAAATCAGGCACCACAATTCACCCTCCTCTTGTGGTGGTGTACTCTCAAAACTAACATATCCAACATCATCCCCCGCCCAAAAAAAGGAGAACATTATTAACGTACCTCAAAGATAAAAAAAAAAACAAAGATTGTATTTGTTAAAGCGCTTTTTGGGTGTAAAATTTTTTTTTTTAAAGATATTAACTATACTGTTAGTTTTTCTAAACTTACAATATATTTTATTAATATGTTTTGATGAAAGACAAAAATGAGTTACTCAATCTATTGGTATATTTATCACGTTATATTTGGATCTACCTTAGTATTTTTATTGTTTAAATGTGTTATGATTTTAAGTAGATACTGGCATGATTAATTTTATATTATGTGTCATAATATCTTGAGATAGTTTAATATTCAAATTTGGATATGTGACCTTTATGATAATATCTTTTGTGATTCAAATTTGATTATGACATTATGAGATAAGATATGTCACTTTATTAGGATGTTTGCCTAACAGGAATTTAATTTACCTTGACATTTGCTCAACAAGATTTTAAGATCAATGATTGATTTGGTGCTTAGTAACTGCTTTAAATATGGAAGGCAATTGCAAGGACCCCTAGAATATCCCTAATAAGTCAAAAATAAAATTAGTCATTGGAAGGACTTACTTATTAAAGTTACAAATTTTTCAAGGACTATGAACTGTGTTTCAAGGCCTTCAACTGAGCTGAAAATTCGAATGGGTCTAATGGCTAGTTTTTAATTGCTCTCTCAAGGGTTTGCTATAAATAATGGAGTTGATTGAAGGTTGAAAAATACTGAAAAGCAAGGAGAAGACATAACACAAGAGGAAAACTACACTTGTAAATCAAGAGGAGGAATTTGAGAAGAGGTTGAGCTTACATTGACATATTTATTTTGTTATCTACCAAAGAAGTGTATCTTATAGTTGTTATCTTTCTTTATATTAGGTTTGGTTTATTAGTCGGAGCGTCAACTACCCGAGCATGCACAATTGGGGAGCAACGCCTACATTGGGTCACCTAGAGTTGTAGAGTCAACTCTTAAGTTATACAATTAGCAAATCGTGTGTAATTGATCGACCTAATAAAAGAAAAGGGTTCAAAATCCTATTGGGCAGAGAGCGCCTGTAGATAGAGGCTTAGACGTGACCGAACCTCTATAAATAATATGTTTTGTTTACATTTATTTTTCTAACATTTATTTTTCTACTTTTTTATTTCAATTATTTTGTAACTTTGATCACCACGATATTCATCCCCTCTATGATGATTTTATTAGCCAAACTGGGCCAACATATAGAACTTTAGTTAAAAAGTGCTTTGAATTGTTTAGTTGATTAGTTTTTTAGGCTAACTTTTTATACCCTAAAAGTTATTTTGTAAGAAACTCTTCAGGGTAATTTTTTCGAAGAGTTTTTATAGATGTTTATTATGAAAATAACCATAATAACTCCTATAATTGGGACAAATTTGCATCAAATATCATTCACAAATGCTATTCTCAAATGTTGGACGCTCGTATTTTAAATTTTTTCAATTCATATTTTTTCCCCCCCTCTTTTGAGACAAGAGAGTTGTGGATGGTTATAATGTTTAAGTTAATGCTTTAATATTAGTACTTTATTAATTTAATAGATAAGTTATGTTAATTAGTCTTACATGGTTTATAAATATATTTTATGTCACATGAATTTCAATTGCTTTTGAAGAAGGAAAACATAACATTAAAATAATATTTTGATAATAAATACCAAATTAGGAAAATGTAATTTTAGATGTCACATAATTCTTTCATAACTCATATCGAAATGAAAAATAAACTTCCAATAAAAAGTTCTTTTGTTAGAAAAATAGGCTATAACTGAAAATTTTCAAATAGTTTTGTTAGAAATAATTAAATTCACCAAATAATTTTTTTTTACAAACAACTAATGTAATCAGTTAAATTAAATAATTGATGCAATTAACTAATAACTAACATTTAATACAATCACCAAACAACGAATTGCCAAATAGAACAAAAAGGAAAAATGCAAATACAGAGTGGCAGTAAAACAATTTTTTTTTAAAAAAAAGTGGAAATAATGGGATCATGTGATATAGATCACAGTCACGTGCGGTCTTGGAACACGAGTATTGACCGTTTTGTTTAGATGGGCTTGAGGAATTTCCTTCTCAAGTCATGGTAGGCGAAGCGCTGACTCAGACGTTATCCACTCGTTCATTGCTACATGTCTCAGCCACCAAACGCTGCCGCTGTACCCTCTTTACTTATCGCACAATCTCCCCTTGACCAGGCACACCTCCTAATTCCTCCGTTTTCCCGTGATCAGAGGGGCAAACAGTACTCTCCTCATGAAATAGAATGCAGTGGAAGTCTAAATGAAACCATTCTACTTAACTTATGCAATTTTAAGACTAGCACTAAATTTAATTGTCATTAATTCATCTAGGAATATGATAAAAAAATAAAAATGTTGAAATATAGTTGAAAAAATATATAAAATATTGGCTCTATACTTGTCTGAAGAATTGGATAATGAAAGTTATATATATGAGTTGAATATAATTTTAACCGAAAAAGTTAGACTATTATATCCTAAATCTAACTCAGATATATACACTTTTGGCTCTATTTTTTGAAGGGGATGTGAAACATTACCTCACATGTTAAATTTATCAAACGTAAAGTGATTAATGTACTTAACTCTATCAAATTTTCAATAAATATAAATTTAAAAATAAAAAAGGTCCATAATCTTATCAATTACAAGTCAAAATAACCAACATATGAAAAAAGCCTTCTTACCTTATTTATTCTAAAATTCTCATTGGATGTCTACCCAAAAAAAATAAAAATCTCATTGGATAGGGATTCGGTAGGATGATTAATTGATTATGAGTGAATCTGTGAATGAGAAAAGAGAAGCAACGAGCATTGGGCCTCTGTTCAAAGTCAAGAGTGATTGGCATCAATGATTGGTCGTCAAAATACCGGTCCCCCGTCCCTCTTGGCTGCCTTTGTGCCCCTTTTCATCATCTAATACTTAGTAAGTTAGTAATTAGATTTAATTATTTTGTTATTAAATTAATTAGCTAATCAATCTGATAGAAATGAAATTAAAAGTTAACCACTCTTTTGTAGAGACAATGGATGGTGTATAATGTATTGCTCATAAGCTTTTGCTTTGCTCTAATCTATTACATGGATTTCTTTGTATTCCATATCAACAACTACTCTCCTTTCCCCCGCCGACCTTTCCGGGGAGTTACGTGCATGTATTGATGATATTCAATAAATCACTACATCTCATTATAATATTCTGAAGTGTAAGAGTATCATGTTAAAATTTCTCCTTTTGTCCTGTTTTTTTTTTATATTAAATGAAAGTGTAATAGTTAAATTGACAAAATTATCGTATAAGTATTATTTGCAACAAAAAGTATGAAATTGATTGCGATACTTTGCATATAAGTAAAATTTATATATATGAGTGCTTTCTGTATTAGCCGAACAATTGTATGAGTGTTAATATATACACAAATTAAATTGGGTGTAAACTTTTAATTACAAAAGGTAAAGTATGACGCAATCTACTACTCTACTACTAGCATAAGTTCTGTGACTTCTGTGTGCAATAGCTTTAAGTGTTAGGTGACTCAATCGTCCCAAAATTTCAACCATGAATTATAATTTTAAAAGCCAAGTTACCAGGACGTGCATGGATTTAAAAAAAACAAAATCATGGAATATCTTCCCCTGGAATTTCCTTCATATAATTATAAATGGATCAATTATTATAGTGTCCCTCACTCACGTTAACTGGACTTAAGTGGTACTTCTGATCTGATCTCTTCCTTATTTTAATGGCAAGTTGGCAACTATGATGGTATAGAAGCAGGATTAAGACAAGATCATTAGTAATTTTTTTGTTGGAGAATCTATCATAATTATAATATATTTGATGATAATATTTGTTTATTTTTGGGTCAATGATGATATTTCCTTGGCGTGAAAGACCAAATGATATAGTACTAATTACATACAAAAATAATTGTAGCAATTGATTTTCAAACTTTAACTGATATTGTTTGACTATATATTCTGAACTCACTAACTAAAATTACACCAATTAACATGATAATATTATACTAAAACCTAAAAAAGTGACAAATAACAACAAAATGTGGACTACTAATATATCCATTTCTAGAACAAGAAATCAAAAGATGCTAATATTATAAAGCTAGATCTTATAACATATAAAATATTTATTGTGTTATCGGCATAAGATATTCATCATATCAATCTCATATCACTAATCTATATATGATAAACTAGAACTATTTTCATTACGATGCAAAGATTCGGTTAAACAATATATCGATGTCTAAAATTATGAATACTTCATTAACAATACTATTTTCATCATTTGGATTTATTTTATTAATTAGCTGCGTAATCTTTGTATCCATTGAATATTTTAGATTTACGTATGTGTTATTTTTACATATGAAAATAAATATTTATTAATGATTTTTTTGGCGTAAAAAAGTGGGTGTTGTTTCACATTGATAAAATTCAAAGAATATAATAGTGGGTGTTGTCTCACATTGATGAAATTAAAGGACTTGAGTATGTATATAAACTTGTGAGTTACTCCATCAATTGCCAATTAATTTTGAGTTGAAACATCATTTAAGCTTGTATACATACTAGTATACATCTCGTGCTTTATACGAGCATGTGTTGAACTTTTGTAGCGTTATCATCTTTTTAGAATATTTGTACTTTAATCATAATAGTATAGAACACTTTATTTTTCAAATATGATTTGGATTTACATGCACACACAATAATTGCGCATTACTTTGTTGTTGTTAATATGTTGTGCATCTCTTCTTTTAGTGTGTCTAACTACATTATTTTCATTGTTATAACTATAATAACTATTATTGTTCTTGTGAAATGTTTGTAACTACTTAAATAATTGCATAAAATAGTAATACTTTCTTTCTTATTTTATTACACACCAAAGCCATTTTGACTTCTCAAACCCTATAAATAATGGAGTACATAAATCTTCAATTATTACCATTCACAAATTAATTTTAATTGTAAAATATTTTTTACGTTGAAGACTTGTTTGAGTGACGACGTACATTAAATGCTTATTAATATTATTATTTTAATTTAGAACTAACAACTAAAAATTGAGCTACTTGAAATTAAGGGGGAAAAAGACCAATAATGATGCGCCACTTGTCAATCCTACACCAATCTATTCAATTTTATATTATATATGTGATATATGATATGATATATGATATATGATGATATATGATGACTCTTTGTTAATTGCCCAATTAATATATAAAATTTGACAATATTTTTAAGTAACTAATTAAAGAGAAAATGAAAGATCTTATAAAGTATATAAAATTATAGAAAAAGAAATGTACATATGATAAAAGACAACAAAAAAATTAAGTTGCTAGCTAGTATACCCACTAGTAAAGTTATGATAGGTGGCAAACACATATGAAACAGGCAATTTTATATGCAATTATATCGATCATATACACATGTAGGGATTCGCATGGTGTAATATATATTTTGTTTGTAAAACCACTGCATTAGTTACATGCTTATCCATGCAAAGCAAATCACAAATCGAATCCACCCCTATAATCTAAAACAGACTATACATGGCAAAAGTAAACAAATATAGAGAGAGAGAGAGGGAGGGAGGGAGAGCGAGAGAGAGAGAAGGATAAGTTGTCATTGGGGTAGAAATGAGCAAGACATGGGAACCGCATAGGAAGGAAAAATGGGAACATCAATGTTTATATTTAATATTTGATCATGCGGAGCACTGCTCTTAACTCTGGCATGGAGGGGCCCACTCGTGATCCCATCCATTTCTGCTCTTCTCATTCTGATTTCAGATTCCAGAAATCCACCTCCATCCCTGGCAGTGGTAGGGGTGGCCGCTCTCTGCGGCCAGCAGCAGCCCATCCTCCTCGTCAATTTGGTGTCCAGAAATCTGTCTTTCCTAAATCTTTTTTTTTTTTTTTAATGGTCAGCACGCTCTTTCCGAAAACAGGGGGCACACAATTTGTCACTAGCTGGTGACCACGGCCCCTGGAATTTTTTCTGCCCACCAAAAATTTCGAATTTAAAACAAAAAAAATCCAATATCTTGTTAAATAATTAATTATTTCTTTTTATTTATACATGTGAGGTACAAAGGTCAATATAAATTAGCAAATTGCAAATTTATACTAATAATTCTTTTATTAGTTCAGACAAAACACCCACTTAAACAACTAATTAACGAAACCAACCCTTCCCAATTACCTCATGTTGCAATCTTTTCATATGAATAGCCAACAGGAATGAAGTTATATTTTCATATGCACCTATCAACTGTTATACTAACTGATAATATCTTGTGATATTTGACATGTTTCTTCTTCCAAAATAAGTTATAAACTCCAAAGAAAATATTATCAATTAATTGCTAGCTTGTTAACTCAATTTTTGTGATGCCCTAGTGCGTCATTTGCAATTTTTCCCCGGACTTTACAATCTTGAAACTCATTCATTCTTAATATGCAATAAATCTTCTGCCAAACGAACAATGCAATGAATTACTCACTTTGTTTGTTGTTATTTTACTTGCCATAAATGCTGAGAGACATAAAAATACTCTTCCCAAACCCCCCGGTTTTTGGCCCCAGGAGATAGGGCTAGTAATTTCACCCATATTCGTTGAATATCCGTTACATTCGACCCAAAAAAATAGATGAAAATTTGAAATATATGGGTGATGGATGGATGATTGCTTAACGGATTAGGTTGGATCCAGGTAATGTTGCATCCGACTCGCCACCCGATCCATCACTCGCTTAATTATCCTCTTGCTTATCCCTCATTTGCAATTAATTTACTTTTTAATTTTGTCCTTTAAATTTTACTTCTTTTTTGAATGATTATATTGTTAATTTTATAATTTTTGTCAAATTAGTATGATAAATTAGATATTTATTTATTTCTTGTGCCTAAAATATATTTTTAAAACTTTTTAAAAGCTAAATTTTTTTCTTATAAATCTGCTAGCATATTATATATAAGCTTTCATCACCCATGTACAACCCGATCTACTAGTTTTCAACCACGAGTAGTTGATGGATGGATTTGATTAGATTTTTACAAATGATGGGTAGACTGGATAAGGCTCATGAAAATAGGTTGTGGGTACGAATGATGATTCACCCATAGGGGGAAGAGGGGTATTGTTTTCTCTATATCTTAGGGCCCGTTCGTTTCGTAGGTCATTTTGGATTTACCAACCTAGTTCAATCCACTTCAACCCACTTCAATATACTTCAACCCACCTGAAAAAAATATCAACCTCAATCCACTTCAACCTACCTCAATCTACTTCAACCCACTTCAACCAATTTCAACCTACCCATTCATAATTTTAATAATTTGTAAAGTGTCATGTGAGATTTAATTATTTTTGCAAAGTAGTATGATTTGAAAATGGTGAAAATTTATAAGTAAATTGGGGTGGGTAAAAGGATGAAGTAGGTTAAGGTAGGTTGAAGTAGGTTGAGGTGGGTTGAAGTAGATTGAAGTGGGTTGAAGTACGTTGAAGTGGGTTGAATTTTTTTAATGTGATAAATTGAACTTTAGTTGACAGTTAAAGTAAGTTGAAGTAGGTTCAAATAGGTTGAAGTGGGTTAAGGTTGGTATTTTGAAATTTACCCACGAAAAAACAAACTCGTATATAAAAAATTATCATCAATAAATTTTGTTACCCAAATCGTTTAAAATAATTGACAAGTTGTGCCAACCTCCAACTTTCAGAAAAATAGTTACAAAATTGTTAAATTACCATTCAGTGATAAAATGCACTAAAAATTTCAATAACTTCATAAATTATCACACATAAGTTACATTCTCATTATTTTAACCTACTTCAACCCACCACAAAAAAATATACTTACTTCAACCCACTTCAACCTACCTCAATCTACTTGAACCTTTTTCAACCCACCTCAAAAAAAAAAAAAAAATCAAACTCAACCCACCTCAACCTACTTCATCCTTTTACTCACCCTCATCTACTTACGAAAAGAAGAGGCCCTTATTCATATCTTGTCAAGGTATTGAAATATGAATTTTTGTCCTAACTGAAAGCTAAGGGAAAAGCAACATGTTTTTTTTTTTTGAAGTATTATTTAAAAAAAATGTGAATAATTTACATGAAACAGTGAAAAGAATCTTAACAATATAACGAAGATTGCATGAACATTAAATGAATTGCTGATATTAACTATTCTACACAATAAAATCAAATTAAAAATAGAGCAAAATTTATACTTTTTTGTCTACATAGGTAATTCCCTCGGCCAAAGTTCATGGTTCAGCATATCTTTTGCATTCACCTTGGTCATTGGCCAGAGGAATTTTACCTCTCTGTTCAAATAATTGATATTGGATAAGATTATTTTGCATGTAACAGTAGTAATTAAGATTACATTCACATAAACGCACGTTGAAGAACGTTGTAGAACAATGTCATTGATAAATCTATGCAAGTTAGAAAGACAATACAAATTACATTAATATTATTCACAGGAAATATCTCCATAATTTAGAAATTTAACTTATGTAAGATAAAAGTGCTATTGTTGCCATTAGTTGTAGATGTCTGTAAATTTGCTTAGAGAAGACAATCATCTCTATAGTTGTTTCTTCTTCTATATATGACCTAAATATGAATAGAATCAGAGTTTGGTAAGTATGATTCGATATGATAACACGACACGAATGCGACCTGAAGTTATTGAGGGGAATCTGAACCCGACATGAACCGAATCGATTTCGACCCGAAACCGACACGATTTGACAATTCAGCCTGAAAACAAGTTATTTTTCAATTTTGAGTAGATATAAAACTATTTACAAGATTGACACAAAACTGATCCGTTTATTTAACGAGTCAACCCAAATCAAATCATTATCCAATTCTAAATAAAATATAACACAGAATTGTAAAAAGTATAATGGCTACTAAATCAAGCTAGTTAGGCCTATAAGCCTAGACGCGGATGCAACATAACTAAGATAGGTACGGTACATCATTGTTAGCAACAGCAATCCCGGTGTTATTACGGTAAGAAAGGGTAATTATCAACTGTCATGGAGAAGAAGGCTCCCAAAACCCGGGCTCCCAGGCTTATCTAGGGCCGAAACTTCCCTCTGGACCTCAATCAATCATCATGTACAAATCTACTGACCACAAAGCCCCAATCTTGTTTTTCCACGGTTCTCTCTCCCACGTCCCCCTCCATTCGCATCCGACGGCCTCTGTCAGTCTTTCTAGACCCTTCCTTCCTCCTCCTCAAACCCAGAGAGAGAAGCACTGGGAATTCGACACAGTTAGAGTTAGGAGTCTATTTAACCATGGTTGAGTTACCCAGAACCCTCCCCCTTTCCCTATTTGGCGGCCCCCCTGTCCTTACCTTAAAATAAACCCCCTCCTTCCTCAGTTCTTCACACATCCAGCAGCCAACCCAGTCTCTAGAAAAAGAGAGAATTTTAGGATAGAGAAATAGAAAGAGGGTTTTGATTTTGTTGTTTTTCCCTCTTTCAGTATGATTCCATTATTGACTCTTATATAACTTTTCCGAGATAATAGTTGAATTTCATCGTAGGAATTCGGTCGAGGGTTTTCTGTACTATCGTTTTTGCCCCTCTCAGACCTCTTCTCAGGTCAGTTCTCTCATTCATTGATGTAAGTCATTCGTTTAATTCGTGTAATCCGGGTAAAGTTGGATTCTTTTTGGTTTTGCCATGCCTAGAGCTCTTGATTCGGCTATTTTTAGCTTCATCTGATTACTCCGTTTTGACGTCCATGCAAACTGAACTCCTACACTCGCTGCATGAACTGTCGCTCTGTTACTCGTCAACCTAATCACTGAATTGATGTTGTTAAAACTAAGCTGCTTATCTTATTCAACATTTTCTAACTGCAACGAAAGAATCAGAAAAACAGGATTTCCTGTGTAACCTATCAGTAAATGGTGGGATTGAAATTAGTTATATGGATATGCTGTAAATTTCAGTTATTTTGGGTGTTACAGGGCGACTCAAGTCCAATGAATTCATTAGGTTGTATAAAAATGAATCTCTTTGAGTCGGATTATTTCCGTCTGGACTTGTTCTGGATAAATTCAAGGACTTTCGAAAGTCCAAAGTTGACATATGGAGATTTGCTAGTTAGATCTGGGCTGATTTTAATACTTTCAATCACTGTAATTTGGGAGTTCCATAGTTGATTTTGATATCTTGCTTTCCTTGGCAGATAGTTAGATTGTCAGCGTAGTGGGATTTCCGCCTTGCCTTGATGGCTTTCTCTACGTAGAGTCTTGGAGAACGCAGAATATCTCCTGCTTGGAAGATTGCCTGTTGTACTGTTTTTCATGGGGCTTTATGCTTCCATGGATTCTTGATTAGTCATCTTGTTGTCCTTGTTGGGCTCTTTGAGTGGTGCTTTAATCAACAAGGCAGAATTTTGGGGTTGCCTCAGAGAGTAAAAACGGGTTCCCTTTTCCGGACATCTCTATTGCGAGCTGTGAGAGACGATCGCAGCTCTGCATCTGTGATGTCTCGCGCTCTGGACAGTCCTGTTCAGACCCAGATACCCTTTGGGATATTTAAGAATCCGTTATCTGGGGAATTCCATGGGAGACCCAGAATGGATGGAAAGCAGCACGCTGGTACGAGACGCGTGTTTGTCCAAACTGAGACTGGCTGTGTCCTTGGGATGGATTTGGATCGTACTGATAATGTTCATACTATCAAGAGGAGATTGCAGATCGCCCTTCATGTCCCTACTGACGAGAGCTCATTGACATATGGGGATGTGGTGTTGAAGAATGACCTTGATGCCATTCGACCTGATTCACCTCTCCTTTTGACGAGGGGCCATATGCACCGGAGCTCATCCACCCCGTGTCTATCTCCACGTGGGGGTGATCTCCAGCAGAAAGATAAAAGTGGCCCCATTGAGGTGTTGGGTCACTCAGATCGCTTTCTGGGTACCAAACAGCTGGTGAAGGAAATCGTCAAGGCAATTAAGAATGGAGTTGACCCGTTGCCTGTTCACAGTGGGCTTGGTGGTGCTTACTACTTTAGGAACGTTAGAGGTGAGAGTGTTGCTATTGTCAAGCCAACTGATGAAGAGCCTTTTGCACCCAACAACCCCAAAGGCTTTGTGGGCAGGACTCTTGGACAACCTGGGCTTAAGCGGTCAGTCCGTGTTGGGGAGACAGGCATCAGAGAAGTTGCTGCCTATCTTCTTGATCACGATCATTTTGCTAATGTGCCTGCCACAGCATTGGTCAAAGTTACCCACTCCATCTTCAATGTAAATGATGGGGTCAACGGTAACAAGCATCAGAATGAGAAGCTGATGAGTAAGCTTGCATCTTTCCAACAATTCATTCCTCACGACTTCGATGCCAGTGACCATGGGACTTCAAGCTATCCTGTTTCGGCTGTCCATAGAATTGGGATACTGGACATCAGGATTTTCAACACTGACAGGCACGCTGGAAACCTACTAGTCAGGATGCTGGATGGTGTTGGGAGGTTCGGACAAGTTGAGCTCATACCTATTGATCATGGCCTTTGCCTGCCTGAAAGTCTGGAAGATCCATACTTTGAGTGGATCCATTGGCCTCAGGCGTCAATCCCATTTTCTGAAGATGAGCTCGAGTACATTCAAAACCTTGATCCAAATAAGGATTGTGAGATGCTGCGATTGGAGCTTCCAATGATTCGTGAGGCTTGCCTTCGTATCTTGGTGCTCTGCACCACATTCCTCAAGGAAGCAGCTGCCTTTGGCCTGTGCCTTGCTGAGATTGGTGAGATGATGAGCAGGGAATTTCGTAGCGGAGAGGAGGAGCCTAGCGAACTTGAGCTAGTGTGCATTGAAGCAAGGAGGCTGGTGGCAGAGAGGGAGTTGTTGATGCCAAAGTCAGATGCTGGTGAAGATGAATTCCAATTCCACCTTGATTGTGACGACCTTGGATGGGACTATTCTCCGAAGATGACTGCTGGAGATGATTTTTTCGTGAGATCACTATCCTTCGGTGCGAATTGCAGAAACCCCCTCTCAAAATTGGAGGAAAGTATTGAGGAAGAAGAGGAGAGCGAAGATGGTCATGAGGATGATGGGGAGGGGTTCCCCGTTCTTCCCAACCCTGAAAAGATGCTGTCTGTTCCAAAGATATCAAAGCCCCTCAGGACAACCAGTCTGGGGGAAAAGAATGTGAAATTTTCCTGGGTGAAACCCGAAAATGGTTATTCATCCTCAGGGCATAGGAGTGCAAATGAGCAGCTTCCGGCAAGCGTGAGCTTTGTGAAGGTGGCTGACGTGAACGAGGAAGAGTGGACATTTTTTCTGGAGAAGGTACTCGAGCTGCTGCCACCGGCATTTGCCAAGCGCAAAGCCGTGACCCTTGGGCAGCGACAAAGGCAGAGGCTTGGAACTTCTTGCCGGTTTTGAGGGTTCCCGTAGGCTTTGCAAGAGCAAGGAGGGATTGGTAGAGGGATATAGTAGGTAAGGAGGCTCTTCTACGACCGCTGTGTTCCTGGAAGAGCTAGTAGCAGCAAAAGCAGCAGCTTGGAGTGCTGTAAATATTCTTTGGAGGCCGCTTCAGGGATCGAAGCGGCTGACTGGTAGAATTTGTTTCTTAATTTTTCGTCTCTCCCTTTCGAAGGCTCTGTGCTTTTGTTTTTCTGATCTGATTTGTTATCTCACTCGTGCACTTGTTTGATAAATAAATTTTTGTAGAACTCTAAACCAAAATCTTATGTAGATCCTGAGTTCTGATACTCTTATGGTTAGAGTCCCAACACTCAAATGTTGTCCTGAATCTTCTCCCCTGAACTGCACGCACAGAAAGTATTGATGTTCTGGTACGAAGGCTTTCACATTTGTGTTCCTGAACTGATCACCCAATTAAAACTCTTCGTAATCCATTAGAGTTATCCCCAAAATCGAGCTGGAAATTGAGGAGGAATGTGATTGGCTACGAGTAAGAGTACATTACACTCGCACCTATGGCGTGAGGGGTAACTAGCAACAACAGCAAAATTGTCTGAGCTCAGCTGATTTAAACTTGACTGGTGTACATGAAAATTGTCACTGTCAGCCACGTAAATGCCTTGTTGAAACCCCGGTCAATGTCATTATCATGAAATTTCAATTCTAGATTCCGACTTTATGCGGATGTGGTTATGGTTTCTTCCTTATCTCTTCCTTTTCCTTTCATTGTGTGTTGTTCTCAGATGAAATGACTAGAGGAATGCCCCCTTTCCTATCATTTTCATTCCAAAATAAATGTGATACATGATGGTGGTTTGGATTTTGACAATAAGGGCCTATTTTTTTTGGATCAATTATAATTTATTAATTTTAATTTATTTTAATTTATTTCAATCTATTTTAATTTATTTGAAAAAAAACATTAATTTCAATTCACTTCTACAAATTTCAATCCACCCCTTCATAATTTTAATAATTTGTAAAGTATTATGTGAGATTTAATCATTTTTACACTAAAAAGTTCACTTTACTATTTTTTTTGTAAATTATCGTACTTTAGAATTGTTTTATTTTTGTATTTTTTTTATTTTTAAAATTTTAAAATTTAATATTTGATTTTTTGTATTTAATTTTTTTGTATTTAATTTTTTTAATTTTTAATTTTTAATTTTTTGTATTTAATTTTAATTTTTTTAATTTTTTAATTTTTAATTTTTAATTTTTTACTTTTTATATTTCATTTTTTTGGTATTTTTGTATTTTTTAATTTTTTGTGTTTATTTTTTAATTTTTTATCTTTTTAGTATTATTCCCAACAAAAGCTACAGAAAATTTCAAATAAAAAATAAAAAATAAAAAATAAAAAAGAATAAACAAAAATTTCACAAAATTTTGATAACTTCATAAATTATTACACATTAATTATATTCTCATTATTTTAATCCAGTTCAACCCACCACATAAAAAATATACCAACTTCAACCCACTTTAATCTACATCAATCCACTTCAACCCACCTTAAAAAAAAAATAAAAATCAACTTCAACTCACCTCAACTCATCTCAATCTACTTCAACGTACTTCACTCTTTTATCCGCCTAATTTACGCACGAAAAGAATAGGTCCTAAATATGACACGAAATTCATAAATATGTGAAAAAAGGTAGGCAGTTGCTGGCATTGTAAGCACGAAAGTATAATGCTAATATATTAGCAAGCAACGTATGCGTATATTATAATAGTATTTGTCCAAGATTGGCGTTTCTGAACTTTGGTTTGGCCATCCGATCTCAACATTTTGTATTGCTTCCTTCTGTTTTGGCGGCCATGCATTGCATTTGTGTATGATGCGATGAGAACGATTCTGTTTTGCAGGATGCATGCACCAATGCTACGTTATCGCTGTCATTCTGAAATCTTAAGTAGTTTTTAAATTTATGAAAATCGAGCACATTAATCTTCTACTAAAAACTGTTCATTATAAATAACTTAAATAAATGATATAGAATATAAAATTAAGATTTGTTACTCGCTTTTAGTTGGTAAAATTAACTTACTTTGAGTTGTGTGATAATGTACTGTAATTAGGCTCTGTTTTTTTCATTGGTAAATTCCAACTTACCAATTTCAACCAACTTCAATCCACTTCAACCTACTTTACCGACTTCAACTAAAAAAAAACTCATTTCAGCCAACTTCAACCTACTTTCCACTATTTTAACCAATTTCTATCCATCATACAAAAAAAATTCAACCAAATTCAACTGTTCAATCCACTTCAATTCACTTCAACAATAAAAATATCTACTGCAATTCACTTTTACTAATCTTAACCAACTTTACATATTTATCAATCCATATTTCCACGAAAAGAATAAGCCCTAATATATATTGGCTTCGCCATCATTTGAAGGCTATAACTAGGGGTGAGAACTGAGATGCTTAATTTGCTTTTGATATTTGACTGGCACATCTTGGTAATGTTGTTGTGTCTCCATTGTTAGGAGGAGACGTACCTACTAATTAGATGTATACAATGTATTAGATATTAACCACCATAATTCATTTTAAATTTTGTACAGATGTGTTTTTGGACGTGTTAATTCAATTGTATATTTTTAAATTAGTCGAATGAATTTTGCTCGTGACCTTCTGATTAAAACTTTCTGGAAACATTTTTAGTTGACATGAAAAACACTTTAATTTGAAAGCCACTTATGCAAAAATTACAAGTTAACTTGAAAACATAATGTGTATAATACAAAATTGATTATAATATTGCATTGCCTCTCTATTACCGTGAAAAGAGTCAAAAAAAAGTGGTCAACCATAGTGAATGGACAAAAACAAAGCACAAAACAGCTAAGTTCTTAGATCAAAATGTGATATCTATGTCTATTTGTACACTTGCTCATCACTTGTATATCTCCAAAAGGAAAAGGATAAACACGTAGGTTTAAATGTCTTGATCACCGGCAAATATTAATTTCCAATTAGCCATATTTGAACACCCATATCACAATCAAAGTCAACCAGATAGGGTGAAGGTGAAGGTGCCCGTGACTATGCAAAAGAAACAAAGGGAGTGCAATTAAGTTTTTTGGTTTTTAATAATTAGTTGGCAAAGTGCCAATATAAGAGTATGAGGTCATGTACATGGTCAATTAGTAAAATCCTTCGTTTTGATGATGATATGTTGGCCTTCTTATCTAAGACTAGATCAAACAGGTTGACAAGTTCAAGGGGAGAGATTTAAATGGATCGCGACATGAGTAAATGAGACCTAAAGATCTGTTGAGCTAAAAGCACCTCATTCACATTTGTTTTTAAGTTCGAATCTAGAATTTTTTTAATCACATAATACTAAATAAGTACGTGAATAATCATTTATATTATTATTAGGTGTGATTATTATCAGCTAGCTGAAAAACTGCTATCTACTCCTAAACAAGTAATTAAACATTCTTGAGGCAGTATCAATTAAGTGACACTCATAGCTCACATTAAGATCGATGAACTATCCTTTAAGCTTAGTTCGAAAGGCAAACTAAGGGGAGAATATTGGTGCATGGACCCTCACTTAATTAGGACAAGTGGCCACACTAATCTACTTTTTCATAATTGATTGTATGTTGTTACTCGGGCAAGTTGCGCCCCCTTTGAAGTAGGCCCCTTGAGGTTGCACTTTTTCTCTTGATGGTTTGAGATTGAAGATGAATTGAATGGTTTGCTTAATTAGTTAAGGGCAGGCTGACACAAATAGGAGGAAGGGGGACTATGGTGTCATGACTTCTTGTCTAGTTGTGCTCTTTTGTTGTCCGCCATCAAGTCCATGTCAATTCTTCTTGGATTGAACATGTCTTCAAATGGTTACTTTACAACTCACTAAATTCTTGTCCGTTCCTTCTCTTTTACGTGTTGTCACAATAATAGCCCTACAAGGACAGTATAATGGTAACAATCTTAGTTCTTCACTAAAGACCATCTTAAGGAAAAAAAGAAAGAAATGAATTTAAAGTGCGAATTGATCTCTTTGATAGTAGTAATACTTTCACAGTTAAAATTATCTATACTGAAATTTTCCAAAACTATGTAACAATGAGACTGTATTGGGAGTTTTTGTTGTTGATGATGAATTTAAAGAGGCATACCTATTGTTGGAAGGGTGTAATCTCTTATGCCACATTCCCTTTAACAAGTCATGAACAACACGCTCATTCTTTCTTCTTGTTCTTTTGCTTACACTAAGTCATGCATATAAATGAGGTTCCAACTCAAAATTAATTGGTAATTAGTAGAGCAGCTCACAAGTTTATATTGTATTAATAGAAGTAGAGTAACGGAAGGAAGTTCCGAGTTCAATAGGAAAGCACAATGAGGGTACGCTTTAGCTATAGTATGTACGAGTATGTATTAATTGGTCGATGCGAACTACTTTCATACGATAAATTGAATATATTACAACAAGATAGCCAAATATTCCTAACATGAGTTAGGGTTGGAATTGAATACCTGCTACAAAGTTACGAGTATATGAGATGATTGAAAATAGCTAAATAGTTTAGACCCAAAGTTTGAAGCCCTAAAAGATTTTTCACAAGTTCCAATCATTGGTGGCATAATCTCTCAAATTCATACTGTTAGAATCCAATTTTCCATGTTTTTATATTGTTCAAAAACGTCCATTTAGGAGATACCTCTCCCTCTCTCTCTCTTTTTCACGTGATTTTAGTCTACTAACTGGTGTGACCTGTTCTTTTCACTTTATTCGTCTTGTTCAAAAAACCATATGGGCTAAAGCAATTGAATTTTTTGGGGTGTGGTAAAATTGTCCATTTAGGAAGGACCAAGCATGTTCTGTCATATTAATACACATCTGTGGGGTGTGATTTGAACGGTGTGGGCTGTCCGTCTGCAGTTACCTAATCAGTGGCCCAAACAGTTGGGCTTTGTCACTTCCCGAATGCAACTTTTACACACTTTTTTTTTGTTTTAACGGGCTTCCTAAAGAAAATGACTTTGGCGCTTAGGATCTGTTCTATTTCGCGTTTTAGATAGATAGATAGATATAAGGAGATGTAAGAAGCTGTAAAGAGCTGCAAGAAGATGTAAGGAGCTGTAAGGAGCTGTAAGAAGATATAAGAAGCTGTAAGGAGCTGTAAGAAACTGTAAGGATAGATATAAGGAGTTGTTGAATTACTGAAGAGTTGTATAGTATAATTTATTTTACAATGAACGTTTTGGATGAAAAATAATAATATTAAATTAATATACTTATTGAAAAAAATAATTAATTAAGTTAATTACACAACAATAAAATATATTAATCACCAGAAATTTGGTGAATAAAATTTCGTCCACTTGAGGTGATTTTTTATATGAACATTAGTTTGATCGAATAACCAAAGTATAACAAAAAAAAAGACAATTTTTTTTGACAAAATTGAATACAATTCTTCAAATAAATTCCTATTTTAAGTAAATAATGTTTAATATGAATAAATGTATAGTAATCTATAATAATATATATTTTATGTCGAAATTCAAATATAATTTACATCGTTATATTATATTTTTATGTTTATGTAAATTTTGTGTTAATAAGATATTTATAAATTTTGTATATTGGTAGTATCATTAAAAAAATATGCATATTTCTTTAACTAAAATAAATGAATGTTATAGAAAATATATGAGATGTAATGAGCTGTAAGGAGTTGTAAGAAGATGTAAGGAGATGTAAGCTCTTAGCTAAATTCTAAAAAACGTGAAATAGAACAAGGCCTTAATAGTCGATAGTACTTTAGAATGAGTGCAGCTCAATCAGCTCAGTAAAGAATGCTTTATTGACTTTAAGGGCAGAAAAGACTTTGCCAGAAAAGGGAAATTTCATCAACTAACCTCTTGAAGAACAGCTAAGGTAATAAGTTAATAATGCAAACGACTAATGCAAATAATTTATAATTAACAATAATACAATTGGTTAGCTATTAATAGGCGCCAGCTATCTGCTCGACACTCCTTACACTAGATCAATGTGAAAAAAAAAAAAAAAAGTGAACACAACAAAATATTAAAAAAAATGATTATAATAACTAATTAATAGTTCTGTCAAACAAAAGTGAAAAGGTCTTACATCAAGACATTCACACAACAAAACAAAGTATCTTAATTGAGGCTTAAAATTATGCACCATGCACTAAAGTTAAAAAGGAAAAAATTATTGAGATTAGATAGCTTAATGATGTCATTACTTTTAGTTTGTATACAATCATGTTATTACACATAGATAATTTTACACAATTGCGAGATTATACGTGTTGTCCTCCTTTTGCTGAAGGATTGATTAATTGTATTAGGTATCATTTGTTTCCCTTGAGGATGCGTAGGATTATTAAGCATGTAACTAATTGAAGATATTAGTAGTTTAATGATTGTAAATCACATATGTTTTTTTAACAACATATATATTCAATTTAGATAACTTCAACACATTTTGTTGGTGTCTTATGTCAAAATCTGCATCATGAATATTTTACGGCTGATATTCATGTACGTAATCATTTCAAACACCACCCTGCTTTTTTGGTAGCACCACGAATCCTAAATAACACATTATATCATGATTGTCCTTTTATAAATAAGACCAAATAACCCGTTAGTGCAACAAACAAATATGGCTCTTGCTCAGACGAATATCCGGCCTCAATAATAATCAATATAGCTTATCCGACTTCCTTGTGCTTCCTGGTATGTTCATATCAACGACCTCAGTATGCTAGGAGCAATGGGTCAAGCACCAGAAGGCGATAAGCGGGAGTGCCCCATTGGGTAGTCCCCTCATGGTGGACCCAGTAGGGTGCTTGGTTTCCACAATGGAGATCAAGGTTTGATTCCTCGATGTGCGCGGGTGCAAATCTATTTATCCAAAGAAAACTAAAAGAATAAGTAGCACTCGGCACCCACACTCACGCACGTACTCACAAATTCCATCCATAAGTCAAGTAGAACAAGTACATTCAAGACTGAACCGATATGATCAAGATCGACCATATCCACAAAATTGTATACATGGACTAGTTGGAAGACTTATAATTTTTGGGCGGCATACAAGGCCTGTTTTCTTTTCTTTTCTTTTTTTGGTTTTTCTTTTGGCATATGACGTAAGATGTGCAAAAAATATTTTCAAATATTAGTCCATATTAATACATCTATTGTTTAAATGACAAAACATTTATGTAATGTTTGGTTAAATGTAATCAACCGTGTAATGCAAATAAGTTTGTAATTTTGTTTTCATTACTTTGTTTGGTTGTATGAGAGTATGACAATAAAAGAACTATCTTGTAATTATAATTACCATAAATTAAGTAATCATGATTGCATTACAATGTTGATTGCTTTACATTGCGATTACATTACATTCAACCAAACATCACATTAGGTTATATTCGGTAACAATGTTTTGAGTAACGTTTATGTTTAATCAAATCAATACACTAATCAGCTATTTTTTACTGTTTAGCAATATAATGTTTGAACTAACATTTCTGAAAAACTAAAAATATTACCTTTTACATTCGAAAGTAGTATTTCATATTTTTTGGTCAATACCCTTCGAAATATTATCTTTGGGAAGTTATATATATTTTTTGCTGTTAATTTACATTAATCAGTTGGCCCAACAACTAAATTTACCGAACATATATACTTCAACCGGTCATCTAAACAGTTATTATCTAACAACTAAATTAGTATCACTATCCGCTATTTAAATAGCTATCTAATACTTTAACCACTATTCGCTACCTAAAATGACATTTACAAGGATGCCAACACCAAGGATTCGAAAATATGGCTCTGTTGTAGTATCAATTAGTTTAACGCCTTAACTGGTAAGGTTTATGAGAATTATTAAAGAAGACTGAAGTCTAAGTTTCACCCACGTTGGCATTCACACCAAAAAAAAAAAAAAGGTTTTTGACAAAACCGGGTAGGGGCTACATCAATACAAAGTGCCAGTGAGTTCTTGCGCTCAGCTTTAGTTTGTATTCCACCTTATTAAGGGTGTGTTTGGCAATAATATTTTTGGTAACGTTTGGTGTTTTGATTGAGTCAATACACTCAGCACATAATTTTTAATGTTCGGTAACGTAATGTTTTGACTAACATTTCAAGTTGCGTTTAGCGTTTTAAGTTGCGTTTTTGAAAAGCTAATAGTATTAACGTTTTACATTCAAAAGTTGCGTTTCATATTTTTTTACCAAAAATTACCCTTTGGAAATTTTATCTTTGGAAATTATTTATATCCTTTTGTGTCAATTTACATTAATCAGTTAATCCAACAGCTAAATTTACCGAACAAATTTTATTCAACTGCTCTTCTAAACAGCTATCCGCTAACAGATAAATTAGAAACGCTATCCGCTACCTGAACAACTATCCGCTACCTAAACCGCTATCCGCAACTTCAACTGCTAATTTTGCTGAACAGGACCTAAGACGTGTTAAGTCCATTAAAATTTTAACATATTTGAAATTATTGAATATTTGATGAGAACTTTTTAATGAAATGTCTTGCCGTAAAATATATATCATCATACAACATATAAAATATAAATCCCTTGCTGATGACTTCAACATAGTGCTTGGAACTTATTCGCCCTAATTTGTCTGGGAATTTCAATGCTTTTGCATTGACACCACACCAATGAGTTGCATTCAATCATACAATACTATCCCAGATCACCTTAACCATAAGAAAATGCATCATAAATTCATAATCTTCCAACAAATTACATCAGTTATCTGCTAATTATTGTAAACACAAATTTCGAGTATAAAATAAAGACAAGAAATTCAGAAATAAATTTAATTTTGTATTGATGTAGTGTGTAGGTACAATCTCTGAATTTAATACAGTAAAAATTATCCTCTGATTCGATCTCCTAATGACTTGAGTATTCCGAGGGTTTGATGCTTGATCTTGGTTGATGCAAATCAGCTGAAGAACTCTGAAGGTTGTTCTTGATTTTGATCTGCAAGTGGCTAATTATGGTTTCTGAAACTCTGCAAGTCTTGATCCTTCTCGCTTGGTAGTTGGATGCTTCTTGCCGTCTGAGCTCTGAGTTCTGCAAATGCTAAATGCTCTAAATGAAAGGAGAGGACCCCTATTTATAGGCTCTGCCGGCTAGGGTTACAGCCATATTTTGGGCCTAGACCCAGTAATTATTTTCTTGTTTTTTAATAAAGAAAATAATTACTAATTTCTGCATCATCGACGACACGTGGCGGCTTTTGATTGACTGCATTTAATTTTGACCAAGTGGGTCCACCAAAGTCAACATGACACACGACACTTTATGGTTGATCCATTTTTTACACGTGACATCATTTGATTGGTTGCATAATTTTTGCCTTCTACAAATGCCCCCTCGAGAGTCAGCCGCGTACACGAATTTTTGAGTGTTTGAAGCGGTTGAGTCTCGAAAAATTGAAAGATGCTGAAAATTGGATTTTTTTTTGATTTTTTTTTTGATTTTTTTTTTGGGCCGCCTCCCCTTTTTTAGACAAATAACTTGCCGACTTGGTAGATAATCCATGCTGATTTTTTTTTGAAGATAATTCTGCTTGTAAATTTGTGATAAAATTTTATCAACAACTTGTGATAAAATCTACCAATAATTTCAGGGATAGAATTCTATCAAAAACTTGTGATAAATTTTATCAGTAATTTAAATGATAAAAATCTATCAACAATCCAAAAGGATAGAATTTTATCAACAAATTTGGATAAAA
>JACYFF010019584.1:122401213-122426223 GCA_017589665.1 Selenicereus undatus | reverse complement strand
AAAGGATAGAATTTTATCAACAAATTTGGATAAAATTCTATCAACAAATTTGGATAAAATTCTATCAACAATTTTTCTGACAATTGCTATAAATTAGCCTTTCTCACTACTGTCAATTCATCGTCTCTTCTTCCCATTTCTTTTTTTTTTTCTCTTTCGCTTCTGCTTGCTTGAATTGAAGCTCAGTTTGCTCTTCCTTTCAGAACCTGCACAGTCAACTCTAGAGAGAGAGAGAGAAGAGGGGCAGCCATGGGAGATGGAGAAGAGAGAGAAAGGAGAGCAACGTCGTCAGTGGCTTTTAACAATTTGGTGTAAAATTACTTTAGAGTGTTGGTCCGAATTAGGCTAACACCTCATCGTAATTTCGCATTTTTTGAAGCACCTAATCGTAATTTCGCTTCTTTTTTTTCTTTTTTCTTTTTTTTTTCCGACTGCCCCCCTTCTCTTTTTTTTTTTTAGTGATTTTTTTTTCACCCCTTTTTTTTGGGTGATTTTTTTTTTACCCTTTTTTTTTGGCTTTTTATTGGAGAACTTTTTTTTTTTTCAGGAAGCTGCTGAATCAACTTAAACTTCTTTCTGCCAGCCACGACTCCTCTAATTAGATCGGGAAGTGAGGTCAACTTCTAAGACGAGGAATTGTTTCTCCCTGTATATTCGATTCTTCGCAGGCGACTCCCTCACTTAATCTAATTGGGGTCGACTTGCCGTTCTTCCTTCCAGCCACGACTCCTCCAGTTAGATCGTGAAGTGAGGTCGACTTCTAAGACGAGGAATTGTTTCTCCTCGTAGATTCGATTCTTCGCAGACGACTCCCTCACTTAATCTAATTGGGGTCGACTTGAATATCTTCCTATTAGATTTGCGAAGGCATGGCTTTCTCCACTCAGATAGTGAAGGCAGAACTTCTCCGGTCAGATAGGAAGGACGTTACTCATCCGATCAGACAGTAAAGATATTCAGACAATGAAGGTGTGCCCCCTCCAATCAGGTAGTCAAGACATGTTCTTCCAATCAGAAAGTGAAGGTTTGACTTCTCCGTCCAAACAACAAAGGCTTGATTCCTATGATCAAAGAGCGAAGGCATTTAGACTACTCCAATCAGGCTGCAGAGACTTGACTTCTTCCATCAGACAACAAAAGCGACTCTTCCGATCAGAAAGAGAAGTCTTGGCCAATCCTATCAGCCAGCAAACGCAACTATCACAATCAGAAAGTAATAGCTTGACTCCTTCGATCAGATAGATGAGGCATGACAACATAGGTGACTCATCCGATCAGACAGTGCAGACTTGGCCTCTTCTATCAGACAATGAAGGCGACTCTCTAGATCAGAAAGTAAAGGCTTCGCTCATCCGATCAGACAGCAAAGGTGACTCATCCGATCAGACAATGCAGATTTGACTTCTTCTATCAGACAACGAAGGCGACTCTTCTGATCAGAAAGAGAATGCTTGGCTCATTCGATCAAACAGTGAACGCAATTATCCCGATCAGAAAGCAACATCTTGGCTCGTTGAATCAAACAGATAAGGCATGACTCGTCCAATCAGACAGTGAATGTGACTTCTCCAATCAGAAAGTGCAGACTTGACTTCTTCGAACAGACAGATGCTTGACTCTTCCGGTCAGACAGGAAAGACATGGCCCTTCCGATCAGACACCAAAAGCTTGATTCTACACATTGTCAGTGCCTGACTTGAATGAAAATACTGTCAATTTAAAAGAAGACGCCTATATCGTTAATATGAAGGAGGATGCAACCTTACTGTTGCCCCTAACTTGAAGGCATTCTAAAAGTTTGTAACAAGTTGGTGACTGTTTGAAGCTTGTTTATATGATTTGAAAATGTGCTTCGTGGCTTAGGAGTTACGCCTTCGATAAAATGACTTGATAGTATTTTACTTTGATAGCTGAACGTCTTGGACTTGATGACTTGTGAGTCTTTGAGTTTGATAACTTAGAGCCTATAACTTTCTTGATTTTGGAGTTTAGAGTTTTGACAAGTCGGTAGTCTTTTAATTTCGATGTCTTTGGAGACTTGAACTTTGAGAATCCACTTGGCGACTTCGGGGTTAGTAATTTCGTTGACTTAAGATTCTTGAAGAAACAATTTTGAAGTCTTCAAAAAAAAATCGACTTGGAACTCCACAAGAATTGTGACTTGGGAGTCTGCGAGGACTGACTTGGAAGTCAGAGAGTTTTATAACTTGAGAGTCTTTGCGATTTGATGACTTAGAAGTCTCGTATTTTACCGACTTGACAGTCTGTTTCTTTGGTGTCTTTAACTTTGAAGACTTGAGAGTCTATTATTACATCAATGATTTGAGGATCTGTACGGTTGACTTGAAAGCCTTCAATAGCTTGAAAGTCAGCAACACTGTTTGACTTGTGAGTCTACAACTTAGATGACTTAAGAATCTTTAAGCTTTATTTGAGAACTTATGTCATTGATGACTTGAGAGTTTACGATGTTGATGACTTGAGAGTCATTGAATTCACTTCAGAGTTTACAATTTTGTCGACTTGATAGCCTTTAAGTAACTTGAAAGTCTTTTATTTTGATGGCTTGAGCATCCTTTAGGTGACTTAATAGTCTGTGCTGACTTGAGAGTCTAGAAGTTTAGATTTGGAAGTCTTAAGGGTGACTTGAGAGTCAAAGTTATTGATGACTTGAGAGTCGTTGAATTCACTTCAAAGCTTACAATTTTTTCGACTTGATAATCTTTAGGCGACTTGGAAGTCTTTGATTTTGATGACTTGAGTATCATGTGGGTGACTTGATAGTCTGTGCTGACTTGAGAGTTTAGAAGTTTGGACTTGGAGTCCGTTGACTTGAAAGTCTAATATAAGTTACTTGAAAATCTTCAAATGTGATAACTTGGGGGTTCATGAAATTTGATGATTTAAGAGTCTTTGAATTTGAATGACTTGATAGTCTTTTGCTTTGCTGACTTATGACTTTGAAACTTTGACGACTTGGTAGCATTCTAGCTTTTGTTGTGCCTGAAGTCTTCTTTCATCCAAGGCCTCCAGTTCCGCTAAGCGAAGCTTGTGATTTTCGTCTTCCGTCAAACCTTCCTGTATGGCGCTGCGAAGTGATGGGATTTGAAGCTCTAACGGTAGAACGGATTCCACTCCATAGACCAAAGCGAATGGGGTCGATTGTGTTGGCATCTTGTACGTTGTTCGATATGCCCAAAGAGCTTCCCCTAATCTTTCATGCCAATCCCGTTTAGACTTTGCGACAACCTTTTTGAGTAAGTTGCAAAGTGTTTTGTTAAAGGCTTCTGCCAGGCCGTTTGCAGGGGCGTTGTACATGGAAGACTTATGTTGAGCGAACTTGAACTTCTCGCAGAGGCTAGTCATTAGGCTGTTGAAGAAGGGCTTTCCATTATCGGTGATAATGTACCTTGGCACATCATACCGATAGATAATGTGTGTCTTTATGAAGTCGACCACGTTTTCTTTTTTGACTTCTCTTAGCGGGATTGCTTCCGCCCATTTAGAGAAGTAGTCAGTGGCAACTAGGATGTAGGAGTGACTAGCAGACGATTTATGCGTGATTGGTCCAACGACATCAAGCCCCCATGCCTCAAATGGCCAAGATGCAACTGTCAGGTGGAGAGGTTCGGGAGGTTGATGTATGAAGTTAGCATGGAACTGGCAAGCATCGCACCTTTTTGCATAATTTATGCAATCTTGCACCATAGTGGGCCAGTAATAACCCATCCTTTTAATGCGATCATGTAGCCTAGGCCCTGATTGGTGTGCTCCACACACACCTGAATGAGCCTCCTCCATCGCTTACTTTGCTTATTCCGTGTCCAAGCATCGTAACCAAAGACCGAGAAAGGAGCGTCGATAGAGCGTCCCGTTGTAGTAAAGGAAGCTTGAAGCCCTCCGCTGTATTTCTGTCTTATGCCTTGGGTCACTCGGGAGTTTTCCATGCTCCAAGTACTCAATTATTGGTTGACGCCAGTCTTCTGCATCTGTTTCAAGAACACAGATCATGTTGACGTCTTCCTCTGAGTCTTCATCATCCAGCGGAACAACCCAACGGTTACATACTGGAATAGTCATTTCTCCTTCTGCCCCCAGTGCCAAAGTGGCTGCGAGGCTTGCTAGTGCGTCAGCCATCTTGTTGGCACTCCTTGGTACGTGCTCTAACTTGACCATGTCCAACTTATTTAGCAGGCGTAATGCTTGCCTGTGGTACGGGACAAGGTTCTATTTCTTAACCTCGTATTCGTTAAGTAGTTGATTGATGACCAACTGCGAGTCACCATATATGTTGAGATCGGTGACCCCCATTTCAATAGTCATTTCAAGGCCCAAGTTAAGCGCTTGGTATTCCGCCACATTGTTAGAGCATAACTGAGTGAGCCCAAATGAATACGGAAGAATGTGCTTTTTGGGGGAAACGAAGACGACTCCTGCACCAGCACCATCACGCCTGGCTGCACCATCGAAGTACATTTCCCAGGGAGGGAGGATATCGATGTAAAACACGCCTTCTCCTGGCAAATCATCATTTAGCTCCCAATCATCGGGAATGAGATGATCTGCTAAGAAATCTGCCAACGCTTGCCCCTTGATCGCTCTTTGGGGTACATAGACGAGATCGTACTGTTTTAAGATGACCGCCCATTTTGCCAGTCGCCCATTTAAGATTGGCCTGGACAAGATGTACTTGATGGGATCAGCTTTGGAGATCACTTGCACTGTATAGGCCTGCATGTAATGCTTGAGTTTCTGGATGGCAAAGATGAGCGACAGACACATCTTTTCAATAGGGGAATACTTCAGTTCAGCGCCGACCAATGTACGACTTAAGTAGTACAGGGCAACTACTTTCCCTTCCTCGTCTTCTTGTACACACAGTGCCCCTAAGGACTTTTCCTGAGCTGCAATGTACAGTCGAAGAGGCTTACCAGGGATGGGTGCCCCCAACACAGGAGGATGGGTCAAGTATTCCTTTATTTTCTCGAATGCCGTACGACACGATTCGTCCCACTCAAACGGTGCACCCTTTTTCATAAGGTGGCTAAAAGGATGGCAGCGTCCTGCAAGATTTGAGATGAATCTTCGGATATATGCCAAGCGACCTTGAAGTCCGCGAAGCTCCCTGAGATTCTTAGGCTCAGGCATCTCCTGGATTGCCTTGATCTTTGATTGGTCGATCTCAATCCCTCTGTGATGAACGATAAAACCCAAGAACTTTCCAGAGGTGACGTCAAATGCGCACTTGAGTGGATTCATCTTCAATTGACATCTTCGTAATCGTTCGAAGATCGAACGAAGATCTTATATGTGGTCCTGCCTCTTTTTGGACTTCACCACCAAATCATCGACATAACACTCGACTTTCTTATGGAGCATATCGTCAAAAATTGTTTGCATTGCCCTTTGGTATGTTGCCCCTGCATTCTTAAGTCCGAAGGGCATCACCTTATAGCAAAAAATGCCTTTAGGTGTGCGGAAAGCCGTGGCCTCTTGATCTTCGGGAGCCATCAGAATCTGATTGTATCCTGCGGTACAATCCATGAATGACAATGCTTCATGCCCTGTGGTTGAGTCGATCATAAGCTCTGTGACAGGCAACGGAAAATCGTCCTTTGGACAAGCGTCGTTAAGATCCCGAAAGTCCACACAAATACGAAGTTGCCCATTTTTCTTCCTGACAGGCACGATGTTTGCAATCCATGTTGGGTACTTGACCTCGCGAATGAATCTTGCCTCTATGAGTTTGTTGACTTCCTTTTCAATTTTCGGTACCAACTCTGGGCGAAAACGTCGTTGAGGCTGCTTCTTAGGCGGAATACCCCTTTTGATAGATAGACGGTGGACTGCGACCTTTGGATCTAACCCGAGCATTTCTTTATAGTTCCAGGCAAATACGTCCTTGTACTCTGATAGGAGTTCTAAGTATCGCTTTTCCTCTTCGAGTGTGAGTGATGAGCTTACGTAGATAGGACGAGGCTCTTCATCGGTTCCAAGATTCAACTCTTTCAAATCATCAACTGTAGCTTGTCCTCCATCTTCGAAAGTCTTAGGAGTTTCTGCCAACTCTATCTCTGAGTCTGAGTCATCACATTCGTGGATTGTGATATGGTTGGAAGAAACAACTTCTTCTTCCTTCGCTTCCTTGTTAGAGTCAGAGTTTTTTTGCTGACATGTGAAGATCACAATACGCCTCTTTACTCTTAATGAACCATCTGTTTTAACATCCAGACTAGAGAAGCGCTTCATGCGAGACGGGATAGAGCTTTGAACTTCATTTACTACTCCCAAGCGACTAAATGCAGAACTTTTCTCGTGCTGAAGTCGTGAGTTCGAGGGCTTTTCACCAGCTCCTATTCTGGCAAAAACTGAAGGCTTTGGCTGGGGATGATCTTTGATTCTGTTAAAAACAGAGCTTCTGTGATCTTTCCCTTTCCCTATACGGGCAAATACTGACGGACGTTTTTTAGAAGTTGATGATTGTAGCCTATCAAACACAGAGGGCTTTGGGTTGGGTGAAGCACTTTCATCTTCACTCACATCTACTTCTTCAGCTGAGATGTGTTGAATTGCCAACTTCTTGTCCTTTCGTCGACCAGAGATTCTGACTGGCTGCGGTGGCGTAAAACCCAGTCCAACTTTAGAGACGCCTACTGAGCCTCCCTGTTCTTGAATCTTTCTTTGAGTTTCGGTAAGGCCATGAGGCTTGGCTTCGGCTATCTTTCCTAAGGCAGTTGGATTTTGAAAGTCGTAGCCAGCCCTCTCCATAAGCCTGTATGCATTAGGATCAAATCCCTCCCTAGTCCGTGCACTTGGCAAGTCATCGCTTTCTTTAGAAGAAACGACAAACCCGGAAATAGGGGGCCTACTCACCTTAGCCTGCCACATTTTTAGCGTTGGAACTGTTGCACTTCCTTTTAAGGTGATTATGCTAGCTCCGTCATCCCTTTTAGTAGCTTTACTCTCAATGCTTCTGCTTGTGCACTCGCTAAAGGGTGATTCGCCCTCCTTACGGCGAGACCTAGGTATGTACCTTAAAACTGGTGGCATTGATCCTGTTGACGCGACAGCTTGTTTAGCAACTTGCTCAATATAAGAAGTGGTGCTACCTCGCTTGCCTGCTTCTTTCTCGAGCTGCTGCTTAGGAGCACCATCTTTTGTTGCTCGAGGGGCCTTCTTTACGACACCTTTGCATGTGGAATAAATGGTTGACGGCATGGTCTCTTTAGGTGCAGCACCTTCTTCAAAGAACCTTGCATCTGCAAAATGAGACTCAGCCTTAGTGAATGGCTTGACATCCCCGCTTATTTTCTTCTCCCCATCACGATAGTACTTAAGACATTGGTGTAAAGTGGAAGCTACTATCTCATGCTCATGAAGCCATGGTCGCCCAAGTAATAACCTGTAGGAAGTCTTAGTATCGATTATATGGAAGATGGAGGACGTCGTCAAATCTCCCATTATCAGTTCAACACGAATCATGCCGATTGCACGTTGACCTTCAAGGTTAAAGCCTTGAATCATCGTTCGACTCTTAGACAGTTCTTCCACTGTGATGCCTAAGTCGTTCATTGTAGACTTGGGCATGATGTTGACGGCTGACCCTCCATCCACGAGAATGCGTCTGACTTTCTGCTCCTTAATGTAACCCGTCACAAACAAAGGACGATTATGAGGCTCAGATCCCAACAACAAATCATCGTCAGTGAAAGTGATTGCGGTGTGGATCACAAACAAAGGACGATTAATAGGCACACTGAACAGGGTCTTTTGTGGATTCTCCTGCATCCTTGATTTTATCAGCATAAAGTTCTGGATGTCGTAAGGCAGTAACAACATGCTGGCGCATCTCATCAGGCAGACAAAATATTTGCTCCCAGCCCATGCGAGCTGGCAAAGCCTCCAAGACAGTTAAGGTCTTATCGGCCACTCTAGGAGACTCCTCTTGTCCGTCACTTCCTTTGTCTTCCTCTTCTTCAAGCTCAGAACATGATGTCATGTTGACTGTGACTTTCTCAAAGAAACCTGTTGGGAAAAACTCTTCGAGTGTGACAGGGACAAGAGGCTCCTGCTCAAGTAGGTCAATAGGCAGAATTTCGTGTCTTTTGACGTCATTGGTCTTCTCCTTTCCTTTTGAATGACGAGGGTTCTTCTTTCTTCCTTGTTTCTTCTTGCAGCGGAGGGGCGGTGATTGCAGTTGGCTTTGTTTCCTTGGCCTCCGACGAGTGACAAGAGTCCATCCCTCTTCATCAACATCAGCTTTATCAGAGACATCCACAAAAGGGTCAGTCTCTGTTAGGGGTCATTTGGATTGAATTAGAACTACCACAGGCTCCAAACTTCCAAATTGAATTGTAATTAATTTCTCTCCAATTGAGGAAATCAATTCAGTGTTTACTCTACCACGAGGTTGAGTATGCTTTGGCTTCCAGGGCGATGAGGAACACTCTAGCTGAGGGGAGATATGATTTGTCTCAACAGTGTCGTCCAAGTCCAATATTATCTTCCCCTCCCTGGCAAGTTGCATAATACGCTATTTGAGTGTAATACATCTCTCAAGAGGGTGACTAACCACCCTATGATACCGACAATATTTTGGGTCGGTAACCCTTCCAGCTTCTTCGGGCCGTTTTGGTTCTGGAAGTTGGATAACCCCGTTTTTAAGGAAATCATCAAGCATTCCTGACAAGTCTGAGTCAGGGAATGGGTATTTCTTCTCCTGCAGTTCCTTCAATGTAGGACGCTTCTTTCCAGAATCCTTGGAGAATCCACCCTTCTTGTTTTCATACTTGGGCTTTCCGGAGATTCGAATCGGCTCCCCAGTTGAAACAGCCATGGCTTCTTTGTTTGAGGACTTAGTGGACTTGAGATTTTTCTTGAATTCACCCTTGTCGTTTCTAGCGTCAGACGAGGAAGAAGACTTGTCACGGCGACTTGCGATCGTTATCTCCATATCATGAGCTTTTGTTGCCAATTCCTGGAAGGTCCTTGGCTTACTCATCTGCAAGACGTATAGTAAATCCCACTCCATACCCTGAGCACACATTTCAACGGCTGAAGCTTCTGATAAACGGTCCTTGCACTCGAGACTTAGGGACCTCCAGCGATTAATGTAATCAAGAACCGGCTCGTCCTTCCACTGTCTGGTGTTTGTTAGCTCTGTCATGCTAACAACACGTTGAGTGCTGTAGAACCGATTCAAGAATTCCTGCTCCATTTGTTCCCAGTTGTCAATGGACTCTAGCTCCAAGTCTGTGTACCAATTGAACGCGATCCCTTTTAGGGTACGAACAAACTGTTTCACCAGCCGGTCCCCCTCTGTGCCAACGTTACTGCATGTTTCAATGAAGTGGGCAATATGCTGTTTGGGGTTGCCCTTGCCATCGAACTGGTTGAACTTGGGAGGCTGATAGCCATGTGGCATGCGAAGAGCATCAATCCTCTTCGTATAAGGCTTTGTATACAGGTGGGTCTTGTGAGATCCTCCTCCCAACTGAGCCTTGACCGCATTTGCTATTAAGCTCTGAATTTGCTCAACAGACATTGAGCCTAAAGAGCGGTCCTTTCTTCCCTTGCACTCGTCCTCAGATTCTTCGCTGTGGCTGGACTCTTTATCAGAGTCTTCGGTACCTGAACCTTTGTTGGAAGCTTCAGAGGACTTCTTTTCCAACTTCTTCATCAGCTCAGCAATCTGAGCATTCTGGCGTTTGATTTGGGCGTCCTTTTCTGCACTCTCTTTGGAGAGCCTATCCAAGGTAGCCTTCATGCTCGCCAGTTGTTCCTCAAAGTTAGTAGCCCCTGTCACCATAACTGGCATGATGACAGTGTCGGATGATTCAGCTTCAGTATGCGAGGAAAGTGACCCCTTTGAGGATGCCAAAGAGGAATCACTGCTCGAATAATCATCATCTTCAGAATTGAAGGGTTGGAATGCAGGGTTGGTGTGGGTTTGGAGTTCATCCATCCCACGCGGAATTGTTTGTGGCATGATGAAGCCAGCAACAGATTTTTGCTTCAGAATATTTGAAGCGATTTGATTGACTCCATCAGATACATTGGAGCCGAGGTTTTGGATCTTATGTGACTGTGATGGTGCAGCCACAATTGATTGCTCTCCGATGATAGTGGTAGCAGCTTTTATCATACTTCTGGTCATGACACCACCAGATGCAGCACTAGCAGTTGTTGATCCTTGCGATGCAGATCGGATAGCTTTCCTTGAAGATTTATTAATAGCGTTCTTAGGGGCCATGTTATCTTCAAAGGAATGTATTGTTTGCTGTTAGGAGAAAGAGATGAGAGGCAGAGTTGTCCCACCGGGCGTGCCAAAAATTTGTAAACACAAATTTCGAGTCTAAAATAAAGACAAGAAATTCAGAAACAAATTTAATTTTGTATTGATGTAGTGTGTAGGTACAATCTCTGAATTTAATACAGTAAAAATTATCCTCTGATTCGATCTCCTAATGACTTGAGTATTCCGAGGGCTTGATACTTGATATCGGTTGATGCAAATCAGCTGAAGAACTCTGAAGGTTGTTCTTGATTTTGATCTACAAGTGGCTAATTATGGTTTCTGAAACTCTGCAAGTCTTGATCCTTCTCGCTTGGTAGCTGGATGCTTCTTGCCGTCTGAGCTCTGAGTTCTGCAAATGCTGAATGCTCTAAATGAAAGGAGAGGACCCCTATTTATAAGCTCTGCCGGCTAGGGTTAGAGCCATATTTTGGGCCTAGGCCCAGTAATTATTTTCTTGTTTTTTAATAAAGAAAATAATTACTAATTTCTGCATCATCGACGACACGTGGCGGCTTTTGATTGGCTGCACTTAATTTTGACCAAGCGGGTCCACCAAAATCAACATGACACACGGCACTTTATGGTTGGTCCATTTTTTACACGTGACATCATTTGATTGGTTGCATAATTTTTGCCTTCTACAATTATAAAGCTATTTCTTTCAATGTTTTGGATACTCCAGTATGGCTCAGCTCTTTCACCAACTCCTCCAGGTCCATACGTGACCTTCCACCAGCTTTTACTGCCTCCAATGCCTTCTCCCTCATCATTCTTGCCCTCTTCTTTTGTGGTATGTTTCCATTGATTGATTCGGATATGATCCGAGCCAACTCATCCGGGTCAGGGACCGCGGACCCGCCCTCACATACTCGGACTGCCAATCCCTGATCTTCAACGAAAAGCCTTGCATTTACATACTGGTCTGCTTCCATGGGCCAGCCCAAAATCATCACCCCGGCTTCCAGACTCTCCAACAGTGAGTTCCACCCACAGTGACTCAGAAACCCACCTACGGCTTTATGGCTAAGTATCTTCAATTGTGGGGCCCATCCCTTCACCACTAACCCTTGATCTTCGACCTTCTCTTCAAACCCATGTGGGAGCCACCCGTTTGACTTGACTACCCATACGAACCGGATCCTGCTCCGTTCCAGACCCGCAGCCATGGCTTCAATTTGGGGCTGCGCCAGTTCTTTTTGGCTCCCAAAACAAATATATAAGACAGATCCATCTGGGCATTTATCAAGCCAGGTGAGAACTCCATCTCCATGGCCGTAATCCGGAGAGACCCACCTCAAACTCTCGGATCCGGCCATAAAGCTTAGGGGGCCGACCCCAAATACTCGCCCATGGCCCAATTCCTCTTTCATGTGATCCAAATACTCCCCTTCTAAAGCATGAAAAGAGGTGAAAACACACCCCCAACTCTCCGAATTTGCAAGCATACCCTTCTTGACAATTTCCCAGTCAGAATCACCCTTTTTGTATTTCTTGAATATGGAAGGGAGATGCTCATTTAAAAAGGAAGGTGATCTGGGCAAATCTGAAAACTCAACAGTAGGTGCATCAGTGAGGCTATCAATGCGTCTCCATAGGTGGGTGAGAGCAGAGGACAAGAATACCCTTGTTGGAAAGAAGGCGATTCTGGGAATATTGAGCTTCTCAGCCCATTGTTGGGTCCACCCAAGAAAGAAATCAGAGAGAATGGCCACAGGGGGAGAAGGATGAGACTGGAACCACTGGATAAGTGGCTCCTCTAGCTTGCTAAGGGATGCTATGATGGGGGCATTTCCGGAATTTCCAACATCCTTGACGTGTTCAACGCCGGAAGGGAGGTCAGGGTGGGGAGGGAAGGGAAGGACTAAGGTTTCGAGGGAGTCGGGGTGGTGGGCGGAGAGGAGTGGGTTTAAAGCTGGCAGGTTTCTGGGGGTGACTAAAATGGTAATTTTGAAGCCTCTGAGGACTAGTTGGTGGGTGAGGTCTAGGAGGGCCAGCATGTGGCCTTGCGCAGGGTATGGAAATACCAGAATGTGGACAGCGGCCGTCGCGGTGGTGATGGTGGTGGTGGAGTTTGCGTTGGGGGCGGAGGACATGGTGGTTGTCATTGCAGTTTACGCAATGGAGTAAACAACAATGATAAGTATGGACTTATTGCCAAAATTTGTTCATATGGTCAGTTACGAGATTTGTGGTTGTCATTTATTGTTATCAGCTGACCTTGGGTCAGCTCAAGGTGGTTTTTTTTTTTTTTTTTGGTTGCAAAAGATCCCAAGACAAGAAATAATTATTGCGTCAACTGTCAAGTCATTGGCCTTCTTGTTAGAAAATTCCACATAACGTTGGCCAAAAAGTTACGGTGGAGAATGGAAGATGCGTCCACATTACTTTTCTTAAAAGAAAAAAAAAATGGAATTACTTGCAGAGTTTTGCTCGTCTGACGGCAGAACTCTTGGTCTATTGATATGTCTAATTTTGATTCATGATGTCATCGTTTCACATTGAAATGATGTCATCGCTAGGAAGATTTTGCACATTTTGATAGCGAAGGAAAAGAGTTCAATAACAATGGGGGTGTTTGGTAACGACAGTTTTTTGAGAAAAAATAGCTGTTTGAGAGAATTTTGGCTTTTTTGACCAAGTCAAACAGCTAAAGGGTGTTTGGTAAAGAGCTGTTTGCAACAGCTGTTTGGCTTCAAAAAGCTCTTTTTAAAAAAGCTATTCTCATTAGCCTTTTGAGAAGAGCTTTTTGTGGAAATGACATAATTATCCATAAGTTTGGAAAAATTACACACATCTCATTAAAAACTAATTTATAAATAAGGGCATAAATGAGATTTTACCAACATATTGTTTAGAAACAGCTAATTTTTACCAAACACTTTTTCTAAAAACAGCTAATTCAAACAGCTAATATAAACAGCTAATTCAAACAGTTAACAGCTAACAGCTAATACAAACAGCTAACAGCTAACAGCTAACAGCTGTTTACCAAACAGGGCCAATAATTTTTTTAATATGGATTTAACTTTTACAGAGATCATGAAAAATTTTTAATATAAGCATCCCTAACACCATAAACAAATTTTGAGGAGGAAAATTGGGAATTTGGTAACCATATTGAGTTTTAAGACTTTAAAAAAAGAAATTTGTTTGTTATAAAATTAAAATGTGTCAAAATTAAAATTAAAATTAAAATTAAAATATGTGTTTTTGTATGCCAATTATCTAAACCATTCAAGTACGCCATATATTTGATACGTAATTTCAAGACGTTAACTCAGGAATATGATCCAATAAGGTTTAGAAAGTTGAAATCATTCGTAATAGAGATAAGTTCATTATGTTTTTTAAAAATCTTTTATGTGAATTGGACTTTAATATGAACTTTGCAAAATGAACGTATGCCGAAGATCTTCTTCTTCTTTTTTTTGTTACTACTTGATCTAGCAAATCAGGTTCGGATTTGAATAAGAGTTTTAAAAATTCACACTCATATTTATAACCACTTTTGAAAATAATATTCATATCTATACTATTATCCATTTAAAATCCATTTTAGCCACCATTAGAATTTCAAATTGGATGACATCATTCGAATTTTTTGGATTTGGGTTAGAGCATGAACAATGGTGGGCGGAATTTTTGGCTCACCGGTGGGGGGCTACCACTACCACATTAACTCTCTCTCCAATTTTTTATCTCACAACAAGTCTCATCTTCTCCAATTATTGGCTCATTACTTTGGCTCACCAAATAAAATAATACCCATAAACCCACACTCCAACACACAACTATTTTTTTAAAATACCAAAAAAAAAAGAATAACAATAAAACTTTAAAAAAAAATCAAAAACAGGGAAAGGGAAGGCTTGCGGCAGAGAGCCGCCCCACAAGCCGGCCGGCCGAAGCCAACCACTGCACGGGCGTGGGCTGCCCGTTGCCTCGCCCCCCCCCCCCCAAATTTGGCTCGCGGGGCACACGGTGCCATGCTCTTAGAGCACCTTCAATGGTGTGCTCACGCGAGGAGAGAGAGAGGCGAGCGAGGGAGGAGGCGGCCCGACCACGTGCAACGACTGGCTTGGCTCGGGGCTTGGCGAGGAGGCGCGGGGGTGGGAGGAGGCTCACAAGCCAAATTTTCCTTTTTTTTATTGTTTTTCCATTTTTTAAAATATTTTAATTTGGTTTTAGATTATTTTTTTTATTTTAAAAATAAAGTTGTGTGTTGTAGAGTGGGTCAATGGGTATTATTTTATTTTATGAGGCAAAATGATGAGTCTTCCATTGCAGAGAGTGAGGATTGTGAGGCAAAAAGTTAGAGAGATGACTGATGTGGCAATGGTAGGGTCTAACTGGTGAGTCAAAAATTAATTCACCATTGTTTTTGCTCTTATATTTTTATCCCACCCTGTGATCGAGGGGGGAGGACAGGGCATCAAGTTTAGCAGTCGCTTTAGCTGGGGTGGTGCTTGTTCTTCACAGATTGTGACGTTTTTTTCATTGTTTGTATATATTTGGACTTTTAGCCTACACTTTTAAGTTTTAACAATATTGAAAAACCAATTAATTTCTTGAAGATCAAACAATGAATACAAAAGGAATCTTGACAGGGGTGGTAAAGGATTGAGTATCCATCGAGTTAAGCAGGTGTCGGCCTGTTTAAATTCGACCAATAAAAATCCGAACTAGTAGTGGACTGGTCTATTAAGGCATATTAACGGGTCGACCCATTAATAACCTATTCAGTGACCTATTATTTTTTCAATCTATTTAACACACTAATTTACATATTCCAATTAATTAAGCTTATTGTCAATGCTTTGTACACAACAATAATTATTACACACAAATTTTTTGTATAAGTTTGTTCCATTTTAAAACGGATCAAAAGCAGGCAGCGCCATGGGCCGACCCGACCTGATTATTTTATTTACACAAAAGCCCCGCTCTGCCCAAATGATTAGCGGCCCAACCATGACCCAACTAGGTTCACTTTGTAAACGGATCGGCCCTAGCCCGATCCGATTCGATCTATTGTCCACCCGTAGATTGTAACAATTCAAGTATATATAGGAGATAGAGTGATCATATATCAAACTAATTTACCCCCAAAAAACTCTATATAATAATTATTGTTACATATAAAGTGTTGGTAGTGAATTTAACCAACCATAGCATGTAAATTAATATGACTAGTAGGTTAAAAAAAGGTCATTACATAGGCCATTGATGGATCGACTGATCCGACTCGTTAATATGCTTTAATGAATTGCCCGCTATTGGTCCAACCCATTCTTAACCAGACCTTTTATCAGGCCTATCTTAAAAGGGTCCGTCTGCTTTACCTCATGGATATTCAATCCGGTGCTCACCTTTAGTTTGAGGCAAAAAGATAACTAGTTTAATGTGGAGACTACAATTGGTTTTCTTTTCCCTTCTATTGAAAGAAAAGAAAGACCCTGAAAAAGATTATTTAGTTGCACATAGTATAGCACGACATATTATAATTAAGGGTGGGTGCGCAACGGGTCGAGTACCTATTGGATCAAATGGGTAGACCCGTTTAAAATTGGTCCAATAAAGGGTCGGGTTAATAATGGCTGACCCATTAAAGCATATTACCGGGTCGGGTCGGCCCATTAACGGTCCGTGTAGTGAATAATTATTTTTTCTAATTCGACTTGACGCATTAGTTTATATGTTTCAATTAGTTAAGCTTATTACCAATGTTTTATACATAACAATAATTATTATAAATTGTTTTTTGTGCAAATTTGTTCCATTTTAAAATAGGCCAAAAGCGGATTGTCCATGGGCCGACCCTACCCGACCCGTTTATTTACACAAAAGCCCGACCTGGGCCCAAATAGTTAACGGGTCGACCATGACCCGACCTGGTCCACTTTAATTTGTAAACAGATAGACCCTAATTCGATCCGACCCGGTCCATTGCCCACCTTTAATTATAATGATAAAACTAGAGTTGTACTAGTTTTACAACAAGCTAGAGTTGCACATGGAGGCCAAGTCCCACCTCGGAAGAATAAGGCATTTATGTATATTGTCAATTTGTATAGGGAAAGAATCACATTTGTGCTTGCTATAATGAGCTTTGAGTTGACCTGAGTGTCTCTTAGGGTCATCCTCACAAGTTTTATTGGAGCTGTCAAGTTACAAGGATAATAGATTTCAAAATTGTTGTACCACATAGCAACACAACCATGGGTGCAAGATAGGAAAACATTATGTGTTTAATCTGAAAAGTCACAAGAAGCTACAAACAAAGCTGACAAGAAAATTTTCAAGTATAACGACAATAATGACATTTTCTTTATATCATGAAATAAAATAAGAAGAAGTTGAATTGACAAGATTTGAGCCACAAACTAAAGGAATTAGGATGTCTTTAGAATATTTTTCCTATTTCTTGAAAAAGCACGTACATACAAAATGCATAATACAAACACGTTACAATAAAAGGGCAAAAGAAAACATTGGTGTAGTTGTTCGACACAAAATTGATGAAGCTAGTAAAAAGATGTATACCTATAAGCCTGTGCTAGCTTCTGATTGATCCATGCATGGATGCACATATAGTATATATAAATAGATATACTTAGTTGTTCTTTGGCGGGTGACGTTGCGGTCCTCGATAATCAGCATAAGCTACAAAGGTATCTACATCATGTTGTCTTGGTGCGAGCTTTCGTACGCTTCGTTCAAATCCTTTGTTCTTGGAACCTTTCTTGAATGACATTGTTGCTTTGGCATTTGAGTCGTGTTTTTCAACCATGACATTGTTCTTTTCTGCTTTCTGCTGTGCTTGCTTCACCCAGATCATATCAATCGTCCTAGTGTGCCTGGTATCTTGCATTTGGGTTACCTGTTGGAAGTAGTATCATTGGATGTACGTGTACGCCAACATTACATATATCATATTAATGTATGTACATTTTACTTTAGGGCAAAAAAAATTACAGCTTAACAACACATGTAAGATGAAGTTTCATACCTTGACATAATTTGTGTGAAAAGGGTGGTCTTTTTTTGATGCCTCTTCGCCTAACCGAAACCAAAATTACCAAACGTAAAGGGCAAAGTTTTATTCTGCTACTTGTAAAATTCCACAATATTATTTTTTAGCTATATATTATATTTGTGTTATTACTTATCAGTCCTTCCGTTGATAATGAATAAATATTCATCAAGCAACTAGTTACAATTCAGAAATCTTTTTTTCATTTTCGTGTTATTTAAACATATAGTTAAAGAGTATAATATCAATAATAAGATCGAGTATATTACATCTTATTACTTTAAAATTACAATATGAACAATGCACAATGCATAAGAAATGTGAAGTAGAGCATATAAATCTATTTGCCATACCATGGTGGGTGAGTGGATTTGAAGAACAGCCATTGAAGAAGACTAAGAGGAGGAGAAGTAGCGATACCAATGAAAACGGAAAGTAAATATTATGCATCTTCTGTCTCTTGATGGAGAGTATATAGAGAATGTTTGTTGTACGTAAAAAACTAATTGAGAATAATTAGAAGGTGTTGCACAGGAATTTATAGATGGACGGACCAATTTGTCGTAATTTTCCTAGTACCTAATTTCTTAGAAGATATGAATTATATTTTGGTTTTACCAAAGTCAATCTCAAAAGCAAGGAGTGGGCTGATATTCAAATTACCAATGCCAAGAAAATCACGAGGCATTTTTAAAAAAAAAAATCAATAACAGTCATCATTGTAATGCTACAAATTTGTTGTGAAAGCGGAACGAGAAAAGGAGAGTTCCAACAGGCAGGTTGGGGAAACATAACACAACGTACAAGGCAAAGCATTATACGTTCGTGCTTTGTGCTTGTTTGCCGCCATGTACTCCACGAGAAAATACTAGTAACTTGCTAGTTTATGATGAATTACAGAAGGTTGAAGATCTCTGTACGATGTTGCAACAGCAACCCCCAATAAGAGATAAAAGTGATCATGTTCTCTGGTACAAAAAGAAGAAATTTTCAACTAAAAAATTGCTTCAAAGAGTAGACAAAGTCACAAGCCACACTGCTGAGGTTGATTGGCTAGTCTCCTCCATATGGGCCAACCTAGCCTCACCTAAGGTTGAATTCTTCTTATGGCTAGCTCTCATAGGAAAGTTGAACACCAAGTACATGCTACACGGGAAAGGTATTCTCCCAGCTCAAGCATTAAATTGCAGTTTTTGTGGCACGCATATTGAGGATGTAGATCATCTGCTGGTCTCTTGTTCCTTCTCTTGGACTATTTGGAGCAGTTTTATCCAAGCTTTCACTCAACAACTGCAACAACAGGCTACCTTCAGGCAGTTTTATGAAGTGTGGATAGCCCAAAAAATTTATAACAAGACTAAGAAAAAACTATGGATTGTCACGTTCTTTGCAGTGTCATGGAGCTTATGGATGAAAAGAAATGGGGTGGTTTTTGATCAGCAAGACCTGGATGCTAGCGATCTTTGCCATGCTATTAAATGGAGAATAACTCTATGGTCTAAAGCGTGAAAGGATTCTATTCCATATCACTTAGCAGAGATTGTCAGAAATTTTGGATCCTTGCATATGCTTTTCCCTTAAACCCTATAGTCCAGTTCTGTGGCTGTTGTCCTGGTGCAGTTGGTCCAGTTGGAGTGCCTCTCTTCAACTTTTTGCTTTTCTGCTTTTCTTGTTTCTTAGCTTTTTGCTTCCTTCTAGTTTGTATTGTCAAGTAGTACTCTTTTTCCACCTTTCTGGTGGAGGCTTTAGTCATTGGCACTACTAATAAAAAAAAAACTTGCTAGACTTTCCTCGAAAATTAGAGTTCTGGAGCAATATTGGTTGTTTAACTAGTTAATTTTGTTAAACAATTAATTTATATAAATTTAATTAAATAAAATTTATTACTTATATATTGTTGTTATCTCTACTCATCCATTCTATTTTTCGCCATTACAAATGCATTGCTTTTTATATTTGATTACTATTCGATTATTTTAGCAAAACAAACAATTGCTTAGATTTCTTTAAAAAGAGAAATTGCCTACATGCATAGGTTAACTAAACTGAAACATGACGCATCCCGTACTTGAATAAGCAGAATGCTATTTTTACAATATATTTTGTTGGCATTTAATAGTCCATAGTTCAGACTAACGCTTTATAAAGACTTTAATTATTATCATATTGTCGTTATTTATAATATTTTAGATAAGCATGTCGTATTATACATATTTTATGAGCATATTTTGCCTCTAAGGTTGCCATTGGTACAATAGGTTCCAGGTTCTGTTTCTCCCCCCTCTATTTTATTGCAAATAATTGGATTATACTGCCCTTGTAAGTCATTCATTCCCTCAAAAAATGAGCATATGGTATTTTAGATCCAATTATATCGTATTTTGATCAACTTACATCTTCTATTGCGAAATTGCTTTCAAAAGTATGTACTACAATGTGACATTGGTTGTTCATAAAAGCGAGAAAAATGCAGATGAATTGAATGTAGGCACTCTTCACTGAGAATTGTGTGGAAAATTGTAGTTTCAATTGGAATTACCAAAAACCGTTAGCTATGACATGAACACACTAATATCTAAGCATCGTCATTCAGACAATAAGCTTTGGAAACTTGTGCTTATGGTGCGGCAGTGCATCATCAACTAGCAAATAATACTAGCAACTTGGCAAATCATGCGATGCATACGTTTGAACTTTTGCTGCTTGGTTCGTGTGAAAGTAAGAGACTCACATGATATAACCAACGATCTAGGCTAATTTTTTAGATCTTCACTTAACAGTGAAGAAGGTCAATTTACGTATAATTTTATCCTTAGGTAGTGTTTGATTTGGGGAAAAATGAATTTTTCGAAAAATGGTTTTCCAATTTTCCATGGTTTGGTATAATAAAGGATGAAAAACCATTTTTCAAGGCAAATGATTTTCCCCTCAATGGAGAAAAATGATTTCCTTTTTAAGAAGATGAGAAGTTGATTTTTCCCACTCTATGGTTAGCTGAAATTTAGGTGCAAAATTCGATTTCAACAATTTGGATCAAAACTTGACAATTCGATAGGAAATATTAAAATAAACTCCAATCTAAATTTTCAACTCAAATTTCTTTCATTTAATCAACATTTATCTCCACCGCGATAACTTAATCAATATTTTTTGCCACTAAAACAATTCAGTCGATCTGCCACTAAAACAATTTCAATAGTTTGGATCGAAACTTGATTATTAAATAGAAAATATTAAAATATGATCAAATTCAGATTTTGAGCTTTATATTATTTCATTTGGTCAATAGTTTTTTCCATGATGACAATTAATTGATATTTTTCGCCCCTTAAACAATGCAATGAATATTTTTCACCATTAAAACAATTAATAGTTTGGATCAAAACTTGATCATCAGATATGAATGATTAAAATATGCTCAAATCTAGATTTTGAGTATGACATTCCTTCATTTGGTCAACATTTTTCTCCATCACAACAATTCAATCGACATTTTGAGCTCAAAATTCCTAATTCTTTCGTTTGGTCAACATTTATCTCTACCACAACCACCCAGTCAATATTTTATCCACTTAAATAATTCAGATGATGTTTTCATCTTTTCTATGGAAAATAATTTATCTTATACCAAACAACGAAAAATATGATATGAAAATCAATTTTTCTTGAAAAATCATTTTTCACAGAAAATAATTTTTCAGAGATACTATTTTTCTTTCAACCAAACACTACCTTAATGAAATTCATATTTCATTCAGAATTAGTTTTAGTGTTTTCAGTCATAGAAATCTTTACCAAATAAAAGGACCTTGTGATGACGAAACTAATAAAGATGACTATGCTAGAGAAGTCAGAACACAGATCCACAACCACGGCCCATTGCCAGCTCAAATCCAGAAATTCATAGTTTGATGAATTTAAATGTGATAATTTCACGAAATTCTGCTTTGTGAGCAAAGCTCCCCCCTCACCCCTTTGATTAGTTGGCAGCGTGGAACCCTCATATAAGTGGCTCGGCGTAGGTTTTGTGGGCCTAGTCATCTGTTGAATACACAATACTTCGGCCCAATTGAATGATTGCCCAATCTCATCAATAATTGGACTAGGTCGTATACAAGTAATCATCAATATACGTGGTAAAATTTTGTTGAATGGAATGAATGAACATGGATGTTTAAGTTCAGCTTAGTTAAATATTATCCAATCAAAACTCAATTTTAATTCAATTTTCAAAATTCGATACAAAACTCAACTCAATATATGATTTTAACAAAATCAAATCAATTGACTTCCCAACCTTCAACTTATTTACCTTACAATTTTAGTAGACGTCAATAATAAATTCACGTATTTATTTGCTTACAAAATTTATATAGTTTGATTTAAATAATTTGATGCATTTATCTTCTTAAAGATTAATGGAAGGTTTTATTCTTTTATTGATTAATAATAATTCAAATTTGGTAATGAAAAGTGGAGCTCCAAAGACTAAAAACATTTATTTCCTTAAAATAATCAGCCCTACTTTTCAAATTTAGAAAGATAATGTTACTGCTGACGTGGGAAGCATCTGACCTTACAATTTCCGCACGCAACGGTCCAAAAACTACCCTTCGTCAATTCGGCCCCATTTGCCCTTCCCTCCAATTCTAGAACCCTCGACCTTCTACCTAAAACCCCTGCTAGGAGTTTCGATTTCACTCATCCCTTGCTTCACTCTCTGTCCCACGACCAGCACTCTTTCAGATGGCGCCTGTTCTAAGCAGGAGTTTGGCATCTGCATCTTTGGCTTCTTTGCCATCTTCGTCTTCCCTGGTCCTCCCAAAAACCCATATCAAGGGATTGAATTCGAGCGGCAGTTTTTGCCCACCAAATGGGGTACCCAGAAATTGGCCAAAATGTAATATGGGTTGGAAACTCCACAGAAGAGGGCCCAATAAACTTTCTGTACGATGTGACGCTGTTGTCGCTGATAAAGAGGCTCCTGAGGCTTCCGGTGAGAAGTATGAGTATCAAGCTGAGGTGCGTTCGCTTTTGTCTCAACTTTGGATATTTTTTTTCGTGTTTGTTGGTATGGAAGTTTTGTGGGTGATGGGCTTTTCTGAATATTTTGGGATTGAAATGTAGGTTTTGTGATGGCTGTTAGGCTGTGATTATTGGTAAATTGTGTTGAGAGCCTTTAGTTTGAAATTGGGTTGGCAATTACGGCTTAATTATTCTGTGGGCTTCTTTGTTTTTGTTTTGTCTTGACTGAGAATTGTAGCCTTTTGAATTCTTTTATTGCAGGTCAGTAGGTTGCTGGATTTGATTGTTCACAGCCTATACAGCCACAAAGAAGTCTTTCTTCGGGAACTTGTGAGGTTTGTTCCTTCCCATTTATAATTAATTTCGGGAGTGATCAGCTCAACTACTAGTAGCAAACAACAAATTTTAATACATTGACAATGGAAGATATCGATCACTTAAAGAATTTAAGAGCGATGTATGCCGTTTAACCATACACTTGTTTGTGTCCTTGGGCAATGCCGAGGAGCATTCCATCGTCAAAGTAAACATTTGCAAGAGTGAATTCTTACCCTTTTCGTACTGATTTCCAAATGTTGAACAATAATGTTCTTAACTGTTGAAACAATGTGTACCACCACCCAATTTAACTAGTTACTAGAATGCAGTCTTACAAGAAATAATAAGGAGGATAATGTGCAGGGAGCTAATGAAAGCAATTCTTTCCTGCAATGAATAATGATCTTCTCTTCCTTCAATGATCTAAAGGGTACGCCACAATCTCACTGTCGTATGTAAGCAAAGTTGACTGCATTTCTCTCCAATAATCCCACCTGTAAATAACTTCCTTTCCTGAATGTTATTTTTCTTTTGGGAAGCCTTGCAGAGCTAGGAAATAAAAGCCCAACCAGAACGTGTGCGATAGCAATTCTTAGTTCCTAATCCCTAGAGTTGCCTCTTTCTTTTCCTTCTTTCCTATCATTCCAGCTGGTAATATTATGAATGAATAAATCCTAAGTAGATTAAGCAGCATTATGACTTTTCCATTATCTGCTTTACATGTTTGACCACTATGGTTGAGTTGCTGATATAGATGACCAGAGGGTGATGCTTTTGAAGATTCAACCTGTAGTTGTCTTTAGATTTACATTGGGTACTTCTGTAATATTTGTTTCTTATGCATATATTTGTATTTTCATACAAATACATTTGGTGATCATGATCCTTCCTTGAGAGGTGGGAAGGTAACTTATTCATGATATGTGCTGATTATAAATTGGTTGTTCTCTCCAGCAATGCAAGTGATGCTTTGGACAAGCTGAGATTTCTGAGTGTGACTGAGCCTTCTCTACTTGGAGATGCAGGAGAGCTAGAAATACGTATTAAACCTGATCCAGATAATGGGACCGTCACCATCACGTATGTGGCAACACAATTTATGTTGGATAACTTTCTTTAATGATGCGATTAAACTCTGATAAGCATTTCTAATTGGCAGGGACACTGGTATTGGCATGACAAAAGAGGAGCTTATTGATTGCCTTGGAACTATTGCCCAGAGTGGCACCTCAAAGTTCCTAAAGGCATTGAAGGTATTCAAACGTAGCAATGATGTTTTTATATTTCACTATTTGCAGTTAATTGAGGTTACTTTTTTGCAAAGCTGGGACACAAATCTTTCTAAACATTGCAGGAAAACAAAGATCTTGGTGCTGATAATGGTTTAATTGGGCAATTTGGTGTTGGTTTCTACTCAGCATTTTTGGTCGCAGAAAGGGTAATGAGCTCTTGTACAAGTTAATTTTCTGCCAATTTTATGGTGCATTTCATGCTTTACATGCCATATTTCCTTGAAATGTGTGCTTGATTTAAGATTTTCTCTTATCAGGTTGTTGTGTCTACAAAAATTCCAAGATCAGATAAGCAGTATGTATGGGAAGCAGTTGCTGACAGTAGCTCATATGTGATCAGAGAAGAAAATGATCCAGAGAAACTTCTTAAGCGTGGAACACAAGTCACCTTGTATCTAAGGGTATGCTTGTTTTCTTATTTATCTGCTCCCCGCTGAACTTTGGATCTTCTGTCAACATCATTTACATGATATTTCTTTTTATAGAAGTTTCTATGACTTGGCATGTTAGGTGGGTGAGCTACAATTGCATGTTTGCTGGAATTAGACCCAAATCTTTTACTTTGTAGCTCTATCCATCTTGCATTGATTAAATTTTGTTTAGTCAATCCGTGTGCTAAATCTTTCCCTTTTATTCATTGTCTTTCAGCCTGATGACAAATATGAATTCTCAGACCCTACAAAGATTCAGAATTTGGTGAAGAATTACTCTCAATTTGTTTCTTTTCCAATCTATGTGTGGCAGGAAAAGTCACGAACTGTTGAGGTAAGGTTTTCTTTTTGAAAGTGGCAATTTGGTTATCTGGGTTTCATTATGGCCGTAGTCACCTTCTTTCTTACCTTAGCTGACTTGGAGGCCGTATTGAGCCATATGGGATTTTAGATGATACAACAACTACAACTCCTAGTGTGGATTTTAGATGATATTGTCTGCTATTTTGACTGGAAAGTTACTGTATATTTGTTTGAATGTTTCTGGTGATTGGGGTGTTACTGGATTAATGCCATGGGTTTCGAATTTGGAAATCATAGGTTCCTCTACTCCA
>JACYFF010019584.1:122355070-122401203 GCA_017589665.1 Selenicereus undatus | reverse complement strand
TAATGCCATGGGTTTCGAATTTGGAAATCATAGGTTCCTCTACTCCAGTTCCCCCCCTCCCCCCCGAAAAAAAATCACATGGAGTGTAGCGTTTTGTTGCATCAATACCAGATATGCATTTTGTTTTGCAGTGATTTGTGAATCCAGCTAGCATTTGAGGTTTCAAATGATGTTTAATCGTAGTTTGCTCTTGCTCAGAGTTGTTTGGATCTATGAGTTATTGAATTGTTACAAATTTGGGGTGTCAAAATATTTTCTGGTTTCTAAAGTTCTGATTTTATTTCATCTTTTAATTTGACTTTATGTTGTAAATTTGCATAGCATTGTCAGTCTTCCTGTTAATTGCATCTCTTCTTTGGGACTTGCTTAATTTGTAATGGCATGCTTTTAGTATGTAGGCTTAGAAGAGACCCTTAATTATGTGACAAAAGCTTTTTGTAATGCCATTAGTTTCGTCTTGCTAATAAGCGTAAGTTTTGTGTGAACTTGTCAATGAAATTGGTAGGTGGAGGAAGAGGAAGAGCCTAAAGGAGACGAGAAATCGGAGGTAGATATTGTGGCGTTCTTTTATTAAGTGTGTTTTTGTGTTTGTGGCATTTTACTTAACATTTGCATTCTCTCTCTAGGGTGAAAAGAAAAAGAAGAAGAAGACGGTCACTGAGAAGTACTGGGATTGGGAGTTAGCCAATGATACCAAGCCTATATGGGTGAGCACAAGTCTCATTTTCCTCAAAATATCAACCATTGTGACCGTTTGCTACTTGCGTAGTTTTAGCATGTTAGTTGGATCACATGACGCAATGCATTTTCACTATGTTTCATAGATGCGAAACCCTAAAGAAGTTAAGAAGGAGGAGTACCATGAATTCTTCAAGAAGACTTTCAATGAATTCCTCGACCCACTCACGTTCACACATTTCACTACTGAGGTATAATCCATCTGGCTGTTTCCTTCCTTGAATTGTAACTAGAGGTTGGAACAGGCATGGTAAGTCGTCTAACTTGGTTGGAATTTCTGCAGGGAGAAGTGGAGTGTCGCAGTGTGCTCTTTATCCCTGGGATGGCACCTTTGAACAACGAAGATATCATCAATCCAAAAACGAAGAACATACGTCTTTATGTCAAACGTGTGTTCATTTCAGATGATTTTGACGGTGAATTGGTTGGTATTAATATATAGCTCTCTTTGCTTTTTTGGCTGTTGGACCTTTCATAAATGAACTAACAAGTGGATGTAAGCAAATGTGACCCTGTTTCCCTGATCAAACTTCTAGCTCTTGTGTGTTTTATTGCATTCCATAAGGTTATTAAGTATTGTCCTGTCTCCCTAGAAGTATGTCTATTGATCTTGTTGAATTGCTCTTTATTACACTGCTCACAAGGACTTGAGTCGAGTGCTGCATTGGACTAAACCCGATTGAAAGCATTAACGGGAAGGAATCATCTTAGAATCTTAATTAGTTTCTGCTTAGTGCACGTTGTGTGAAGTAGTCACTACTTCCAGCATGAAAGGTGACATTGAGGTGTTACTTGTCATATCTATTGCTTGAGAGGGGGATCTTCTGAGCCTCTGCTCAAGGTAATTTCCAAGGATTACTTGCATCAAGCACAAAGAATGAGTTTCTCATTTTTCGCTTCTGTATTCTGTTTGGTTGGCAGTTCCCCCGATATTTGAACTTCGTTAAGGGTGTAGTGGATTCAGATGATCTTCCTCTTAATGTTTCCCGAGAGATACTTCAGGAGAGCAGAATAGTAAGGCCTATTCCCAATGCTGTTCAATTTTGATAATTTTGATCCTTATAATTGTTGTTTTAATATAATGTGCAGTGATAATGCTTTCTTCCTGGTTGAAGTATGCTAACTGTTCCAAACTTCAATTATTTTTCTTCAATGCAGGTACGGATTATGAGAAAAAGACTAGTTAGAAAGACATTTGATATGATTGAAGAATTGTCGCAGGGTGAAAATGAAGAGGTTAGCTTTTCTCATATATGTAATTCCTCCCTGACTCCCTTTCCTTTGAGTGATTGCTCTCACACTGTTTCTATGGGAACCCGTTTTAGGACTACAAAAAATTCTGGGAGAACTTTGGGAAATTTTTGAAGTTGGGATGTATTGAGGATGCAGGGAATCACAAGCGCATTGCACCTCTTTTGCGTTTCTACTCATCAAAGAGTGAGGAAAAACTTATCAGCTTAGATGATTATGTCGAGAACATGGGTGAGAACCAAAAGGCTATATACTACTTGGCAACGGACAGCCTGAAAAGTGCCAAGACTGCTCCTTTCTTGGAGAAGTTGGTGCAAAAGGATATAGAAGTATGCTCTTGTTTCTGTGCTTTCTGTGGACTATTTAAGTATTCTATCTTGGATGTGACCCGCAGATATTCTTCCATTCTAACTTCCAAGGCTGAGTGGATGGCTATGTCACTGTCATAACTCATGCCACAGAAAATACCAGTAAAAGTATGGTTGGCTTGAATCAGATTATTATAGTATACTTGTATAGTTGTATCCCACATATACTGCTGCAGAACAATATAATATTGCATTGTTTACCTATAGGTGGTATATTGGTGTCTTAGTGGAGAAGAATACTTTTTGGGGAGAAGAATACCACTTACATGTTTATTGCCGTTTTTCGTGGAGAAGAATACTTTTTGTTTCTTGCTGTCGCATCGCCTTGTGCGGCTAGTTTGATAGACCTCTCAATGTATTATGATGTTCTAATAGACGATGCTTGCTATGGCAGGTTTTGTACCTGATTGAACCTATAGATGAGATTGCCATCCAGAACTTGCAGACCTACAAAGAAAAGAAATTCGTTGATATCAGCAAGGAAGACTTGGAACTTGGTAAGCTATTTTGTCTGTCAGAGTATTTAACGAGTGTCACACCATATTATGTGAGGTTATCCTTTGTTGTTGAGGATGGCAAATTTCCTAACGAGTTGTAATGTTTCCTAGGTGATGAGGATGAAGTCAAGGAACGGGAGACTAAACAGGAATACATTCTTCTCTGTGACTGGATAAAGCAACAGCTTGGTGATAAGGTAGCGAAGGTCCAGGTCTCAAAACGTCTTGCCTCGTCCCCTTGTGTCCTTGTTTCTGGGAAGTTTGGATGGTCAGCAAACATGGAGAGGTATGCTTATCAGGGTTTGGGCCCTGACTAATGTTCGCTCATTCTTTGAGGCTTATATATATGTCTGCTCTGTTGCTCAACATTTTGGGATGTGTAATCGTAAACCTGCAGGTTGATGAAGGCACAGACCCTTGGAGACACTGCAAGCTTGGAGTTCATGAGGGGTCGGAGAATATTAGAGATCAATCCTGATCATCCCATTGTCAAAGACCTTTGTGTAAGTGCATTTGGTACTCCGCCCCTTTCTTCTAGATGTGTGCTTGAAAACAAATGCCACTTTGCTTTGCTCAAGGGAAATTTGCCATTGATTTGTCCCTCCCTTTTCAGCACATATTGTAACGAACTAAAAAGCAGAGTGCCTTGGCAAATTATTCTGTGCTTCTTTGTTGAGTAGTTGGTAGTTAACGCCTTTTAGATCTGGAGTTGGAAGTTCCAAATGAATGTAGCGCTGTTGAATTATAGATATTAGGTCCCGTCCAATTGGCTGTGTGCTTCTCGCTCGAAGTTTTCGATGTACGATGATTTGAATTCTGTGAACAGTAAGTTAGCAGTATTTAGAAGCAACTGATTGATGGACATCTAGGTGAAGAGGAGAAAAATGTTATGTTTGACTGACGTGTATTGTTGCATTGTGATAAATGCAGGCTGCATGCAAGAATGCCCGAGACAGTGCCGATGCTAAAAGAGCCATTGACCTCTTATTTGAGACATCACTTATTTCCAGTGGGTTCCAGGTGAGTTGCAGAAGCTGGTTAAATGAAACTCTCGAAAGTGAATTGAATTAAGGCATTTGATCTGATGAATATTCCTTACGAGATCTATACGGTGGTGCAGCCCGATAGCCCAGCTGAATTGGGGAACAAGATCTACAAGATGATGACGATGGCCCTTGGAGGGAGATGGGGCAGATTAGATGACGGAGAAAATGCGCAGACAGATGATTCATCAAAATCTGATGCGACTGTCGAATTTGCTGAAGCTGAAGTGGTTGAAGCTTCAGAAGTGAGGACAGAGAGTGACCCATGGCAAGACTGATAGTCATCGTTGAATAAAAGCAAACATTCGTGCCTTACATGTTCTTGAAAGTTCTGTTGGGGGCCTGATAGATGTTCCATTGAATTTTGAAAACACCCATTTGCAGAGGAGAGGAGAGGGAAATGTACACATTCATAGCGTGCATCTAGTACTCTGCAAGTTTAAGTACGAAATAAACTTTCAAACAGGCATAGCTTATCCCACTTCAACTTGAACATATCTAAGACAACCTACGGTGTTTGTGTCTGATCGCTGGAATACAGGCTCACACCACATAAGGGGGTTTAGTAAAAGATTCACTCCAGGTTGAGTCACCCATGCAATATCAGTTCGTGTTCTTAGCGGCATGTAGCTTTGATACTGTGATTAACATAATGGAAAGAAGGAAGGGAACACTGGAGATCACAAAAACAACTCTCAAACGGAGTCTGTCGTATGGATAGAAATCTTTCATAATTTATGTCTGAAGGTAATACAGTAAATTGTTATTCAAGGCTGGTATTGTCGTTGATCTGGAGAAATGAATTGAAGGACGTCACTTGTATTACTTCTCTCCCAGCAGAAGGAATGGGAGAGCAAATATGTCCAATTGAAGAGCGTGTTGTGATTATTAACCAAAGTTGAATTAGAAGATATGTGGTATGCCGCTATTTAGTTGAAGGTGTAAGCATATTTATATGGTAATCTATGTCTCCTCTTTTTTTTTTTTTCCTTTTTTTTGACATAATAGTAATATGTGCCTTATTGTCACCCTTATGTTATTTTAATTAACTTGATCTAAGGTTTGAAATAATCAATTTGAATTTGACTTGAACGCCAATTGATTTGATAGAGCCACATCAAATTTTATAGAACGCAAATTGAGACAACTAAATTTTGTTTTATAAAACTTGATCAATGAGAAAGTATCAATTTATTAATGAACCTATTTATCTGAGACAATGTCAAGAATCTTTTCTACGAATTTTACCCAATTTTCATTTAGTCCTTTTATGACCTTATCCTCATATCTCAAAATTGTTTTAACAAAACATGAAAATATTAATTTTATATTCAAAAGTCAAAAACTTTAGTTAATTCTGTTCTATCTTATGTTTAAATTTACAATTTTTATCATAATTTGATATTAATCTCCAAAAACTTTCAAAAATATAATTAAAACACCCTCTTACGAACTATGGCTGGCAAAAAAACTTATACCCATTTAAAATCAGCAAAATTCACTCCATTTAAAATCCGGTTGGGTGTTTAAATTGGGGGGAAAACGGGTTTGGGGCGGACACAATGAAACAGGTATGGGTATGGGTATCGGTATGGATATGAGCAAAACCTACCCCATACCCGTCCCATGCAACGCCCATAACCCGGATCCACAAAATCCGCCCAGTACTCGCCCCACATAACACCCAAATTCTCATTTATACAAAAATGTTAGAAAAAGACTACTAAATTTATCAATTATGGTCCAAGATCAATTCTTAAAGTTGAGTTGTAAGTAAAAAACTTAGCTTATCATTGACAGCCATCTTCTTACACTTTTATCTCTACACTCCATTCTTAGAGTCCGAGTTATTTAGACTCTCACATCTCCGCTTCCTCGTCAGTTATTGGTCCTCTCTCTCCTTCTTGTCTTTGTGATAATTGACAATCGACTACACCGCCAAACGACAACTAACGTAATATACATTGCTAAGATATGCGTGTGATATGGGCAAAAATTCTTTTTGTATGTATATGTACCCGAATAAAACTGTATACCTGCAAAACATGGTAGACATGTGCATGAATATAGTTTTTGAACACCCACTACATATAGGTATAGATATATTTCGAAAATGTGAAAACACAAAGGCATAGGAATACCCATCCTATATCTGCCCAATTACCAATCCTGTACGGAACTCATATAAACATCCAAGTTCACATACAACCATCGGCCATATTATGGGGATCCCAGGCCGCCCCCCCCCCCCCCCCCCACACACACCAAAAAGAGGAGGGTTTGAATTTAAAAAAAAAAAACAAGGGTTCTTGACCCCTGACTCGTGAGGCCCTTGACTGCTTGGGTTTCTGAATTCTTAAGACGGGTCGGATATTTTTGTGAAGGTGGGGCGAAGAATATGAAATTGGAGTATTCGACCTCTTTCTTACAAGGCACAAACCGTGACATTTCCAGGTTTAAGGAGGGTTTAGGCGGCTGTCCGTCTTAACGCCGCTTTCTCTCTCTCGCTCTCTTCGTACCTTCCTCCTCCATCAAACCTCTCCTTCTCTCACTCTTGCTTCCATTAAACTCATATTCTTCTCTGACTATAGTTTCGCAAAATTTGAACTTCGGGGTGTTTACCTACCATTGCTATAAGATCTTCGAAGCTTTCGAAAAAATGTGGAGAAGAGCTTCAAAAGAACTCGAAATTTTGAGGAAGATTAGAGCTTCTGCAGAGCTCAAACCGCCCTCCCATGTCGCAAGGTCGAAGGAAGTCTCTCAAATTTGCCATCTTGAGGGGCAAGCTAGTATCAATCCCAGGTGCCCATTAATGGGTTCTAGGCAGTACCGGGAATCAGAATTGCTAAATGGCGACATGGCCAGATTCAAATTTGTGTTTTCAGCAAACCCTTTTGGTATCTCAGTGCTTAATACCCAACCAATGCGTTATTTCGCCACTGCTGCTGAAGCAATTTTGACGTCTTCTTCATCAGAAGAAGATGAAGTACGTGAATTGATGGAGGAAATCAGCAAACACGGCAGCGAAAAGCCCCAAAATTTGCAGCCCAGGGAGCCCACGTTAATTGCAGCAATGCCCCAAGGGAAGTACCGTGCCCTTAAGAGGAGGCAAATCGAGATGGAGACTGAGGCTTGGGATAAGGCGGCTAAAGAATATCAAGAGTTGTTAGCTGATATGTGTGAGCATAAGCTTGCCCCTAATTTGCCTTACATGAAGTCATTGTTCTTGGGTTGGTTTGAGCCCTTGAGGGATGCTATTAAGGCTGAACAGGATTTGTGCGAGGTGCAAAAGAACAGGATTAGTCATGCCCAGTATTTTGAGCAATTGCCTGCTGATATGATGGCTGTCATCACTATGCATAAGCTGATGGGTCTGTTGATGTCCGCGGGTGGCTCTGGATGTGCCACGGTGGTTCAGGCTGCCTTGCAAATTGGTGAAGCTGTTGAGCATGAGGTAACATTGTTGGACTTGCAGCTTTTTAGATGCGCTAATTTATCATCTATTTTTGTTTTGAGTGGGTGGTGATCTCACAGTAAGGATTGTTTATTGGTTCATAATTCTGCTGGTTGCCTTTAGACCATGTTCAAAAAGAAGGTTACCTGGAGAGGGGTTGGATTTCTTAAAGAAAATAATGGAAGCTTGGAGTTTGTAGCTAGCCTGGTTTTATCCTCAACAAGGCCCAGTTCCACCTCAACTTCGACCGGTTGATTCTTTTTTCCTTACTTCAGAGTATAGACCTTTGTCGTTCTATAATTTTCCAACTACTTTTTCAAGTTCAAGATTCAATTATTTCCAGAGAAGTCTTTGGTATACCATGGTAAATGAGTACAACGTGTCATAGAATGAGTATAGAAATTGTGAGTAAATCTGGATGAAAATTCATTGCAAGTTTTACAACATATCACCTAATTTGTCTATCATTTATTTCAAATCAATCAGATTGCTGCAGTTGAGTTGCATTTAATCATCTCAGCTTTGTGTCAGATATTTTGATGATGATCAAAGGGTTGGAAGCTGCAGTGTACTTTTGAGTGATTCTGGAAGGCTATGTCAATGTGCGGCTACCTATTTACCTCATTCTTCTGCCGTAACCCTAAACCCTTTAGTCAGGATGTGCCTTTGCCACACAAATATGAACAATGTTACCTTGTCTGAGTATGAACTATCATCTTGCAAGGTGTCCTTATGTATTACCGATTGACTTAAGCTGGTTTGTTTAGGGTTTGCATATTATTCTCGGTCTGTGGGCTTTCTTTTCAAGATATCCTTGTAAAACCAGCATAACATGAAACTTTTTATGCAGAGCAGTTTCGCTCCACAACCACTTGTCTAATCTGGTTATCGTTTGAATCTGAATTTCAGAAATTAGCATAATAATGCTATATATTTAGCGGGGCTATACTGCATGTGAATAGCTCTATTGCTATACTGCATTTCAGATACTGCATGTTTTGCCAGATCCAGATGCTTACATGTTTTGTTTTTATTTATCAGGCAAGAATCAGGAGATTTTTAGAAAAGTCAAAGAAAAAACATTCTTTAACCGTCATGAATGAGGGCGATGAAGCAAAAGCGCAAGAGAGACTTAGGAAGAAGGTCACAAATTTGATGAAGAAGCAAAAGGTTAATCAGGTTAGAGAAATAGTGAAGTTTCATGATGATTCAAAGCCTTGGGGTCAGGACAATCAAGTAAAGGTTTGTTGAACTTCTCATCTAAACGCTCTCATACTGGGGGTTGAAGCTTTTTCACCATTTTGAATGCAATTGCTTGTTCATTGACCAACACCATTAAACTCTTCTATTTCAGGTTGGTTGCAGATTGATTCAACTACTGATGGAAACAGCATATATACAACCTCCATTGGATCAGATGGGAGATGGCCCGCCAGATATTCGTCCTGCATTCATACACACCCAAAAAACCATCACTAAAGAGACACTGTAAGACTGTAGTTTGACATCTCTTCCTCTAGAGTGCCATTGTGTGTAAAATAAAGAACTAAGAATTGAGATATGTCCTGTTGCACAGAAAACCAAGCAGGAGGTATGGAGTTATAGAATGTGATCCATTGGTGCGCAAGGGTTTAGAGAAAACTGTACGGACTTAACTTTTCCCTGACTGAGCCATCTTCTATATTCTTTTGAATCCTTAAGATTTTCGCTTGCCTTATGGCAATAATATAAGTAACATGTTGGTTTTTGCTGTTTGATCAGGCTAGGCACATGGTGATTCCTTACATGCCAATGTTGGTTCCTCCATTGAACTGGGCAGGGTATGAATTTTGAATCTCCTATCTTGATTTATATTTCTGTTATTAGCAGTAGAATCTTATGCTTTACCTCAATCTTCTAGGTGGGTCAACCTTTCTGTATTTTCCCCACTTGAACAACTGAGATTATTTTGAAATGAAAATGAATACAATATTAAAATTATGGTTCACATGCAAGATTTATAGATACTGGTTCTTAAGCCTTCCAGGCCCAGTAGATGAATAATCAACATTAGTAGTCATAGTTCATACTGTCGCTAACTTCAAGTGTGGACCTTCAATTATGTTTACATCATTAGGTATGACAAAGGAGCGTATTTGTTCCTTCCTTCTTATATTATGCGAACGCATGGAGCAAAACAACAGAGAGAAGCACTAAAAAGGGTTCCGAAGCCGCAGTTAGGAACTGTGTTTGAGGTCTGGGAATTTCAAATTTTTGCTGTATATTTTCCCCTATGTTAGCTTTTCTGGAAACTAATTGTATTAATGTGACTAGGCTCTTGATACACTTGGCAACACAAAATGGAGGATCAACAAAAAGGTTCTTGGTGTTGTAGACAGGATATGGGCAAGTGGCGGCCGCCTTGCTGACTTAGTTGACCGTGAAGATGTATGTTTGTGTCAATGGCCCCGCTTGGAGCTCTGCATGCATTGTTGCTGATTTTTCTGTGTTACAATTTCAGGTTTCTTTCCCTGAGGAACCAGATACTGATGATGCTGAAACAATCAAGAAATGGAAGTGGAAAGTCAGAAATATCAAGAAAGAAAATGCGGAACGGCATTCTCAGCGTTGTGACATTGAACTCAAACTGGCTGTAAGATCTTCCTTTGTGCTACTTGTAAAGTTGCCAGATGGTTGCACGGATAAATTAATACCCAGGGATGTTGACTTTTATTCATGGGAGCAGGTGGCGAGAAAGATGAGGGAGGAAGAAGGATTTTACTATCCGCACAACCTGGATTTCCGTGGCCGTGCGTACCCCATGCACCCTCATTTGAATCATCTTGGTTCTGATTTATGCCGAGGAATCCTAGAGTTCTCAGAGGGCCGTCCTCTTCGAAAGTCAGGACTCAACTGGCTAAAAATACACGTGGCAAATTTATATGCTGGTGGTGTGGACAAATTATCCTATGAGGGTCGGGTAGCATTTACTGAGAATCATATGGATGATATATTCGATTCTGCGGATAGGCCTTTGGAAGGAAGACTCTGGTGGTTAAGTGCAGAGGATCCTTTTCAGTGCCTAGCAGCTTCTATAAATCTGACAGAGGCATTGAGAAGCCCGTCACCAGAGGATTACATTTCACATATCCCCGTCCATCAGGTACTTCATTCTAAAATGTAGTCTGAATAATGTTTTCCAGGTCATGAAAAATGATAATATTGAACTATCTGTCTGTGCGATGCTGTATTTGATGTCCTATTCAAATTATGGAGGAAAGGAGATCTCGATCACTATGCTGTTTGGGTGCAAAAGGAAGGAAAGAAAGGAAGCTATACGCCATTTCATTTTATATATTGTTTCAAACAAGATGTTAGCATTGATAGAAGACCTAGCATAGATCCTACGAAGCAGGATTTCGGTGTAGGTAACCTTGACCTTGCAAAAACAGGCTACCAGGAGTTGACAAGTAACATAGTCTTCTTTTGGGGTTCTGCACATTTCTGCATTACAACATGAAAATATTTAAACTCTCTGTGGCATGTCTCCTCAAAAAATGTTAATATGTATGAATAGATTAGGATGTGGAATGTTATTATGTCCATTGGTGAAAAAGAAGCCCTCATGGTTTTCTTAGTCTTATGTAGCATCTTAGTTTAAAAAAGCGCGAGGCGCAATGAGGTGTATAGGGTCCCAAAGCGCGAGGCGCGAGGTGAAGGCGCACGCATCATGGATGCAAGGCGCACTTCTATGCAAATTTTTTTGAAAGTATTTCATATTTCACAAAGCATATTTTGTAGAAACAAGTTAAATAAATGCATTAAAAATGTGATTAGACATCAATATGACTACTAATACTGCAAATAACCTTAAGATATGTTATCTTATCATCGTAGTTCCCCAATGCACGTATGTACGGTACAAGTTTAGCTCACCTTTTAGCTCCTAAGGAAGGAAAAGAAGGAAAAAGGTAAAGGCAAGGCTAAGAAAAAGAAGAAAAAGGGGGAAAATATAACCTCACATCCTTGAGGCGCTGACCCGGTAGCCTCACGCCGAGGCGTGCCTCAGGCGGGCTTTTTTAAACTTAGTGTAGTATATATCTGGTTATGGGATTTTGATATCCTTACTGAAAGTAATTGGTTTTTTAAGCTCTTGTGCGAAAGGAGATACCTGGAAGCTATGGATTTTAGACAACTGCAGTATAGCTTGTTACTGGTTCGCTTGCGAAGTCTTTTGAGAAATATCCCACTGTCCAATTCCTGCATCATGTTTAGTCCTGCCTCTTGACTGTCAAGCACCCAAACTGCGTGACTTGTGCTTGAAACATTGGAGGATATTGAGATTTATTTTTCCTATGATTGTATATATTTGAGCTTTACCACATTTTGCTTTGTCATAGTCAGGTGAGAGAATGGGGCTTTGAATTTAGTGTTGTCTCTGATCATATAATAACCATGTTAGCCTGAAATTGTTTGTCCACTTGATGCTATCGTTATGATGATGGTTATAGCTAACAGTGCTGGAAATCTCTGGTATTTGTTATGAATTGCCCCTGTGACTCTCTAACTAAGTCTCCTTCAACCCCCCCCCCCCCAAAAAAAAAGATGATACCCGAAGCTAAGAATTGTGTGTGCTGTATTTGTTCTCTGTGTAGAATGTCCTGTGGTGCCACATTTTTGTGGTGGTTTATTTTTAAACTGTTTCGATTTGTGGAATGTTCTTTTCTTTCAGTATTCTGTGGATTTTGATGTCTAACGAATAGCTTGTGGCATTCTTTTTGTTGGCCTTTGTTTTTTGCTTCTCTAAGGATGGTTCATGTAACGGTTTACAACACTATGCGGCCCTGGGAAGAGACAAGGTAATATACCTTCTTTTCGTTATTTTTGTCGTTTTTTTGAAAGCTTAAATGAGGTGTGGTTCTGTTTGCCGAGACATGCGTGCGTTTTATAGAACTAGATTGGTTTGCAGTTAAACTATGTGAACAAATCTATATGACAGTTGTATCTTTCCAAAGTTAATTTCTGTTCTCTGAGCTTATGACATTTTCTACGCTGCAATGGTGACTTCCATTTGTTGCCTGATTGCGGCCGTAGAGAGATTTTTATTGTGTGTATCAGCTGAAGCTGAACGTGGTGTTGCTATAGAATCATATTATTTAGATTGAATTATGTCTTCATTTCAGAATCCACCTTGGCTTATTATAGTTATGGTCTTCACTCTTTAATTTGGGTGTTAACTTGTTAGCTGGTAAAGTACATGGAGATCGGTGTTTGAAGACCTAGGTTCAAACGCTCCTGCATTGACTGTGTGTAGGGGCTATTCTACTTGGCTGTCATGGACTCCCCTAGATACAGGGCCCAGTAGGTCCCAGTTTACCATTATGAAAAAAAACACTGATTTTCCCATTGCCTTTCTCATTGCTACCTGATGGAGTGTGGCCTTTTCGAGCTGGGCCATGCCAGTTGCCTCATGTACCCATAGTTCTTTTGTCTTAGAATTGAGTTGTTTATGGTCACTTTGTTTATTACTTGTACTAGTCACTGTCCCAGCTTCTGATGTGACGTTTTCTGCTCACTATGCGTTATCTATTTGCTCATTCACCCATAGTTCTTTGTCTTAGACTTGACTTCTTTATAGTTACTTTGTTTAATACTTAGTTATATTTTTGAAGTTTTCATTTGTCTCTGCTTTCTGGTGCGATGTTTTCTGCTTACTGTGCTTATCTGTTTGCTCAGCTGGGAGCAGAGGCCGTGAATCTTGTAGCAGGGGAGAAGCCGGCGGATGTTTACTCTGGAATTGCTGCTAGGTAAGCAGGCAATTCTTGAGATAGCTGGAGAATATATCGAATCAAATTAATTAAACTTGTTATTCAGACATTCCCTCCAAAAAAAAAAAAGAGCGAAAACCAAAAATTAGCAAGTTGCACAGTCAACACTGTGAAATTCTAGGGTTTGTTTTGTAGGTGTTCCATGATATGTAACTAAATAATTTTCGGCATCTCATCTTATCAATCTTTGGTGCATCAAGTACACGGCAGGTTTTCAAACACTACATGATGAACATGACACCACAGTTGTTTCCCGTTGATTACCCTTGGTTGTTGGGTAATGTGGGGGAAATCTACTTGACTTTCTGCAGCCCCCCCCCCCCCCCGCGGGAGGGCAGAGAAAGAAGAAAAAGAGAAGGAATGGAAGTTAAAAGGCCTTTCTTGATAGTACTTACAAGGAAGGAGTTGATAAAACTCTGCTGATCGTTTGAAATATATTGTTTCAATGTAGAGTTCTTGAAATCATGCGTAAAGATGCACAGAAAGATCCTGCAACTGATCCTAATGCACACCATGCAAGGCTGTTGCTAAATCAGGTACCTTAGTTTCTTTTTTGGCCGGCTCCTTTGTAAGGCGTTGTTTCAAATTAAAAAAAAAAAACATAGGTCAGGTTTGTTTATTAACCTTTATGTGTGAGGCTGAACCATGTTGAGTTCAGCCTTTGCTCTTGTTGATCAAGATCATCTTTCAGCATTGATCATTGAATGTGAACCACTGTTCAAGCTCTACACCTTTTGAACTTGCTTCTGTCCCTCACGGCTCAGATAATGAGACTGGTAATGTATTTTGGTTTTTGATGGAAAAAATTTAGGTTGATAGGAAGCTGGTCAAGCAGACTGTAATGACATCAGTATATGGTGTCACATATGTTGGTGCGCGTGATCAAATTAAGAAGAGGTTAAAAGAACGTAATGCCATTGCAGATGACAATGAGTCGTTTGCAGCATCGTGTTATGCAGCTAAAGTAAGTAAACATGACTAGCGCTTTTGAGTTTGTCAACGCCTTCAATTTTTGGTTCAACAAGGACTTGGATTTGTCTTCTGGCAATAATGCTTTTTATTTCTGCTTTTCCGCCTTTATAGTCACAATGGCCCCCTTTTTGGGAAAAGGATAATGTTCATGCTTGCGAATAGCCAATAAAGCAATATGTCTGAGAAATGATGAGTCCAATTTATCTAGCATGTGAACATTCACTTGGATGTCATATCCCTTCAGTGTTACAAACATACATTTGATTTCGTAGCCATCTTCGTTAGATTGTATAGCTGAGGCTACCATCTTTGCTTTTGAGCTCTGTAAGTTCCTCTGAAGCTGCATCAAATACTTTGAACGTGTATTGGGTGGGATGGGTATGGGTAAAAGCTCATCATTTTTATGCCTCAGTTATATGGTTGCCATCTTAAGTGTAACTGAATTGTACCTGTTGATTTTGGGGCAGTCTAAATTGTGTTTATGACCACCACCTCCGTGGCATTACCCATAAATTAGATTTGAGGAGTCAAAATCTTTGAGGCCTTGGATTTGGATGGACTGCCAAAGGATTTTTGTTCTCAAGCAACTTGTAGGACTTACTACAAGCAATCTATGCAGGGGTACACTGAAATTAATAAAATAACACAACAACAACAACAACGAACTCCCAGTGTGGGTTCCGCTTTTGCGGGGTTTGAGGAGATCCAACTATAGGCAACCTTACCTCTACCGGTATTCCTACCCATAGAGGGGTTGATTCTATAAGACCCACAAAACAACAACAACAACAACAACAACAATACCTCCCAGTGTGGGTCCCGCTGCCGCGGGGTCTGGGGAGATACAGCTGTAGGCAACCTTACCTCTACCGGTATTCCTACCCGTAGAGAGGTTGATTCCAAGAGACCCACGAAAAAAGGTTTGGTGAAAAAGGTTTGTAGAGAAAACGATTACAAAAATCATTTACCGAGTAAGAGGAATAGAAAGAGGAAGAGAAAAGTTTCCGGATAGCAAAAAAAGAGGGAGCGGAGACGTATCTCAATAACTAGGGGCGCTTGGTGCCGTCACATCCTAGAAAATCACGACCTGCAGACAAGCAAACCGAAATCCTACCCGCCCCACACCGCCTAAGCTACTGCCACCTACGGAGCCGGATCCCTACAATCAGAAACCTTAATCCTGTCCCGCCACAGCTTCCTATCCTGAGCCATATCCTCCGTGAGACTGACAACTCTCAGGTCCTCTCTAACCACTTCTTCTAGGCTCTTCTTCAGTCTACCTCTCCCTCTCTTACCACCGGGGGGGTTGATCCTCTCATACTTTCGCACTGGGGCGGTCGCACTTCTCATCTTCACGTGACCGAACCATCTGAGCCTCGATTCCCTCATTTTCTCCTCTATGGGGGCCACTTCAGCTAAGTCCCTAAACACTCCAATAAAATAACCCAAGATATAAATCCAAAATAGAAAAGTAGTCATCGGTTGTGTTCCTTTGTCTAAGCTGAATTAGAACAACTGATTAGTTTTCCTGACCCTAGCTGAGATTGCTTAACTATCTGTGTCCCCTGTAAAATATATGAGATTGATTTCTTTGGGGAATACTATTACGCTTTTTTCAAATCCTTGTTCGCATTTTTTTATTCTTTTTGTGAATGGATTGGCTGTTTGAACAGACGACTATGACTGCACTGGGAGAGATGTTTGAAGCAGCACGAAGCATTATGAGTTGGCTTGGTGACTGTGCAAAGGTGTGATTTTCGCTTTCTTGCATCTGTTAGAACATGATATATCCAAATATGATGTGATTCTGATAGATGGAATTTACTCTTGTTGTATGTTCCTGAGAACCACAGACACCAATGCTCCACATGGACGTGATATAACATCAACATGACACTAACACATCGACATGTTATTCCTCAAAAAGTCAGGAGTAGGATACATTCAATGGACACATATTCATTAAAAGAATATTTATTTAATAATTATGTGGTCATTTCATATTAGGTTGTGTTTTGGCCACGTAGTACTGATGGGACCTGTATCCTACAAATGCCATGTAACCAACCTCAATTTCTTGAGTGTTTGGTGCATGTCCAAAGAGCATCGTGATCTGATGTGTGTGGGACATGAATAAAGCTAAGTAACACAAGAGGCTCCATGCTTCTTAGATTTAAGATGTGTTCACCTGATTTCTTCTAATTTTCTTTCGACAAAAGAATTACTTGGAAAATAGAAATTGCTTATCCATTTTTATTGTGAAAGGTTCTTGCTGATTGTTCCATTGCTATCCATCTTGTACAAGGACTAACCATCAAAAAAGGGAAATCCTTATTTAATGCACATGTCTATTTGTCTCTAAGCTGGTGGAAATGAGAGATTGAGAATCATTTTACTAGAAACAATCATTTAAAAACCTTGAACAAATTCTGTAAGGGGTACCCAAGTGTCCCATTGGGGAAGTTCTTCGAGATTGTTGACTGATTTTTTTCCCTTTAAAAAACAGGTCATAGCGTCAGAAAACCAGCCAGTGCGATGGACGACCCCCCTTGGACTACCTGTTGTTCAACCCTATCGCAGTCTTGGAAGACGTCTGGTAACATTCTAAGCATTTGACTTCCTGGATTATGAATATTTATGCATAGGATCCTTTCAAGTTGAGTTTGATATGTGTATTATTGTCTTGTTTTTTGCTGCCATCCTGTGATGGATGCAGGTCAAGACTTCTCTTCAGGTTTTGACTCTTCGACAAGAAACTGACAAGGTAGTGTTTTGCACTAACCCAACTGTGTTTCTGTGTGCAATTCCCTTGCAAAGTTGTACAAGTTTTGTTAGATTGTTAACATTATCTAATACCAATTTGAATTGTTGCTTTTTCACTGGTGATACTATTTGCGCACTGTTGGTAGTAATGCCCTTTCTGTGTTCGTTCCAGATCATGGTTAAAAGGCAGAGAACAGCTTTTCCTCCAAATTTTGTTCACTCCCTCGATGGTTCACACATGATGATGACTGCTATTGCCTGCAAAAGGGCAGGCTTGAATTTTGCAGGTTTTGAAATGCATCCTAGTTTTTCTATTCTCTGCCTCTAAAGATCCATTTTTGAGAGTCGTGCTAACATTTGTATCCTTACTGTTTTGCTAGGAGTTCATGATTCATATTGGACCCATGCGTGTGATGTTGAAGAAATGAACATGATACTGAGGGAGAAGTTTGTAGAGCTCTATCAACTGCCTATATTGGAGAATGTAAGTGTTTCTTATCTGCTGTGGAATTCTCTTTTGGCCTCACCTTTTTGCCTCATAGATATCATCGTCGTCATCATTATCTCTCTCTCTCTCTCCTCTACCCTCCCCCACTCCCCTGACATTTTAACTTTGTAAGTAAATTGTAACATAGCATCTGCATATGGCAAGCATGAGATGAACCTTTTTTTCCCTCTTTATTCTTTGGTGGGTGCAGTTGTTGGATAGCTTTCAAACATCCTTCCCAAAACTACAGTTCCCCCCTCTCCCCGAACGTGGAGATTTTGACTTACGTGAGGTTCTGGAATCCCCTTATTTCTTCAACTAGTGTGGCACCCAACTGCGTGGTCGGTTAACCTCACGGTAGATATAGGCTTCGCCTCATCTCCTTATACATGCGGAAAGGAAGACAACAAGCCAATAATGAATCCCTCATTACCCCATACGCACTGAAATGGGGAGAAAGAGAGGGGCTCCCAACCTCGCCTTGAAAGAGGAAAATAGAGATGGCAATCACAGAAACAAGTTACCATGAAACCATCCGCCTGCTGGTTCGCAATTATGATTATAAAATCTGCTCCTTTGTTTCTGGAAAATACAAGATGTCCCCTCCTGTGTTTTAATGGTGGTGGAATCGGCTCTTTACTCAACCCAGAAAAATAGTACACAGGATCTGGAGAAGGAAAATTCGTGATTTCAAGTATTAATTCGAGTTTCATTGACGCTGACGACAAGGTGTGGGTTTGAATCACATCGTTGGCCAGAGTTTCTGTAGGGGGTGCGGGGACTCTTGGTGCTCATTGTTAATTTGTTGACAGCTTACAAAATAAAACTGATAAACCTTGAACTGGGTTTACGGTGTGCAAGATTTAGTCGAGAGGTTATCTGTACATATATTAATATATAGATAGTTCCCTTTTGGGCTTTGAATTTGATGCTCCCTTGTTCCGTTGGACATTTTGAGGATCACGCTTTGTATTGAATATTTTGAAATTTTATCATTTTCCCCTTATACATAGCATTACTTAACTAGTCTGTTGGAATCAGGTGTATGATGAAACCGCAGCCTATATGAAGATAGTATATACGTTTTCCTTTTTATTTTTTTTTGGAGGTGAAAATTAAAGATACTACTGTGAAACCTTGTATGAACTGTCATTGTATAAGCATTATGTTTACCTTTATTATGGACAGATGAATATCCATCCAATAACTCAGTAAGCACAGTTCATTCGTGAATTAGCAGAGGAAGCTGACATCACAATAAAAATACAAGAAAAGGTGATCATTCAGCATATGTTTAAGCTGATCTGGTGACGCCAACAAGCAACAGGGCGGGGGGATGGAAAAAGGCAACCTGACACTTGTTTTACTAGCCAATCTCCGGAGCTCATTCCAACCACTCATGTCGTAATCTCATTCCTAATTTTCAAGAACTTGTGCATAATAAGTCAATGCAGTGATTTTACTAGGTCTCCTCAAACACAAAGTCGTTGCTTAAACCAAATCAGCACTGCCCTATACTATTCATGTTTTCACATCATCTGAAGGTCATTATTGCCACTGGTTGACGTCAGAAGAACTGTTTCATTTAACTAGCAATTTGAATGGTTTAATTTTTGCGGCTTACGCAAATATTAAAATTGAATCAGGTATAAAACGAATTTACTTGAACCTATTCCGATCAACAGACTGGATGTTTTGATTATAGTTGAGATCAACATGACTAAAATGACTAGAATAACATATTTATTAAAGTCTAGTCCGTACATGAATATGGCTCACAACGGTCATCACTTGTTTACCAAATGTAGATTGGAGATAACCATCCTTTAAGAACAGCAATCTGATTGCCATTGGCATGTATTGTGATTCTAAAGCATAAAGCTCCAAAAGTACCTAAAACTATTTCCCAATGCAGTAGAATGAGAAAACTACCAATGCAATCAAATCAAAGAGGTGACCAGAAAATAATCGGCCAAAGCCCTCCTCGTTTTCCTTTTGTTTGGGGATTGGAGAGTAAGACATGAACTTTGAGACTCTGCTCAACTAAGAAACGACTGAGTCAAATACTTAAGATCGAAAAATGGCTAAGTAATGATTAAGACAGCAAAAAATTTAAATTAATCTGAAGAAGTAAACAACCAGCGACTAGTTCAAGAACAAACCTTGGCAACTGTTTTGGAAAGCATTTCTGATGAACAAGAATAAGGTGGTCTATCAACCAGGAAGCTCACAGGCGCCATGTCAACTGGAGACTCTGATCAGGTTGTGGTATGAGCCTTTTCTTCTCATCTTCCTCCACCCGTTTCCTTTTAGTTCTGCGTGCTGCATAGTTGATTGTCCAGTAGTTTACATAAGTATTAGCATCAACCAGGTCAGCCATGGTAGAAGTATTGATATCTGCTTTTCGCTGTGTAATTGTTTTCTATCTCCACATTGGCAATGACTTATACATCAGAATACAACCGCTAGATAATAAGGGTGCCAGTCTTAGAAATATTAGACAACATAACTGAAAGCTATAAGCAAATTAAAGCACATGATGGTTTTTCTTTTTATGTAGCTTAGAAATTACAGGTGAGGAAAAATAGGGAAAATGCAAGTGAAGCCAGGTATTAAACGCTTTTCCAGAATTTGCACATCAGAAGATATATCGGCAGCCTGTCCTATGAAGTCAAGAAAACTGATTCTTACTTGTGGAAATTGGATTGGGGGAAGGGTAGACAATGTCATGATGATTTTCCTTTGTGATGCACGACAATTTCAATATGCCCTGTTCTTGCTTTCAGCTCAATGGAGATACGACGCCTATCACGAGCATTGCCAAATCATTGCTGGCATCTCTTTCAGAAATCACGACTTCTGCAGGGAGTGCAAGGATAGAACAGAACAACTTTCTTGAAATTGGATCCTACTTCTATCGCATTTCTCAAGCTATTGAAGAGATTCAAACTTCCGGAAACACCAAAGAACATGCAGTCAGGGCACTTGAATCTCTATCTGGAAGAGCTGACTCAGCCAAAGCCATCTTGGTGAAACTGCAGCAAAGTCCAGAGAACATTTCAGACAATGAAGCACACAGCATGATAAAACAACTCGAAGTAATTATTAATCGAATAGGGGATGACTTGGGTGTCATAACACCATCAACATTTAGGGATGAAATATATGCAGAAACGGTGATACAATCACTGTCCGAGGAAATGAAAAGGGCTCAGTTTGAAATCCATGAAATCCCAGAAACTAAGCCTGATAATCACCAAACATGGCCATCATATTTGGAAGAACATCCAAACACACAATCAGTAGAAGGATCTGATCTCTACTCCATCAGCACAGAAGTTCGCACAGAAAATTCTCATGTGTCAGACATACCACAGATACTAGAGGCCCTAACAAGTGCAAGCCAAAGAAACCACAGACGGCATAGGAAGATGAGTAATGCATCAGAAGGGAGTGTGATGGAAGCTGCTCAGTTCATGGAGCCTGCATACAAGAGTTTCTTTTGCCCATTAACTGCGCAGATCATGGATGACCCAGTAACGATACAAAGTGGAGTGACCTATGAAAGGAAAGCAATCACTGAGTACTTTGAAAGTTTTGGGAACCCAGAGGAAGTTGTCTGCCCCACCACAAAGGAGAAGCTGCAAAACACGGCTATGAGTCCAAATATAGCCCTGAGACACATAATAAAAGAGTGGAAAGACAGAAATGAAACTGCACAACTTAAAGGCATCCACGCAGTTTTGTCAGTAGGTGGTACAGAAGCTGTGATACTTGAAGCAATAAAGAATCTACAAAATATCTGTTTAAGGAGTCCCAAGAAAATAATAGAAGTGCGTGACATTGGAATAACAACTTTGCTTGTTAGGCTTCTGGAGTTAAAGGACAGAGCAGTGAGGTGTGCTGCACTAGAAATGATATATCTGTTGGCCAAGGAAGATGAAGGAAAGGTTTGTCTTTAACACCCCCCCCCCCCCCGAGCTGCAAACTCAAATTAATTGAATACGAAAAGTGTACATATTTGTACAGGGAGGTTTTTTAAGCTAAGAAGCATGACTTTTGATTAGGAGAAGGCCTTACTCAAAAGATGTTTCTTGTAGAAGAAGAAATCTTAAATTGGCATTTCTCCCTGTGAAAATTCACATGAACTTCTGTATACATACCGTCAAGTAGAACCATTTGGAGGAGGATAATATGAGACTAGAAAGAATTGTAAAGAAGAAATGGCAAAGATTGAGTTATGTTCTCTCTTGTTCTTTTCTAGTCATGTCTTTGACTCTAAATTCTGAAGTTCTTGACTCACTTTCCACATTCTACGGACGATTCTGGAACCCAGCTAGTTACTCATAGGACTAGTCTTTGCTTGGGCAGGCCCAGATAGTGGGTGCTTCATTGCGTCCCAGCAGGTACTTGCTAGTGCCTGGTGCAAACCCTATGGTTGGATTTTTTGGGGGGGGGGGGGGTGATAATTTCTTATAGATAGCAAAATTAGGTCGCAGTTTGAAGACCATTATAGAGATGTCCCATAACAAAACTGTTCCTCTGAACGTCTTTGCACACCACCAACAGAAGACTGCTGTTAATGTGAACAGGATCCCAAGGTCCACTAACAATTGCGCTAACAATTAGGAATATTAGATTGACAAAAATTTAATATATCAATGGCCATAATGATTCAAGATTGAATCAAACAAAGAGAAGTTAAGAGGTGCATGCAGCGTGACACTCACAAAAGAAATCCACAATTTTCCTTCTATCAAAACCCATACCCCAGACCTATCTGGACATGGTTTTGGGAGACCCAAGGAGGGGTTCAAATGTTGTTTCCCATTTGACCCTAGATTTTGAAAGCATGGACTGCCTACTACTTTGCATCAAAGAAATAGAGGATAATTTAGTGAATCATTTGCCTTTTAGCTCACCATTACCTGAAGGTGAAAAAATTTAAGTGAGTTTTTGAGCTATCTGCAATAGTGGATAATGACATTACCTCTACTGGAAGACCACCCCCCTTTAAAAAAAATTGACAGAGGAGCCTTCTTCATTCAATCCAATATACAACATGTGACCTCACAGCTTAATGCACAAGTGCAGCCCAACTTCCATTTGATAAAATGGCTGCTATTTATTTGATTATATATCTACATATATGTAGGAGCTGATCGGTAGGACACCTGCTGTTTCTACAACTATGAGAATGCTATCCAGCAGCTACCAACCAATTAGACATGCTGCGTTGCTGCTCCTAATAGAGCTTTCCAAGTCCCAATCTCTTGCAGTGAAAATGGGTTTGGTAACTGGCGGAATTTTGATGCTAATTCAAACCAAATACCACAGATGTACGGACACCTTTGCTTCTGAGGCAGCAGATCAAGTTTTAAGAAATATGGAGCAGTGTCCTAACAACATCAAGTTGATGGCAGAATATGGATATTTAGAACCACTACTTAATAATTTAATTCAAGGTAAGCTGTAGATTTTTTTACTCATAATTTTGAGCCATGACAAAATCTCCCTGATTAGTGTGTACACCAAAACCTACTTAGGAGCAGTCACTACATTCATACCAGAGAACTTAAATATCTTTAAGAATCTATGCATGAACTTCAAGTTAACTTATAGCAATCTAGACATTAAGAAAAATGATGGTTTTCATGAGCAGGATCTGAGAAAAGGAAACTGGAGATGGCAACCTACCTCAGTGAAATAATACTTGAAGATGACAACAAGACCTACGTGGCTGAGAGAGCATCTCCTGCTCTGATTCATATGCTGCACAGTGGAGATCTGTTGTCAAGGAAAGCAGTCTTCAAAGCACTTCTACAAATCTCCTCTTATCACCCCAATGGAAAGATACTTGTAGATGCCGGGATAGTACAAATTCTGGTAGAAGAAATGTTCAAAAAGCAAATACACAATGAATCAATGGACTCGGTCAGAGAAGCTTCTGGAATACTAGCCAACATACTTGAGTCCGAGGCGTTTGGGCTTGCGCTTGAGAACCTGCCAGCAACCAAACAAGGCCACACCATGGCTTCAGGCTATGTTGTGTTCAACATTATTTACATGATCAGAAACTCAACCCCAGATGATTTGAACCTCAATCTTATCAGGATCCTCACTTGTCTAATAAAATCCACCAAGTCAGCTGCTCCAGTTGTGTCCGCTGTTAAGGAAAGTGATGCAAGCTACACACTTGTTGAGTTCCTCAGCAACCCAAGTCATGAAATTGCAACTGCAGCTATTAAACTCCTCACTCTTCTCTCATCTCATATAGGGCACTTGCTAATTGAAAGACTCTGCAAAACACATGGCCTCCCTGAGGACCTTATCCAAAGCCCAGCTGACCCTGGTCAGATTACTGAAAGGCAGGCTTTATCTGTCTCTTTCTTGGCTAAACTTCCCCATCAGAACCTCACACTCAATATGGCCTTGCTCAGCAAGAACACAGTTCCTAAAATTGTAGAATCAATCAATCAAGCCCAACAAAGTGGAGCAAGACAAAACAGTTACACAAGTTTGTACTTGGAAGGGCTGGTCGGCATACTAGTCAGATTCACAGCGACATTATATGATTCACAAATGTTGTTCCTGGCAATTAATCACAACTTCACCACAATGTTAACTGATCTGGTTGCAGAAACATCAAGTGATGAAGTTTTAAGGTTAGCTGCAACAGGACTAGAGAAGCTCTCGTCACAATCGATACATCTTACACAGCCACCAAAGCTGAAGAGAGAAAGGTTTCTCAACCTATTCTGCCTGCCACAGTCTTTAGCCTCCTGTTCGTCAAGTAAGATACAGATACAGCTTTGTCCAGTTCATAAAGGTGTCTGCTCCAAACAGGATACCTTTTGCTTGATTGAAGCAAAGGCAGTTCCAAGGCTGTTAGCATGCCTCGACCACCGGAATGTTGAGGTGGTTGAATCTACATTATCTGCAATATCTACATTACTGGATGATAAGGTTGATGTGGAACGAAGTGTGAACCTGCTGAATGGGATGAATGCTACACAACAGGTGCTAAAGGCTGTGAGACATCACAAGAACGAAAGTTTGTGGCAGAAGGCATTTTGGATAATTGAGAGGTTTTTATTGAAAGGTGGACAAAGTTCTATTTCTCTTGTATCACAGGATAGGATGTTTGCCATTTCAGTGGTGACAGCTTTCCATCATGGTGAGGCATACACAAGGCAAATGGCGGAAAAGATACTCAGATACCTGGACAAGATGCCCACTCTGTCAGCCACCACTACTTTTACCGCATAAATTGTGCTCTATGGAGGCTTCAGTAAAAGAAATTGTATTCAGTGATTGTCCTAGAAAGAAACTGAAGGATGAAGAAGAAAAGCGGAAGACCACCAAAACTTGCACGCACATTGTAAAGTAACAAAGTCTGATTTTTCTTTGTTTCTTTTTTTAATTGTTGAGCCACACTGCTACAAATTTTGATTGAATTTGCATGCTAAGATCGTTAGGGCCATGAACATTGGAAAAGTTTACGAAGCTTCATCAAGCTCCCAACTAAAGTTTCTTCGTCAACACTTGATTAGGCTCTCATCATAGAATGGAGCACAGATATTCGGAGAAAGGGATAGATGTCTTTTCATACAATTACAATGAAGAATGTTGGGAACATAAAAGGAGCAAGCAAGTAACAGTGGGCATACTCATGGTCACAGCAGATTGATGGCAAGTTTTTAAAGCCAATGGTAAAAGCCCCTGCAAAGTCACAGCCTCACATGACGAATTCACATTTTTAAAAAAATAAAATAAAAAGAAAAGAAAAGAATGCAGAAAACACCATAGAACAAGCTGTCAAAATTCTGATGCCTAATACTTACAGCTCGAATTCTATATGATCTTGCAGTACATATGAATTCTGATCTCCTTGGATCCTGAACTTCATTTGTTGTGCAGTCATCATATAAAATAGCGTCATTCTGTGTGCAAGACTAACCAAGTCTCAGGTTATGGTACATTGGTACCTGAAAGCGAGAATACAGAGAGTTCATGTGGAATAGGTAAACAAGGAAGCAATCGTTTTAAGCAAAACTTGACAGCTAGTAGTTCCTCATTGTACCTCTGTCTTCACTTCTATTTCCAGATTTCACTTTTCAGTCTTTTGGGCTACACGATAGGAAAAAGACCTAACCATTGGATACCTATAAATAAACCAATGATGCAAGGTAATGACGGCCAGTCTTAGAGCATATATTTGAAAATCTTGTATACACTCTTATCATGAGACAGCTAAATAGGTTTTTCTGCAAAATCCAAATTCAATCTGTATCCCAAAAGAAGGGGAGACAAAAATGAGGGGAAAGCCCTGAACCTCCAAAAAAGCGTAAAGGCTCACTTGTCCCTTCACATCCGCAGCCCTGTTTTTGGGATGTATCTCTTGTTCGGTAGGCAGCCACTTGAAGAATAGAAGCTCTGCAAGGGCCTATCCAGCTGCTTCCCCCCCTCATAAAAAAAGTTCAATATCTATTCTTGTACTGTTTTTACATCAACTTCAAGGAGCCTGCAATAAACAAGATCATTCAGATACCCTTTTCTTCGGCAATAACTGCAATTTACATGTTCTATGCTTCAATAAATGAAAGTGCATATGACCTCCTATGAGTACTCTGGTTAATTTTTTAAGTAGTCATTGCAGTGTGGCAATCTGTAGCGACCCAGAATCCTTCGCCACTTACATAAAAAGTGCATGCGGTGTAAACAGCAATCCGAAAAGATTGCTGACCTTCACTTTTTATTCTTATGCATTTCCTCTCTTTTCAGAATTCTGAACATTAGAACAGAGCACAGGTCAGGCTTGTGGCATCCCCCAAATCATTTTTCTGGTTCAACTGTTTTGAGATCAGTATAAACAAGCCCGGTCCAATCATCAGCCAAGAAAATACGTACTTAGCTCTAAAAACTTGCGCACATTGCCTGGATAGATCGACCAACTATGATCCAGGTTCCTTTCTTAGCCTTCTTCCTCGCACCTTATTTCTTAACTGAGCCACATGGTCCCATGTTCCTTCGGAGGCATTAGGCACTTGGAAGATGGCTGCAGGGCGTTGAGGCTCCATGTAAAAAATTGGAAGCCAACTAGGCATTTTTTTCATCATACCACGACACAAATGCAGACCATACCCCAATCAATTGCATCAAGGATGAAAGGAATTTGGAAAATACAATTTTTGTCATCTTCCAGACTTCCTGCTTGTCCGAAAAGAGCTATCATGTAGTGTCACAATCAGATATTGCTGTTATCATATTCTGTCACATTGATTCAAACTACAAAGTGTCCTTCCTTTACTTTTGTTGGCATGCTGACAAAAGTAGCTCATCAGATTTAGGCTCACAAGAAAGCATTTCCCCTTGTGCCTGGACTGTTTCGTCCGCCTTCCCTGACTGACCATATCCAGAAATTAATGCAGTCCACTAAATTTCACCTCTTCCATTATTGTACTTCTGACATACAAGGTAACAAGTGCATGATACGCAATATATCAAGCCATAGGCTATAGCTTGACAATGAAATCAGGCACCCCTTCTATACTCGATCATTTGCCACACAGGCAAACAACAATTCGTAGTAGAATGTCATCTGGCTCAACTTATTGCTTCTGCATGCAGCAAATACGTATAATTTTAGTAAGGCTGATAGCAAGCACCAGTGTTGCTGTCCATTAAGCAGTATTCTTCTGGGCTATTTTGTTGAATACTGTCTCTGCAAATTTTATGTCCCTACATTTGCAATGCATTGTCATTCATAATTGTTAAAAGTCATCCCTCCGTTATCCGTCTGGGTTACACTTCACGATTTGCTGATAAAGCTGCCAAGCCAACAAACACAATAGAAGCATTGTTGAAAGTTGTCCTATTTAGATTTATGGCTCTATCCGCTAAAGTGATTGCATATTCTCCTCACCGCATCACTCTCAACATTAACATAACCCAAAATTGGCACATTATACTAAATACCACACCCTCCAGGAACAGAATTAAATACATACGTCATATCAAGAACAAGAAAGCAACTTACAGTTAGCAGAGATATATTATGCCTTGAGAAAGTATTTCTTTGGAGCATTTGGTTGAACATTTGGCGTGCATCATCCGAATTGTCCAGCTCGTTGTGGGCTGTTCCGTGATTTGGATGTGGCTAGGGACAGATTTCCGTTAAATTGTTTGAATCCGCAGTTCAGACGTCAAAACGTTGAACTTTGACAGTTGCATATGCCATGAAGGGAAGAGGTTTTCTTCTTCTTCTTCCTTCTTTATTTATTTTGAATTTTTTTCCCCCTAATGAACAAGTTGCCACTGACAATTTTGGTTTGGTGGTTGGAATTTTCAAATTAACGTGAAACTCCCATACATATTTATTAGAGAATCAACAAAGCCTATACTACACTAACAAGGTCGTAGCCCGGTGGTAAAGACTGAAATCATGAGTACATTTGAGTCTCAAGTTCAAATACCCCCTCCATTGTATTGCAATTATATTGTATTACCCTTTGTGACTCCTACGAACCAACCAAAAAAAAAAAAGAGTTTAAACCATACACATGGGAGCACACACTCTCCCAGGATGAATAAGTTACATTTCATTGCACAATATGCTTGAAAACAAGGAGCAATGAGCACTGGCCCCTTCCACTCCTATTGAAGCAAGAGCACATAAGTAATAGATTATGGCTAACACCACAATTAACTATATGAACCAATTTCTGCAGGGGTTCAACATTCTAGATGCTGTACATCAAACTAACAGCCTCCCACAATCTTCTTTACCTAAAACCTTGGGAGTCGACCAGTAGTGCTAGATCTTCTTTGAAAGATATTATTATGTATCCTTCAATGTACATAACATATAAAGCTAGAGATGCGATCTGACTCCCGATATGCTTATAGTCATTAGAAATATACAAAAGGCATATTGTGGGAGTGAGCTCGAGACTTGCTGACGCTCTCTTGTGCTTGTTGTAGGTGTCTTCAATTTCAATAGGCAAAATCTAGCCAAAAAAATGTCAGACGAGGGAGTTGATCAAGGTTCAGCTTCAGCTTTCATTTGACCTGATGGAACAGAGCCTGCAAATATCAGGAAGCTCGAGATTCAGATAAAACTGATGGGGCAAACAATGCAGATGGTGGTAACTTATGAGGATATGTAAAGAGGTCTAACAGTTAGGTTCTTGGTTCTCAAGGGAAGCACCAGTGTTGAAGCCCATTTGCACGATGTTGTGAAGCTCATCTTCCCATGCATTGTTTGGTAGCTGCAGGAATATGCATAGACAAGAAGAGGGGGAAAAGTTCGAGTGAATGCTGGAACAGGTAAGGATTTGAATGAAGAAAAAGACAATGTTACAGGACCCAAATATGATCTGAAACCCGAAATAACCTACAGAAATATTTCATTAGCCCATCTTAAGCCGATCCAAAGATATGAAACACTTGCTATGTCTAAACTCTCCTCATGTGTTGACTTGATAGACAAAATTGTGGTAGAATCTGGATAAAGTTCTGTGGTTTAGCTATTGAGATGAAAACTGACTGGTGATGATACCTGATAGGCTGATACTCAATAAATAAATAAATAATAACAAGGCATTTAATAACAAGGCAAGTCTCCGGCAAGCAAAAAGAAATACCTGTGCGGCAGTGTCTTTGTACCCTCCTCCCATGTTCGTCAATTGTGAAGTAATGGTTCTCCTCAGTGCATCAGAAGAGCTTCCGATGCCAGGAACACCTGGTTGCAACACAGAGTGTTGAGTGGGATGCAGTGGGGGATAGGCCATTGGAAAATCTGGTGAATATCCCAGACTGGCCGAAGGACCAGCTCGTGTGGAGAACATCTGCTGTTAAATACAAATAGATGCCCAAGAGTCAATGTTAATCACACCCAACTTCCATAGACAAAGGAAGCTAATCAACTGACCCCTTCTCAGATATACTCACATCTTTCGCAATGAGCCGTTCAATATCAAAGTCAAGTCTAGGATTAACTGTTGCAAGTTTCATTGACAAAAACTGTGAAACAGAAAGCCAAGACAGAATAACAGAGGAAATGATCAGACAGGTGCTATGCAAATATCTCCAACTTCTATAGAAGTAATAGTAGGGGAAAAAAATTGGCCCTAATGACTGGTCTGGGTTGGTTCCCAGATGAGCCAGCCAGGGCATAGATTAGACTGATCGGCCCTGCTCACTTAGTGGAGAAGCAGAGTTGACCATGGCTCAAACCAGCACAGACTAGTCATTGGTCACCACTAACCACAAAAGATAATTAAGGATGACAGGTACGGTTCAGCAATAGAAATTCACAGTCAAGCAACTAAAAAGAGTCTGTAAACAAGTCCATGTATTCATCCAGATATCCACCCAAGCGACTCAACTTCACAAACTCAAGGATGAAGAAAAAGAAAATCTCACTATTAAAGCAACTCAGAATTAATGACTAGGCCCCAAAGACAGAGATCACCATCTCGGCTTGAGCAATGAAGTAAAAGCAGATCAATAAGGTTCTTAATATTGTACCTCAACCTGCCGCTGTAATGATTGCACATAGTTAATAATTTCATCTAACATAACTGCTTTGCCGGTAACCTGTGGAACATAGTTGATATGTTTCATTACAGCTCAGAGCTTGCAACAAAGTGAAACTCAAGCTTTCCAATATAAGGTTTAGAAGCCCACCAACCTTACTGCAGCCAGGTACAAGTTCTTGAAGAAACTTCATCCGCTCACTAATCTTTTCCCTCCTAACCTATTGTCCAGATACATACCATTCGAAACATCAAAAGATAAGTTCTCATTCCTACTGGTCTGAAGCTCAGGAAAGATAGAGAGAGAGAAGGAAGAGAGAAGAAATTACCCTTTCTGCAAGACTGTGACTGTTAGTAGCCTGTCCTCTTCTGGCTCTTACATGTATGTACTCTTCCTTTGGTGGATCCGAAGCCTGACAAGTCTGTTTACTGTTTTTTCCATTTGACTTATTACCAGTTGGTGCTGAATTATGCTCGCCCTTTTGTCGTTTTTCTGTGTCAGTCTTCCCAGCTTCCCCTGATCGCTGTGGAACTTCACTAGCTTGCACACGTTCAGCGTCCTAAAACATAACCAAATTAGTATTGAATAGGTTGATGCACTGCAACATACTTAGTGAAGCATGAATCAGCATGATCTACCTGATTACCCCATTTCCTTTTCTTTGAACCAAGCCCTTTAGCTGATGAAGGTGTTGGGTCCTCTCGGGCACCACTGCCGCTGAACCCAGCTTCGTCAGAGTCGTTTCCAGACATGGACACACCTTGTTGTGCTTCTTGACGAGATCTTTCGACTGTTTTCCCATTCTTGGGTGGACTACCTTCTATATCTGTAGGCAAAGAACCATCCTTGGAGGTTTCAGCTCCGTTTCCCTCAGTCTCCTGTGACTGCCCATTAGGCATGGGTTTCATGCCATTCCCAGGCAATACATCTTCTGGACCGTGCATCATTGCCCCACCCCGCACATAGGGGCTACTGGGTTGATGGATGCCCAAAGGGTTCAGCATATCACCAAAATGCCCCCCATTGAAGCTAGAGAACCGAGCAGCACGCTCGATGAAAGCAGAATCAGCTGGAAACTGGGATAGACTATGAGGTAGCATCATCCCCGACATGTTTGGGTAAAAGAGGGCACCTTTCAGCATCGACAGCGGATCAGAAGTGCTTGCACCATTAGCCATATTCATTTCATTGAAACCTAATTCTGTAGGGTTTACAAAATGTTCCCAAACTGCTGGAACAAATGAATCCACCATTGAACCTGAGGAACTGGAAGGGCCAAGCACATCACCACAAACAGTCATAGGATTCCTGTTTGCAACTAATCCCATTGATGAGTTTGCAACATTGGCGCTACTATATTGCCAATCAGTTGACAAACGTGGGGGATGGTAGCTTAGGGTTTCCTCATTCTTCTTCTCTGCCTCTGACTTATCATTCATATCCATCTCTCTCTTACTTTATCAAAGCAACCAGCCAACAATATGCACACACCTTCTTTCCCTTAGCCTTCTAAATTATAATTGTGGGTTTCCTCAAATGATTTAGCAGAACCAGCAAGAACAATCAAAACCCTCAGAGAAACCCCAATTCCCTAATTGAATTAAGATCACAAACCTGAAAACCAACAAGAACTCAGCAAGATAAATGCAAGAAAATCAACAGAAATAAAACAAGCACAATTCAAGAAAGAAAATTTTTTTTTTTTGAAGAGCTTCATGACAGAACAAAGAATTTAAGAGGGCAGTGACAAAGATTCCCCCACCACACACAAAGCCCAAAGAAGCCTAAATCAATCACCCAAAGAAGAACTACTGACTGGTATAGATAATCAGGCTAGTCACAGCAAAGACCAGCTAAATAGGGAAGTGAGAAAGTCAGGAACCCAACTTCAATTAATGAGTTGATAGCAACACACCATCATTAAAAACAAAACCTCATGTACCAAAAGTACTATGATGACCACAATGTTTAACTGCCACATCAAATTATGAAAAGCAATCGCTGAAGCTCTGAGCCTGTACAACTTAAAAATTTTATACCCAGAAGGCCCCTAAGAATCTATTCATCCCCATCGGTCAATTTGAACAAAGGCATTGATTTCAACATAATAAATAAGCCCCCAAGTAGTCACTTTTTTTAAAACAACAAAACCCTAGTTCATCCCACAGCTCTGAATCAGAGATAAAAAGGAACCCAGCTAAAAGCAGGAAGAGAAAAAGATACCCGTTTCCGATTCTGTGCAACTTTCGGTAATCTGACCTCCATTGAAGCCTTTTACTGAAGAAATGTTGAATTTTGGCCTTTTGCTGCAAATCCCACCTCCTCCTCCTCCTTGTTCTTCCACCTGCTTCCCTGTTTATACCATCTCTTTTTTGCCACAGGCTGCAAGCAGTCGTCTACACAGGCCTGTTTGGGAAGAGTTTAGAGAGGGATAGGAACAGGAGTTCAACTGAGAGAGGGGTGGTCCCTAAAGAACAGTTCTTGCAAGAAAATTAAGGAAAATTTTGTAAATTTCTAGAGAAAGGAGGAAGGGAAAAATGATGCAAATTGGGAGAGAGTGAAAAGAGAGGAGACATAGCAAAGGTCCTGCATTTATACCCACGCCTGCATCAAAGAGAGTGCTCTTGATGATTAACCACCGCCACTGCCACTCTGAAGAAAATTATTTTAATTAAAGAGAGACCACCCCAAAAGAGATTACACTTAATTGAAAGTTAATTAATTTTAAATTAGTATAATTTGGATTAATTATCAGTAATCTTATATCTTATGTGTGTGTAACTTTAGCTTTTAATTAGTACTTTAGCGTAATCATGCTAGCTCAAGCCTAGCAACTGACATTGCCAACTCTCAGATTTGGAGATTTTCTGCATATCTTATTGCATTGTCCTTCATTGCATCTTGGAAGCAGGGCTTGACAAATACTTTTTTCTAAAATATTATTCTTGTTTGTTTGGTCAAGATACAAAGTCTTGACCACCTTCCCCCATACTTCTTCAAATTTTCCCTTTTCTTTTTTTTCTTTTTTTTTTCTAGTTTTTGGGGTTGGGGCTCACCCTATTTTCCCTGTTTTTTGTCTTCAAATTTTAGGGGTTGTATTTTAGTATGCAATTGTTTGCCCAGAGAATCTAAGCCACCTCTACTGATAAACCATGCTTTGCTTGATAGCTTTGGTGGCTTATCTATCAATACTAACCATGCTATTGTCTGTTGAGGGTTTTTCTTTGGGTTTTGGGGGGGGGGGGGGGGCGCAGGTTGCAATGTTTATATAAACGAGGTAATATGTCACATAATTAATCATAATTACCATGATATGCAAACATTATGTTTACCATTGTAAAATATGATGCATTAAAATAGTTGAGAGAACACTGAATTGTCAATATTCATTATTTGCAAATAACTAAGGTTCGATAGAAAAAAAAAATTTAGTTGTATAGAAATGCCCTTCAATTACATTGGAATGCAGCATGTCCATTTTCAATTGTAAATTAAGCTTTCTTCTTGTTTAATTATAGCACATTACATCACTCGCATATAAAAGATCTTGTTAGACAGTAGGCACTAGATATTTTGATAAATTCAACGCACTGTACCCTACAGTTTTTGTTAAATTTGACTTAGATAAGTTGAGATTTACCTCATTATTCCAATCATATTGAAACTTATATCATGCAAGTTAAGCCCTTTCCTTTATTGAATTATGTATATATTGTGCGCATATTTACATATTGTCCATCCTATATAAGGTGCCATAAAATTTGTTGATTAGACCATAACCTAGCACGCTCACATTCTTTCAATATCACAATTCCAATTGATCGCCTCTTAGTTTTATAAACATAAATTATACTTGTAGTACCTTTTTTTTTTTCACATTTTATTTGCACAATTTTTGAAAACATATAGGCTAAAATAGATATTGGACAATATATATACTCAATTAATATGATGTTGGTAGCCTAAACATGGTTTAAGCTTTTAACTTTGATGTTTTAGGCTTTTAACTTTGTTGAAAAAATAATTAGCTTAGTCTGATCCTACTTGGTAAAAATTTAACTAGAATGATAATTATCCGTCATTATTTTATCACAATGAGAAAGTTTACCCCTACCTCAGCACTGACACCTTCATTTTTTGTTCATATTCTTGGGCTAATTAATAAATATATAAAGTCTCTCAACCTATTAACCCGTCATAATCTTTGAATTTTCTTTTCTATATATATGTGTGTGTGAGTGTTCATAGGAGTCATGAAGGGCAATTTAATACAATTGAAAAGGATGAAATCGAATTTAAAATTTAATATGCCCAAAATCTCAGTCTTAACCACATGAGTAAGATTTTATTAATGAATTTTCTCTTAGTATAACACCAAATAACTAATCCATAATAAGTGACATAAGGCTATGGATTTCTTATGAAATTTCATTGTCTATCCAGTCTCTTTTTTTCTTCTTAAAATCACCTCTAAATTTCATGTATAAGTAACAAAATTTAAAAATTGACATATTTTACACAAATCACATATGATGTTTGACAAAGATTGTTGAGTGCTATTTTTCTTTAAAAACAAATCTTTAAAATAAAAATTAAAAAAAGATAAAATACTGCCATGCTAATCATAAATGCAGATTTAAATGCAAGATTGCATAAAATGACCACCTCAATACAGGTGACTTAGGACTTGTTCTATTTCACGTTTTAGATAGATAGATAGATAGATAGATGTAAGAAGATGTAAGGAGATGTAAGAAGATGTAAGGAGTTGTAAGAAGATATAAAGAGCTGTAACGATAGATGGAAGGAGTTGTTGATTTGTTGAAGAGCTGTATAATATAATTTGTTTTACATTGAACGTTTTGGATGAAAAATAATAATATTAAAATAATATACTTATTGAAAATAAATAGTTAATTAAGTTAATTATACAACAATAAAATATATTAATCTCCATAAATTTGATGAATAAAATTTTGTCCACTTGAGGTGATTTTTTATATGAAAGTTAGTTTGATCGAATAAGCAAAGTATAACAAAAAAAATAAATTTTTTTTGACAAAATTGAATACAACTCTTCAAATAAATTCCTATTTTAAGTAAATAATTTTAAATATAAATAAATGTATGGTCATTTATAATAATATATATTTCATGTCGAAACTCAAATATAATTTACGTCATTATTTTATGTTTTTATGTTTATGTAAATGTTGTATTCATAAGATATTTATAAATTTTGTAGATTGATAGTATCATTAAAAAAATATACATATTTTTCTAACTAAAATAAATGAATGTTATAGAAAATCTATGAGATGTAAGGAGATGTAAGTAGATGTAAGAAGATGTAAGAAGATGTAAGTTCTTAACTAAATTCTAAAAAACGCGAAATAGAACAGGGTCTAATGTTTGAAATCACTAAACAAGGCCACATACAAGTCGTCCAATGGCCAACAGCTATTAGCTAGCTCATTAATGGGACTAATTAAGAAAGCCCCAAGTTAATACTTCATTAATTTCTTATGTATATAATTCCCAAATCTAGTTGCTTCCTTTTTTTTTCTTTTTGTGGACGTGTGTACAAACTGTTACGTTGATGGACTGTCGTTATTTGCTCTTTCATGGTCATTATTATTAGTTGGCATTGGGACTTGAAGTCACAGAGACCTAAGCATATATTAGAATAATGGAGTTAATTTTGTTCAAAATAACAACTAATAAGTTTAATGTACTACTTTAATTACATATCTTATAAAATTTTGCCTTGTCGGCTGTCAAAATGATTTGTATTGATTGGTTTCGTTTCAATAGGTACTAAAGTAAGTTACTCCTAAAAATTAAAAAATAAAAAGTAATATGTACTATGATATATAGAGACGGTTGATTTAAAAAATTAAGATAAAAGAATGAAATACAAGAAAAGGTGCATTTTTGGAGGAAAAAAGAATATATAATTCAATGTATATTTGACATATCTGAAAATATCTTAAATTGGGGCGTTGATATTGGGATTAATAAAGAAAATGATATCTACAAGTTCAGTGTATATCATTTTTAAAGCAAACACCTAACCAACTTGAATATTAGACAGTGCAATCTTTTGAGTCTTTTGCATGGTCTTTTGTTAGAATAGAGCAAATCAAGTTGTCCATGATCTTGCAAACTTTCACGCTACCAAGTAGGGTATGGGGGGTGGATATTCTGTAAAATGTGCTTTCTCAAGCTTCTAAAGATATGTACAATTGATCTATCAATTCTGCATAGAGAAACCAATTCCTGTGTTAATGCTATTGAGGTTTAGTTTAGCCAATAGATTAGTACGACACGCTTTAAAAACAAATTATTTGTATAAGTTAAAATACAAGTAAACAAGCTAGAGTTTTATTGCATTGAACATTAAACCTAACATTTACACTATAGGTAATGCACCCGATTCCTTAAGTACATGAAAATGAGATTAATTGACTTGACCATAGTAGTGTGTAAAAGCATGCAAGCTAATTAAAGGTAAAAGTACAAGGGAGAAGACAATGAAAGAACACACCTACCCTGTACGTCTCGTAACGTTAAGGAAAAGGGTGGATGGGATTCCTGAGTACATCCATTTGATAGGTTAGACTACGCAGGAAGCGAATGAGAAGAGCATATCAAATTATGCCACGTATAAAAAGTGTTTATTTTGTTTATTTTTTCAGTCCCTGTTAATGAGAGGTTCCTATTGATAGGAGGCATAGGTTAGGACAATATTATTATAATCGAGTCTGAAGTTTTTGACAGAAAAAAATAGTATTAGTCTATCAGACTCAGGGCTGGTTCATGGTTGGCATGGGCTCTTCTTTTAGAAAAGCTTAAACTAATGATAAAGAAAATCTTAACCAAATAATTACAATATCTGATTGTTTTTGAGCAAGATGCATGAGATAACAAGTTGGGGATTCCAGATCTGTGGCCCAGAGCTATCTGACTTTGTTTAAGGAGTAATTAGGAATAATCTTACCTGTGTATGTAATTTCTTTCTACTTTATCTCTGCATTTTTACATAAAATTATCCGCTTTTTTTAAACATACTTATTCAAACGTATCTTAAAAATTTCTGATTTAATGATATTAGAATCTCAAAATTATTAGAAAGAGAGTCCATCATCACTAATCTTTTGCATAAGTTTCTCCATATTGACTTTTGATACTAATATACTATATATATTATGTTGCTTCAATAATTGTACGGGTGACAGTATATTAAGAAAAATGGGTTTTTGAATGAGTATAAGGGGTTGCATTTTAATTCTCCTTAACTTTTAACTATTTTAAAATTTCATTTGTTATTTTATTTGTGACTTGTTGGATTGGGTGTCAATTATGTGTACTGTAGGGAAGGGTGCCCTCATCAACAACTTGTTGTAGTTGATCAAGCTTATGCTTCCAAAAACAATAAGTACATGAATGAATTCATGGTATAGATCACTGGATCTGAGTGTCAACGACTCGGCAAATTAAAGTCCAGTATAAAAGAGGTACGTAGTCAATCTAAAGGCTTAGATCGATAATGAAATGAGTTTACTGCAATTTTAAAATCAGCATCACTATAGTCCTTCCCCTCATATCATGTGCAAATGGACTAATTAACATTAACTTTTGAAATTTATATCCTCCATAATTCTGTTGACGCAAATTAAAAAGCCGTCTTGTATGTTATTAATTAAAGGGAGCAGCCATGAAGCTTGGCAAACCCTAATTAAGGAACCAATAATTGCCAGAAAGAAGTAGAAAAGTGGGATGTATGTACGCCAGCTGAAGCTCCTAAAAAGCATGCATGATCATAATAACTCACAAGGTCACACTTGTCTGATTGTTGATGAATTTTATGCAAACTTACACAATAATGGTTAAAAGCATCATTATAATCATCTCCTTGGCCACTTGAATTATTGCCCTTTTTTTCTTCTGGGAGAGTGCTATTTTCATAACTCTTTCTGCCCAACTTTTATCAAACCCTAAAAGTTTCATACACAAAATCCCCAACTTTTTTTTTTTTTTTTGCCTTTCTTTTCCACAAGAAGAGACTTGGGACTCAGAGTTCCCTCTAACATGCATCTTTCTCTTTCATGTTTTTTTTTTTTTTACCCCCCTGAGAAAGTTGCTGCACCATATAGAGCTTGGACCCCCCAGTAAGTACTCCACTAATAATCTGTATTTTTAAAAATAGAATAAGTAAAATAAAGTGTATGGATGTGTTTAATTTCTAGCATTTTTCCAGTATACGTACGTTTATGTAGATTTGTCCCTAGAGATCTAGAATAGGAAACCTAGTCCATTGTGTGAGAACACAAAAACACAATACAACGGTACGTACTCAAAGCCAAATTAAAGGCACCGTCTAAGCCTACATTATATTAATTGACATTATCTGTGCTTTTTCTTCCTCCTCTGTTGCTTCAAGTACATAAAGAAACCTTGAAGGTCCAACCCACTATTCCCTAGAGAGGTGACCACCCTACACGTACATTTATCTAGATGCCGCTAGTATGTTACTCTAAAGGCCATAAAACGTATTCTGAAAAAAGATTTGTTTAAAAAAAGAACTATCCACTCTTTGTTTTTAAAGTGCATGGTTTTTAGGTCATGTTATTTTCTACGATTGGGAAGATTTAACTTACAGTTTACAGCTTCTGTTATCTTTTTACATCTTTTCACATCTCCTTACATCTTTTTAAATCTCTTTAAATCTCCTTATATATATATTTTAATAACATTCAACTTATCATCTATTTTGTTCTCACATTTATATAGAAATATGTATATATTTTTATGTACTAACAATATGAAAAATCTTTCAGTTTTTTTATGAATATAATATTTAGTATAAACATAAAAATAGAATTTAATGATGTGAATTAATATTTGAGTTTCAACATGAATTGAAGTATATATGCTATTATAGAGAAAATAATTCAACAAGTTTTAAAATTGTAATAGAAAGATTACATTTATGTTTGAGTTTTGATGTAAATTATGCATGAAAATAGTCAAACTATATATGACAAAAGCATTTCAACTATTTTATCCATAAATTTATCCATGACAACTTGGTTACTATAATCGTGCATTGAATATTAGATTGAATTTAATTCCAAAATGTTTAACTGAAATAGGATTTCATTTTTAGGATTTTATTCAATTTTGTTGAGAAAAATTGTTCTTTTTAAAATTTGCTTATAGCGAGGTGAAACTAATATTAATACCAAAAATCACCTCAAGTACGAAACATATTTGGTTCTACATATTTATCTGCTTGAATTTATCTTATTGATATTTAGTTGACTTGTTTAATATTTATTTTCATTAATTATATTATTTCAATATTATTTTTTATTATCCAAAATGATAATTATAGAAAAATAATTTTTTTCTGCAATGTTAAAATATAATTTGTTTAGTGATGTTATGAAATTTATTTCATAAATATTAGTGATACGCATAATTTATTTTCATGAAATAATTTTTTTCATGATTCATACTTAAAGACCAACAGTTATACATTCATATCTAAAAATTATACTATATAATTTTTTAATAATTCAACAACTCCTTACACCTATCCTTACAACTTCTTACGTCTTTTTACAGCTTCTTACAACTCCTTACATTTTCTTACAATTTACAGTTGTATCTTACCGCAAAACAAGAACATGCCTTAATATTTAAGATACATTACAATTTTCTGTTGGAAAAATTAAAACAGAGATACTATTCAAATTAAGTTTTACTTAACATATAATGAAAATGTTCAAATTACATTGAAAAGTTATCCTTAAAAATTATCGTGTCACCTAATTGATCATGATAAATAACCTGACAAAGGTGTAAGGGGACTAGTACAACACCTAACGGATTCACTAGTGTATAAGTTATAACGACAAAAATAATAACAACAGACATCTCATGCATTAACAAATTCTATCAAAATTAAAACTTGGTGGGAAAAAGAAAGGACAAATATGATACTAGACATACAATTCAAAATCCCTCATGGTCTGCGTCATATTTTCTCTTTTGTCCAGTAAAATGACACATATATACACATTTACAACAAATCATTCCTCTTGACAACATAGGACTGTACGTGTTGCTTTTGGACTCTGCATAAATGTTAATTAGAAACAATGTACGTAACAATTATATGTCATGAATTATGATTGAAAACTCGTGCCTATAAATACAGAATAGCATAATCGGCTGAATAGAGCATGAATTACATTTGTCAAATCCTTATTGTAGCTTTTAAAAATGTCATTTTCAGTATATTTTTGTGGTTCAAAAGGTCAGTCTCTTACCTCCCTCCCCTCTTTTCTTTTTTCTTTTTTTTTTCCCAATAGCGATTTGCATGTGGTTGAGGTCCAAGCTTTTTGATGCCGAACACTTGTCTATGTCACTGGGCGATCGTTGACATAGCAACCAACAAATATAGTTGCATTCAAAATTGTCATCTTTCAATCAGGAGCATTACTCTTGTGTGCCTTTACACGTCTAATATAACTAAATGTGATCCAGATTATGCATGAAAAGTAGCACTGAACTTAGCCTGTTATATTCATTAACACACCAACCACTCAACATCAAACACGCAGTGCTCTTGTGGTGTCAAGATTGCATGCCCAACACTTCCAATTTTAGGGAAAATCTTGTCAATATAATAACATAGGCACAATCGGAATGTCTCATTCAGTTTTATTATAATATACGACGACCACAATAGAATAGCAAGCCCACATTGCCAGAGGCCCAGAATGAAAAATCGGAAGACGTCACTATTTTATTGTAATATTTCTTGATTCAATTTTAAGATAATATGTACAGTTGTTATTTTCAAATATTTGTTTACCTTCAACATAAATCGTGTAAGATATATTCAATGGACAATGAAATCTGTTTTATTGTAAGACACTTTTTAAATATTATTTTAAGTAAAATTAATGCGTTATGTAATATTTAAAATTACTAAATTTGTAATAGTTACACTTAATTAAAATGTGTGAAACTTTAGTATTCGTCGGTTACATAAATAGATGAGTATAAATGACACGCTAATTAGATCAACCCTATCAGCAAAAAAAAAATTATGCATAATTTTATAATAGTGAAAATTTTGGAATAAAAAGGTAATATAAGACAATTTATAATTGACAACATTATCGTACTATTTAATTATGTCATTTTTTCAATTTAATATGTAATAATATAATTTTAAAGATAAACCCTAGAGCCCAAGACATTTGTCAAGTTGTCATTTTGCATGTTTTATATATAATGAGGCATTTGCTACTCTTCACCTGCACGAGTCAAAAGTAACTCTAAAATCAAATAAGCCAATTTTGGATCCCTTATGTATGAGCAATATTAATTTAAAAATTTTGATCAGCTCAAATTAATAAGTCAACTAAATTTCATATAAAAGAAAATTGAGCATATTTGTCAACCAAAAAAAAAAAAACCCGATGAAAATGTCTCCCACTTGAATTATATATATGACATTTGATCATCATTATCACTTCATCAGGTGCATGTAACAGTTACTAATTTTCAGTCCACTTGCTTGCTTAATAAAAGCCCAAAAAAAAAAGTGATGAATGAAAATTTTGAACTTGTATGTCGGCTGATACTAATTTAAGAGAGGCTTCTTTTCTCCTTTCACATCAATCCATCTTGTGAAGTGGTACTTTCCCCTTCAGGATTCGCCAAACTCAATTTTGACAAATCTCTCAACAACTCTTAAGCAGCAAGACGCTTCATTATCTGAGATTGGATTGGTAGATTACTCAAGGCATGAACAGCTTACGATGGCAACACTTCAATATTAGTGGCAAAGGCTAGAGGATTGCATCACCGTTCAAGATTCATATACCTTGGTAGATTCATAATATTATCAAGGATATTCACGTGTGGAGAAATCACGGAATTCAAATGATCACCAATCATGTGTTCAGAGAGGCAAATATGACAGCAGATTGGTTATATAAATTTGGGCATTCCATTGTTGGGTCATTTTCATCTGATTTATACTTCTCACAAATTGGGCATACTCTTATAAGGAGAAGCACCTAATATTAACTGCTGGCTTCTTTTTTACCCTTATATATATATTATCCCTTATATATATATATATATATATATATATATATATATATATATATATGTACTAAAGTATACATAACTTCTTCTTCTCTGGCGATTTCTGGTACTCCAGATCGCAGCCATGGCACGGGGTGGAAGAAGAGGCAGACCAAAACGGCTGCAACAGCAGCAGCTGAGTCCCAGTCAATCGACTGTGCCTCCGGTTCTTGAGATACAAACTGAGGAAGATACAATCAATGTTTCCCCACAGATTCAGAGGCCCATTGACAATGGGACTTTATTGGAGCCCAGCTCACCTGAGCCGGTCGTGTCGCCACAAACTGGGAGGACAAGCTCATATGCAGCCTTGGTGAACCCTGATGAAGGAAGTGCACTCCAATTTATGCAAACACAGGTAATTCATGGAGTACACCGCGCTAAAATTGAGAAGGAGGATGTTAAGTCTGAAATTGAATACTGGCAAACGGCTATTTTATGTTCTGTTTTGGGTGCCAATCCACCTCTGGAGGTTATGGAGGGTTTTCTGAAACGAATTTGGAGGCCCCTTGCCATTGATAAAATATGTTGGGTACAAAAAGGAGTATTCATAGTAAGATTTAACAATGTAGCTGATCAGCAAACTGTGGTGAGAAAAGGGGTGTTTTATTTTGACAATAGGCCTATGATTGTGAAACCCTGGAACCAAGAGATGGATTTAGGTACAGAATCCATTACATCCCTCCCCATCTGGGTCAGGTTCATGGAATTGGATATTAAGTACTGGGGGATGGCTAGTTTAAGTAAACTGGGAAGCATGTTGGGCATTCCAATTAAAATGGATAGGTACACAATGGATAAGACAAGGCTCAGTTATGCAAGGCTATTGATAGATATTCCTATGGACAACAAGTTCCCTGAGCACCTGGATTTTGTCAATGATAATGATGTGGTAGTAAGACTACTGGTGGACTATGAATGGAAGCCAACTAATTGTGATCATTGTCACATGTTTGGTCACAAAGAGGATGACTGTAGGAAGAAAACCAAAGCTAAAAGGGTCTGGAGAGAAGTTCAAACTCAGACTGCAACAAGGGAGGAGGTATCAACAGGAAACCAAGACATAAATGGTCAGGTAACCCATACACATGAGGTTCCCCACCAAAGTGAACAGGTTGCTGATGGTTTTATCCCTGTCAATCGACCTACACATAGAAGATCCATGAGCCCCTCCAGAGAGACAGCTATGCTTGGGATAAAAAATCCTTTTGAGCTATTAATGGAATCAGATGGGGGTAGCACCATCCCAGAGGTGGCTCCTCTCAATGGACAGGGTCTGTAGCTGGAATGTGAGGGGCCTAAACTGGCCAAACAAGCAGGAAGATCTTAAAATCTTCCTACAGGAAAAAAGGATTGGCCTTATTGGCATGTTAGAGACTAAGGTCAAAGAAAGAAATGTGAATAAAGTAGCAACTAGGCTTCTCCAGGGCTGGCATTGGCAGCACAATTTCCAGTTGAACGCCAAGGGGAGGATATGGGTGGCATGGAGGCCAGGGTTTTACCAGGTTAATGTCCTGGAAACGGATGAGCAATTCCTTCATTGTAAGGTTACACACACTATCACAATGATTACTTCTTATATTACATTTGTTTATGGTGCAAACTGTGAGGGCCAGAGAAGGGATCTTTGGGAGGCTTTGAAACGAATTGGTCAGGGAATGGATGAGGCATGGTGTATCCTAGGGGATTTTAACTCTGTTCTCCATCAAGGGGACAGAATGGGAGGTACTGACATCCAGGATTCAGAGATAAAGTCTTTTGCTGACTGTATAAGCACATGTGAGCTCCAAGAGATGCATTGCAAGGGCCCTTATTTCTCTTGGACGAACAAGACTATTTGGACTAGAATTGACAGGGTTTTTGTCAATGTCTATTGGTATGATCTTTATGGTTTTAGTCAGGTTACTTATATGGTCAATGTTTTATCTGATCATACAGCATTGGTAATTGACACACCTGGTGGTCCAAAGCCCAGATCTTCTTTCCATTTCTGCGACATGTGGACAAGAGATCCCAACTTCTACCCCCTGGTTAAAAACTGTTTGGAAGACCTGACATGTTTGAACCCTTACCAAAAGTTGAAGTTATTCCTGAAGGATACACAAAAGGTTTTGCAGAGGCTCAATAGAACCTCTTTTGCTGATCTGAAGCAGCAGCAATGCATGGCAAGAGGTGTTCTGGAGCAGCACCAAATTTCCCTGTTAGCAGATCCTACTAACACAGAGCTGCAGCAGAAGGAGCTGGAAGCTAGGGAGAGGTATATCAACATCCTTTCATCAGTAATAGATATACTAAGACAGCAGTGTAAGGCAGAGTGGATTACATATGGGGATGAATGCACCAGGTATTTCTTTGCCAAAGCCAAACAAAGGAAGGCTACTTCCTATATTTATGAATTACAGGATGAATCTGGCAAGATGGTTCAGGGATTCCCAGAGACTGCAAGGCTCATGCAGGTATTCTATAAAGGCCTTTTAGGAGTACAAGAGGTGCATAGAGGTAAATTGGACCCTGAAGTGATGGCTATGGGAAACTCTCTATCAATTAGCCAACAGTTAGAGTTATGTAGCCCTTTCACTGGCAAAGAGATAGAGGAAGCACTGTTTTCTATACCTAATGTCAAATCTCCGGGCCCTGATGGTTTTAGCAGTGGTTTCTTCAAAGCTACTTGGCAAATTACTGGCAAGCTAGTGCAGGAAACTATTCACCACTTTTTCGAAAAAAGGGTATATGCCTTCTTTCCTGGCTGAGACAAAGCTTGTTTTGCTTCCAAAAATTCCAAATCCAGCACAACCAGAGGATTTCAGGCCTATTTCATGTTGTAATGTCCTTTATAAATGTGTTGCCAAGCTGTTATGTATGAGATTAAAGAGGGTGTTACCACACTTAATTCAGCAGAATCAGGGAGCATTTGTCAAGTACAGCTAGTAGGTTAAGTAAGCTTGAATGTAGGGCTCTCGTTGACAAAATTGTGGCTAAAATCAGAATATGGAGTACCAGAAGCATCTCTTTTGCGGGAAGGGCACAGCTTCTCAACACGGTGGTTTTTGGCATGTTTAGTTTTTGGGCTTCCATCTTCATCCTCCCACAAGAGGTAATTGATCAAATGAACCAAATTTGTAGAAATTATCTCTGGGGAGGGATGGTTGATTACAAGAGGAATCCTTTTATTTCTTGGAAGGCTACATGTATGCCTAGGAAATATGGAGGGATGGGCCTGCGGAATCTGGGGGTTTGGAGCAAGGCTTGCATTGCCAAAATAGTGTGGGCTATTGCTGATAAGAAGGACCTTCTATGGGTCAGATGGGTGCATGGTAGATATTTAAAGGGGCAGGACTGGTGGGATTACCAGGCCCCACCAGATTGCAGCTGGTACTGGAAAAAGTTGGTGACCACAAAGGAACTATTTAAGCAAGGGGTGGTAGATAGGAGTTCATGGAGGTGGATGCAGGGGCAATACACAGTCAAATCCGGCTATCTCTGGTAGTTGGGGGACAAGACATATCTGAATTGGAGCAAGATTATCTGGGCCAGAACTGTCACACCCAGACATGCCACTACTACATGGTTTTTTATGCATCAGAGGCTGCCAGTCAGGAGTAGAATTGCAAGGTTCAGTACTTAGCAGCAGGGACAATTATGTTGTTTATGTGAGACTGAGGAGGAGGACCATGACCACTTGTTCTTTGGTTGTAGATGGGCTAAGGAGTACTGGAACACCATTAACAGTTGGTGGTCAACAGGCATGGATGTTTCCTGCACCAGAGCTTTCATTCATTCACTGCAGCACCTGACAGTCCCAAAAAGAGACAGGATGATCATATATGCCATAGCTACAGCAGGCATCTACCATATATGGAGGGCCAGAAATGAGATGACTTTTGCACATCACCTGATCCCTGTTCGAACACAATTTCAGCTTACTAGACAGCATATAATACACAGAATCCTCACGCTTAATAGCATCTCAAGGAAGTATGACAAATGTATAGATAGATTACTCAATTAGAGTTAGGTCTGAATGGTTTTTGCTAGCGGTGCT
>JACYFF010019584.1:122300930-122354670 GCA_017589665.1 Selenicereus undatus | reverse complement strand
TATATATATATATATATATATATATATATATAAAGCGGCAGTTAGTAAAACTCGCGCCTTTGGAATAATCCAAGAAACTCCATAACAAAGTTTCTAGTTAGTGGCCACTACTACTTCCTGTGTTTTGTTTAGTGGGCTACTGGGCCGGCCTAATTTGTCTTCCAATTTCCAACCACCGTGGAAAAAGCTATCAGTTTTAAATTTGCATTTTGAAAAAAAATAGAAATGGAGGCTTTTACTTCAAATGGTCACATTCCATTGTCTTATTGATAAATGCCTAGCTAATAAATATCCTTCAATAAATAGTTATTTACATTAACTATTAATTGTTAATTATTTAATAAATAATTATTTATATTAATTATTAATTGTTAATTATTTGTATTACTATAGCTGAACATTTTCGATCAAATTGTGAGATTAATGAGCCGATGGGCAACTGATTGACATTGTGCTAGCTTGCCCTTTGTTATCGAAGCCATGTCCGCACAAGTTGAGTCAATGATTTATAAAGACTCAAAGCTAGAGATCTTAATAGATAATGTGATTTTGCCATGCTTTCTTGGTGTCATGAGTTCTCTGCGCAGAACAAAATGCTAAACATGCGTAAAACATGGGAAAAACCAATGTAAATATGGTTGTTCTCAATCTCAAACGGGACAAATACCGAATAGAGATCAGCCCATAAAGTTAGAGAGAGAAAAAGAGAGTTTTAATTTGGCACCAAGCTCGTGTAGCCTTTGACACATGATTACCAGATCAAGCTACGTATTCCGGTGCTCCACATCAAAATAAAGATAATTATAATTTGAAACAGAATTAAGAAGGGAAAAACAAAGAAAGGCGAAGCGATCAGAGAACTTTGAAGGCGATCTTGGAAGATTGAATTCTACATCGAACAAATTCAGCTCCAATTTATTGTTTTCATCATCTCGCTTCGTTTATGATACGACGATTCACAAAGGAGATAGAGAGAGAAAGCCAAGCCGGGGGGGGGAGACTGAGAGAGGCATTGAAGGGAAGATGCAAATGGATCAATTTGTTGTTGTGCTTTATATTAGGGCTTCTTAATTAGGGTTTTCCAAAGGCTCCTTTTTTTGGGGCTCAAGATAAAGATTAAAGAGTAGGCTGAACGACACACGTCCGAGTCAAGCAGCCAAATCCGCGTCGTTTAAGTCTTTTAGCTACGAATAACCATATTTGGGCCGGCTATATGATACAAAGGCCCAGACCTTTTCATTACCCTCAACCAAAAGCAAGTCTCAGAAAATAAAAGGAAAATAAAACAAAGAGTCATGAGGACCTCACAAGTCTGGACTGTCACCCTTGAGAGATATACCGGCACTTTCATTAATCACTTACAAAAGAATATGGTTTGGAAAGGACATTGATGTAGGAACTACATACAGAATGGAATTTGAAGCAAAACAAAATAAAAACAAGCACTTTGCACACTCTACTTTTTGGGCGCGCCGGGGGGGGGGGTGTTATTGGAGGCCAAGGTACTGATGTCTCATAAGTGAATAGTTGTCTTGCCAACTGATATTCATGGCCAAAATAGACAGAAACAAAATAAAAATTGCTGCAAAGATGTATAACGTCTTATTCAGATGCTTTGGTTTTTCCTTGCTTTCGTTTTCACAGCTCGGAAAATCAGTGGCAGCATCATTGGAGGAGCCTACAGCTTCAGCCTCATCTACCATGTCATGTTCTGAAGACTCATTTTCATCAACCTGCAATATAAAACAAAAACAAAATTAGGTGGGATTTGAGCAAGTAGATCCACATGAATGCAATCTTGAAGTAAGACATGCTTAGATGGTCAGATTGGACAAACATAACCAATACCAAACCAACTAATCGAGGTTTCATTTCTTGCCTCCTTGGTCAGTGCATTGTCTATTGGTTATCCTGGGGAACAGTATCAGCAATTTATTGACTTCTTAATAGGAATTCTGCATGTTTTGACCAGACTGTATCAATTGCACTGCCATGCAGGGCTCAAGAACAAGAGTTGTGTCCTTAAGCAAACCAAGTTCTTCTTAGCCTTTGTCTTTAATTGGTTCTCAGAATGAACACATGTTCGCATTCACAGCTACTCTGAGCATTGCATTGGGCACAGGCGAGTCAGGGCAAACACAGTGGCATCGATATTATCAATCAAGGTGGGACAAATGAGAGGTTTTAGGCTTACATTAACTCTAAATGAAATTCAAGAACATGACATGTCGTTGTAAAATTTAAGCACTTACCTGGTTGCTTGAGGTTACAGATGTTGGCTTCTCTCCTAAATCTTCAGTAGCAGAGGCTGCTCTGCTAATACCAGCAGACCCTAACTCTTTCATATGGTCTTCTTTGTGGCTTTGATTACCCTTGAAATTGTTCTTTCTCACCTTCCGCAATTCCTGCAGTAGTATCTTGTTCTCTCTTGCTAATGACAATAGCTGCAAAAGTTCGTTTTACATTGCTTCATGGTTGAAAGCCAATAAGAGATGTAATGTGGGGAATTATGGTTGGAAAGGATGACCCAATACTTTTCTGCTATGCTACCGAGACTTTTCATGTTGTCCTATATGCCTGTGACATCTATACGTGCCTTGACACTCTAATATTGGAATCATAACTCAGACATTTCCAAAATATCTAACCCTCACATTTGACTTGTATTCATATCTGATGCTGTACCTGACTTCCAACAGAAATTTTTAACAGTCATGTGAGTTTCAAGTCAAACTAAGGCACTTCAAACTAGATTAGGAACCCACAATTTCTTCAAAAGTAGCAAAGCCTTAATAGTTTCACACGCAACTTTTAAACGATGCAAAATAGTATGAATAATGGAATTGGAAATACCTGTTTCTGAATCCTCTCTCTTTCGGCTGCAAGCTGCATGACCATCTCAGTGATAAGTTTTGCCCCATTGCTGATGTCCTTTCCCCATGCTGCGTTCGCCCTGTTATTTTCCTTGAGATTTTCCTCTAAAGTCATGCTTTTCGATTTCAGAAGCCTTACTTCTTTTGTAAGTTCTAAGTTACTTTCAGCTAACAGGAGACATTGCTCTTCAGCATTCTGAGCTCTACTCTCCGCGTTCGAAAGCTTTGATTTCAGCTCCTCAACTAACGTTTCCATATCCCAGATTGCAGTGTAAAGCATATCAGAAGCTGCCCTTGCAGTTTGCAGTTGGGCTTCCAAGTCCCTGACCTGTTTCTCTAGCAAGCCCTTCTCCTCATTACCGTCCCCAACTTTAAGAAATCCCACTTCTTCTCTGAGTTCCATGTTCTCTTGTGTTAGAGCAATAAAATCAGTTTCTGCGCTGTGGGCTCTATCTTCTGCCATGAAAACACGCTCTCTTAAAGACTCAATCGTGTCTTCCATCACAGAGAATTGTTCCTGACTAGCTTCATAAGAGTCGTTTGCTTCTTGTAACTTGGACTCTGAATCTCTCAATTTTTTCTCAAGTAGCTTTACTTTCTCTTCTAATGTTTCCTTATCTTGGGAACTTTGCCTCATCTTCTCAGAGTTTCTCTGGATCTCCGCCAACACATGTTCTTTCTTCTTCAGCTGCTCTAAGCTACGTTGGAGTTCCGATTTCATCTCTCCTTCTCTCTGAGCGGAACACTGCAGATTAAACTGAAGAATTTGGAAGCGGAACATCATTTCCTTTGCAAGCCTCATGAACATCTCAGAAGAATATTCTGCCTCTAGGAGCCTCTCTAAAGCAATTTCGGCAAATGTTTCCATTTGTGAAACTACTTCATTTGCGTGCAGGAGCTTCAGTTTCTGCTCTTCCTCTCTTTCTCTTGATTCTAATAATTGCCTCTTAAGATCCAGCTCCTCAGCAAGAGACTTTTCGAGCATCCCAAGAACTAGTCTTCGTTGCCCAAAGTCAAAACCTGATCCCTCTGAATTCTCATCTTCTAATAAATATACTGCAGATACACAAATAATTCCCCTAAGAAACCATTGTTTTCTATTTCTTAGTCATTTGTCAATTATGTGGGGAAATAGACAGATTATGATGTTCACTTTTTATTTTCTCAGCACTTACAAGTTGCTCAGAGTTGAGGGAGAGAGGGAAAGAGGGGAAATAGACAGATTATGATGTTCATCCCAAGAACAAGTCTTCGTTGCCCAAAGTCAAAACCTGATCCCTCTCAATTCTCATCTTCTAATAAATATACCGCAGATACACAAACAATTCCCTAAGAAACCATTGTTTTCTATTTCTTAGGCATTTGTCAATTATGTGGGGAAATAGACAGATTATGATGTTCATTTTCTATTTTCTCAGCACTCACAACTTGCTTGGAGTGGAGGGAGAGAGGGACAGAGGGGAAGAAAAGATTTCCTCCACCCCAAACATACATTTAAATAACTTACTACAGTCGTTTGGTCTGATGCTCGAGAGAGTTCGGTGCAACTGTGCTAAGTGCTGCTTCATCTTCGATACTTTCTCCTGTAAATCCTTCCAAGAATTTCCAAACTGATGCAACTTCTTCTGTTGAAAAGCATTGGGTTCTTCTGTATGTCCTTCACATGGATATATTTTCTGATGTGCACTAGTGATTTTTACTTGGAGAATACTTAAGACATGCTCCAACTCAGTTACCTCACAATCTATATAACCAAACAAGAGATCAGAGATCAGATCCCTCTCAATATCTTCTTCTGAGATCTGACTTTGTGACCACTCCCGAAGTCTGTTGTCCTCGAGGGACACAACCGTCATATAATGATCCAAGTTCACCAACTTCTCAGAAGAGTACGCCAAGTCTATTTCTAACCTTGTCAACATATTCGTGAAGACGTCTGTTTCTATTATGCCATTCTCACCATTAGAGACTGCAAGTCGGGAGGTACCACTAGACTTCAAATTGCTTTCTTCTCTGTCATTGACAGTATAAACATCCATTCCCATAGGTATAATTCCTGATTCGCAAACAGTTACTTGGGGTGTTAACAAATACTACATTAAGCTGACTAACTGAAAGCACTTTCTATCTAAATATGAGTTCTGGAATCAATCTGAAAAGTGTGTTGAGTTTCAAATCAATTGCAAATATTTTGAACAACTTAGGCAATCAAAAACAAATAGCTATGGACATCCGGATCAAAATTGGGTACAGATCATTCTGCATTATGAAGTAAATAGAATCTAAATCTTCCACTCACAGAGAGGGCAACTTCCGATGTATAAGCACTTCCTTTTGCCTTGTTTCTTTCATTCAGTTTTTTCCCTCCTCTCCATTGCTCCAATTTGCAAACTAATCGGATCAAAAAATATAAATATAGTTGGAAAAATCTAGATTCAACTGTTGAATATTTTGATTAAAAGGCAACCAAGTTTGCCCATGACTGTTATGTCATCTTAATGATCTGACCTATCAGAATCTGAAGTAAGAGCTTAATTCAAAGATTTTTCAACAACCACCTCCACTAGAATCCAAAAGCTCACAACAAGTGTTGAATGCATTCATCAAACAAGATCCAGAAAATCAAACTGAGCGGGATACTTCATGTTGCCTCAATTGCCCATGTCAAGCATTAAATTCTCTGGCATGGATGCTACACTTGCACATCATTTGCACAAAACAAATGCGAAATTTTCTAGCAAGCCTGAGCCAATCACCTAGATACGCACTCATCTCAAACACTCATGGTCAACTCTGATTAAAACAGAAATATACAGCTTGGTAGCTACAAAGGCATGATGAATTCAGAGATTTATGCTACAAAGCATCAAGTATCCTACCAATTTGGAAACTACAGACTGTACCACCTGAGTTCATAAGCTAATCATTCCCAGGTAACAAATTCATCCACAGTGAATCAATTATGCATACATGGACTATCATGATGTTAATAAAACCAAGTTCATTAACTTAAGCAATTAATTCAGAAAAATCATCTTCAATTTCGCTCAAAACATGCATGTAGAAGAATAATGAAATGGTCAATAGAGCATTTACCAAATAAATCTCAACTGCCCATCAAAATTCAAGAACCAAAAAGGGCAGCAAAATTGAAGATGCAGAGAATTAATCAAACAATCAATATGCCAATAAATCCTGAAAGCAGTAATTAAGCATAATAATTATAGCTGAATGGAAGATTATTTGGTTACCTGGAGAGGCAAATTCAAAGTCGTTAAAAACAAGCTCCACTGAGTCAAAGTTAACTGCTGGTTCTGGTTGTGGGTGTGTTTTGGTGATCTCAATTAGAAGATGGGTGGTGGCTCTAAAATGACCGAGGGTGCGCAGGGTAGTGAGTTTGAGAGAGTGAGTTGGTGGACCACTATAGGAGCCACCTGGCTCAGCGCACGTTAGTGTCGAGCGCTGAGTAGTTGAATTATTGAATTGGTGGACCCTCGCGCGGGGGAACTTGGAGCTTTCTTGCTTGACTTAAGGATTTCAGCATTGTCAAGGTGCTTTTTTGTTTTTAGGCTACTTTGTTTCTTTTAAATAAAGCTTTGTTTTCTTTTGCATTTTGGAGTTTTTAATTTGGCTTATTGAGGGGTTTAATTAATTCTTTGAGATGTCAACGTGTAAATTGAAATTTATTTACATTGAACAAGTCGAATAATAAATTAAGATCGCCTTTAAAATACATATATAATTTAAGCTACAATCCATCAATTTAAACAAATTATAATGTGCAAGTTACAACAATGCAAATTTTTAAATTTGAGTTTGAATTTTGTTTATATTGATTTTATAATGTCCTCCTTGAAGAATAAGCGGATCTATCATGGGTGTAGTCGACTAGACTGACACCCTTCCCAACAAAAAGTCGACTACACTATTCCCAACAAAAATTTGACATACAGCTTAAAAAAAACAAATCTTTATACTATAAATGTAAAAATGTATAGAGGCTGAGAATTCTTCCATTCATCATTCCTGAATTCTCATTTAATCCCGCTAAAATGGAGAAAAAGTTAGTTTTAATTTTAAATTTTAAAAATTATCTATACTAATCTATATCTATAATAAAAGCACAGCCAAGTTGACCTAAGCATCTGTAACCGTTGATATGTCTTTTGGAGCCATCGTAGCCGTAAAAAAGAAAATTTTAAAAAATATGTATTTGACCAACTCAAACCGCAAAGTGGGCACAACCGATCAACAATAACTCACTCGCTGCACGTGTCCATCTTTCTCCCTTTCCAGTCTCCAACCCCCCTCTTTCATCCACGTTCAACAACAACAACAACAACAACAACAACAAACTCTCAATGTGGGTCCCGCTTTTACGGGGTCTAAGGTCTTTCATCCACGTTCATAAACATATATTACATTTGCAGTTTTCCAGTTTAATTTTCTCTTTCATCTCTCACTCATTTTTCAAATCTCACACCTCTATTTGCATAAAACCCATAATTATAGGTCTCTAGTGCTCTCTCTCTCCATTTCAGCAGTAGAATCATCCAATCACGGTTTGAAATGTTAAGTTCCTTCCCCTTATAATGGCGAAGAGGCTAGCGCAGGAAGATTATTGGGTTTTGGCTCCCCTTATAATGGCGGGGAGGCTAGTGCAGGAACATCATTGGGTTTTGGCTCCCAATTACTCAGCTTACTTTTAAAATCATGCAAATTGGATTGCTCAATAAGAATCTCCAGAGATTGTGATTATGGTATTTTTGGCTTGCATTTTCTTAAATTATGGGTGTAAATTTAGTTTCTTGTGCTATATATTTTTGCACTTTGTTAGCCGATTCTCATTTTTGGTTATGAAAGATGGTGAATTGGGACCAACAATCAAGAAAATCAGCCCCCACTGTGGGTTTAATGGTAGTCATGCAACGATGTTTAGCTTAATTTCGAAAGCCTGAATATGGGCATATAGCTCCACTGGGATTACAGGTCTAATGGATGATGATCATTCAAGTAATTTTGTTTTGATTTTTCCTGGGTTTGATTTCAGTTTCTTCATAATGCATATTTTTTATATATTTATTATATGTTTATGATTTTTAATGATAAAAATGGCAATTTGGGTCAAGGATGAGATATGGAATTTCGAAGTTTATGGCATTTTTATGGATCTGTTTTTTAATCCATGCGGATCAGCTGAAAATTTTCTTACTTTATTTTATTTTAAGTGGAAGTTTGTTGTTCTTCCATGATTTCCCCCCAGTTGCAGGACAAGGCCATTGGATTCTTCTCCACTTCAGGTTTACTATGTTTTATTTTAGACTGATACTCAATGCATTTGTCAAGGTTTAATTTCTGTTAAATCTTCTTTAGTATGTGCTATATTTTGGTAGGATTATTGATACAAAAAGATTCTGGTTGGAATAATTACTCGACTATTATGTTTCCGTAATTATCCACAACACCTGCTATGTTAAAGGCAAATGAAAAACTGAAAGTTGAATGAGTCAAGGATCCATCCCCATAGGGCAAGGTAGCTGCCATATCTACTATTCTTCCTCTGTTTTTTCTATCTCTTATTACTTCATTTTTAGCTTCATTTGAGTTTTAACGGGCTTTTCATATGACCTATACTACAGTTGTTGCGGTAAGTATATTTCCGTCTCTCCTTTGTTATGCTTGTCTTCATTTTGTGGATAGTTTGCATGCCGATCGGTTGGATTATTGATCAAAAAAATTCGGATTGAAATAATTACTCGATGTCTTCTTGTGAAATTAATGCACATATCAACGTCTTACGGCTTTGCGTTAGGTGATTGATTTGGATTTTTCCGAGATACTTTTTACAATTTACTTTTGTCTATGGTCTTCTTTTGCTGTTTTTTCAATGGTGGGAAAGGGGCATGGGAGAGGGATTGATTATATTGCAGCAAAGTTGGCAACACTATTTCGGTTTTCATCCCATACTACATTAATTTTTGTCTTTATATTCCTTTTGCACAATTTTATGTATAATCATTGACATTTTTTAAGCAAATCTTGGATTATTGATTTTTGCTAATTGCTGTTTGATGAGTTCGAGTTTTTCCTTGTTTTGAAATTTGGGGTCTCATCCAAATTACTAATTACTTGTCCCCTGATTTTGTGATTTTGGGAGCCTCAGTTCATGGTTTTGGATTATAGTCATTTAATGGCATGAAGGATGAGTAAATTCAGGTGTTGTTTTATAATGTTAGGCAAATATGGCGCACGAAATGGAGTTACTAGAAAAAGACTTTTGAGTCATTACTTGGGATACATATTACAACCCGAAAGATTTAAATTCCTACGTAAGATTTATCATGAATTTTTGGAGTGCTCTATCATTATGTTGTGTACTTATGTGTATTTTTAGTGGTTGCATTACCCATTACTTTTGGGTGCTATCAGATAATGTTCATAATGTACTGGTGATTTCTTTACATTGTGATGCAATTTCTCCAAAAATGAAACTTAAACTTGGCCTAATTTCATGGCATTGTCTTTGTCGCAACTATCTAGCTTAACTAGCTTAGCTACCCTATTGGTTCAATCACGACTTTGAAATGAGGAGACCTCCCAAAGTATCATACATAATTTTTCATAGTTTTTGTTTCTTTAGGTATCTTGCAAGTTCTATTAGTTTGCTTTCACTATTTTTGCTCACTTTTTTTTATGGAGTACTAGATGAAGGAGTAAGAAAAACTTTTCTTTGTTATCTCCTTTATTTTTTGAGCCTAAATTTTATTTATTTATTATGTCTTCTGTAACGCCCCCAATTGCTAATGTCTTATTACTCTAGCTTAACCACTGATTTATTATAAATTAGCAGCGGAAGACTTTTTAGTTTGATTGGAGGCATTACCGTCGTTCCATGATGGAACGAGGCTGCTTAATTTATAATAAATCAGTGGTTAAGCTAGAGTAATAAGACATTAGCAATTGGGGGCGTTACAGTTGTGGTATCAGAGCCAGGTCTAGCATCACTGTGAGCTATAGGGATGTCTATGCGTTAGGTTAGACCGGTAAAACGAAACTGTTTGGGCTCAGAAGTGCATATGAATACGTGTAGCATGCAGATGCTTTAGGAACCATTTACCTAGCCTTCATCCTTTGATATTAAGGTCAATGGTATCGTTAAATAATGTCTTAAGGATTCCATCGCTATCAAAGTGGAGTGAGGGTGCATTTGGTCAACTTCTTGGTGACGTATGCATTCCAAAAGGTGTATACAAAGCTTGTAGCAAACTTTATGGAATTTTTGGGTTGCCTGTTTGAGCTATTAAGGCATGCTTAAATACTTAATTAGTTTGATTGGAGGCATTACCGCGGTTCCATGATGGAACAAGGCTGCTTAATGCCTCCAATCAAACTAAAAAGTCTTCCGCTGCTAATTTATAATAAATTCGTGGTTAAGCTAGAGTAATAAGACATTAGCCATTGGGGGCGTTACATCTTCATTCCTTTTTTAATTGTAATCTTTAAGCATTTCTTTTTAAATAATAATTAGTATAGACCCGTGTTTTGCACGGTGATTTATAAAATAAATAATAATTTGTTTACAAAAGACACGTAGTTGCTATTATTATTTAGAAAAGAAAACATAAATAAGTTATTTAGTAAGTGATGTTGTTATAAGTAGAAATAAATTTTTACTATAAAAATTTAATAAGCCTAGTTATTATAGTTAGAATTTTTTAGTATTATATACCTTTTTATCCTTTTCTTTTAGGGAATTTTTATCTTTGAAAATATATCTGTTCTGATCACAATATCATTCAAGTTATCTCAATATGTAGTTACAATACGTCAAAATCAGTCATCCATGATGTGCTTGGGCTTCTCCTTTTGAAATAATGAAGTTAGGTGGCCTTTTGCTGGAAAATATGTCATCAAATTCTTCTTTAGACAACATATCTCCCTAAGGTTAGTGTTCTACTTAAATCATGAGTTGCAATACAAATGAGTCGTTGTAGATTTAGGACCATAGATTTAGTGATTTTAGGTTATTCGAATCAAGCAAATTTTATTTTTTTGAGAAAATGGGGACTGTGAAAATAGTGGATAGATTTAGAAAAGTAATAAAAATTATAATATATGATAGCTGGTCTATTGATTTGAAACTACCTACCAATTTATATAAGTTGTCTCCTCTCGGAAGGAAAGATAATGAGTTAGCAGAAAGACGCATGTTAAGATATTCTAGTTAAATCATTGATCATAATTAGTTGCAGCATATTACCCATAGAGTTCTGATTGTCTGATTGTCTATTTAGTTAACCCATAATTTAAAAACTCAAAAATAGTATTTTCAAATTTGTTCATTCGATTAGCTAACCTAAAATGGGGTTATTCTATTTCTTGAAATCAGAAGGACGCATCAAAATCTAAATTAACACATGATTTAAAAAAAAAAACCAAGAAACTAAAATTTTCTATAACCTTACCTTGTGATTTGTGTCTTAAGTTAACTATATGACATAATTAATGATTTTGAACATTTGTCATGATTTATGAAAAAAACCTACAAATAGTATTCAAGAATATATTACAGTATTTTACTAAACAACAAAAACTGTTACATTGATTCAAGCATCTATTATAGTATTGAATGTATGCCATGATAAAAAAAATATATCGAAATAGTATTCAAGTATGCATCATAGTTTCTAACCAAACAATGAAAATATTCAAGCATGCATTATAGTTTCTAATTAAACAATGGAAATAGAAAATTACATTGATTCAAACATGCTTGTAGCATTGAACATATGCGATGATTTTAAAGAGAAAACTGAAAAATTATATTTGTTAATGTCGTAGACATATTTTGAAAGTAAATAAGTTAAGCAAAGTCGTTCTGAAGACTTTATAGATTATGATCAACTTTTTAATATTAAACTCATCCCATATGTTCATTAATGCAATTTGATCCTACTGCTAGGGTTCCTAACCCAATGAAATTCCCCAACACCCCATTCATATTGTTCTAAACCCCAACCTGACCACCTCACTCAATTTCCAAACTAAAATAACAAAATTTTTGAAGATATAGAGGACTATACTCTTATCTACGTATGTAAAAAAGGAAGTCAAATTTTGTGGTTTCTTTTATATATCTTAATAGTAACTTTTGTAAATTGTGAAATCATATTATAATTTGTAGTATAGATATTTAAAATTTTTTAATTGATATAAATAAATAGGTCACCAAACAATTTAGATACCTGTGAAATAGTTTGCATTGTTATTTCAATTAAAAATTATTACATAAATAAAACATGAAAGAATCTAAACACAATTAAATTACTAATACAATACAATATAATATAAGCAAAAATATTTTAACCTAAGTCATAAATCGGACGGAAATAATTAAAAATATAAACAAATCAAACCAAACACCACCACTATTAGTCAAGCTTGACAAAAACTACGCCTAAAAGAGTGAGACTACGAATTGTAGCAAGAAATCAATGATGTTGTCAATTAGCCAAAGATTAAATATCAAGAAAAGAAAATTAAGTCACATATAGAAGGGAATTACAACAAAAAAATAAAAAAAATTTCAATTAAATACGATCAAGCATTTTGACACTACTAATTACAAAAGAGGAGATCACTTGCTAACAAATTAACAAATTAACACAAATAAATAATATGAGGAAGGGAACAATAGTTATTACATATCTGGAAGTGAGTGCAAAAAGATCACTTTGACACACATGAGTAATGAACAAGACGGCAGAATTGATTTCAACTATGAGACATATTATAATGTATAATTTCAACTATGAGAAAGAATTACTTGACTATTTACGCTAATATTGAAGGTTCAATAACGATATCTTTTTTATCTATAATTTTCATAGTTATTTGTTACTAACTACTTCATAATTCATATTTCTATAATTATGGGATTATTTTTTATTGGGATTTGACTCTATTATTTAAAATAATACTAAAGGTATACCACTCCATAATCTTTATTTCAACCATTACAAAATTATACTTTTAGAAAACAAATACTCCATAATCCTCATTTCGACAATTATGAAATTATACTTCATAATATTATACTTTGTTACGATCATTTCTTTATTAATGATTTTTTCCCTTATTACTATGTGAGAGATTTGAAAATTATAAATGAATTATTTTCAACAATCGGATGGTTGTGATGAAAAGAGAGAATGAATCCAATGGTTCAAAATCTCTAATTAATGAGAATGTAAGAAAATTCCACAGCATCACAACATTGCTTTTATATATAGTATATATTTCAACCATAACGGAATTATACTTCCCGGGATTATGCTTTCCTAGGATCATTTCCTTAGTTGTTAATGATTTTTTTTCACAATTACGGAATTATACTTCCTAATATTATACTTCTCGAGCTTAATCTTTTTCTACAATCTAATGGTAATAAGGAGGCAGAATGAATTCAAAAGGTTTAAGAATGATATTTTTTTATAATTTTCATAATCACTAGTTACTGCATAATCATTCCTTTTAGAAAAAAATACTCCATAATCCTCATTTCAACAATTATAGAATTATACTTCATAATATTATACTTTCTTACGATCATTTCCTTATTAATGATTTTTTTTTCCGTTACTACTATGTGAGAGATTTGAAAATTATAAATTAATTATTTTCAACAATCAGATGGTTGTGATGAGGAGAGAGAATGAATCTAAGGGTTCGAAATATCTAATTAATGAGAATGTAAGAAAATTTCACATCATCACAACATTGTTTTTATATATAGTATAGATATCATATTAATATTGGGGTTGGTTTTGTTTTAAACAGCTTATGTACCAGTATCATTTAAGAGCATCACCTCTTTTGCTCATGCACTGTATGTTATGAAATTTTCATGATTTGGAAGTATCATCTCTTTGGCTCATTGTTCGTCTTAAATTTATACCGCAAGTGCTAGCTAGCACACGGCAAGTATGGGTCGTATCCCACATGGAACTTGGTTCCAATTAGTAGAACTAATTAGATTACTCAATCTAGGCTATCACAATTGTTGATTGAGAATTAGGCTAAGGGAAATTCTAACGACTAAGTAGTGAAATAAACAGCAGAATGAGAAGCACCTGGGTTGAAATTAATAGCGCGACTATGCCAGTGAATCAATTATTAACCCCGCCAAACAAACCTAAACATGCATTACGAGTTGATAGATCATCAGTTAGGCCCATCTCCTCCTTTCAAGGGTCGAAGACTAATCCTACAACCATAGTCACCTATTCTCATGGGACTAAAGGTCGAAGGATTACAAGATTTACAATCTCGAATCACAATTAGAATCTTAATTATTTTCATATTAAAATCTAATTGTCTACTAAATCGTACTAAGTAAAGGTTTCGTCTCTCAACATTCCCCTAAACTCTAGTAAAAATAGATGAATGTTCTTTCAAGCAATTCATCAAGCATGCAACGTGCATAGTAGAAATCGCAAATAAACAATGGGAAATTAAGGGTTGGGGTTAATCCATAGTTCAACAACACATAGTCGGCATTAATCCCAACCCAAGTTGGGAGATTTAGCCTAGAATCATCTTTTCAACAACAACCACAACATTCAATCCAATAACCATAAGAAACCCTAAAATATTCAAGAACAAGAGAGGAGAATTGAGAGAAAAGAGACTAGAAATAATCGAATGAATTAAAGGTAGAATAAATTTCAATCCAATAGCATAATCCAAAAGCATGAAATAAACTCTCAAGCAAAACCTAAAAATCGCTTAAAACGAAGTCTAAGAAAATAAAGCTCAATAATTCACAAAACAACCCCGGAGAAAATCTAAGTCGCGACGTGGGACAAGGGAGGCACGGTGGGCCCGTGCCAAAAAACTGGCACAACCGGCTCGGGTTGTCCACATGGCACGGGCGTGCCACTTGGCTGGCCGGCCGGTTGAGCCAGTTGTGCCGTGGCCCGGCTGTGCTACCTGTGCTTGATCCTTGGGACTTTCGTGCGACGTTGGGCGGCCTTTTTTGCGACTTTAAATTCGCTTCCTTAGCACTCCTTTCTACTAAATATCGTCCATCTTTCCGTTTCTTCGACAAAGTCCCTGAAAATACAGAAAGATGTTATATGAGCAAAATGTATGCTAAAGGAGGCCGATTTGACACTTTCTTAACACGATCAAACATGAAAATACGGGAGAAAAGAAGTCAAATAGGGGCTAAAATAGAGTCAAAATAGAGGTTTATCACTCCCCCATGCTTCTCTCTTGCTTGTCCCAAAGCAAGACTAACTCATGAAACACCAAAAAAGGAGATAAACCTCTGTCCACTCTCCTCCTCAGGCAAGAGATGAACGATCAATAATGCAGGATAAACTATGCATTAGAGGTGGCCGATTTAAAGTTTGAAACATCCTAAACGAGACTCATGCATTACCATTCATAAATCATCATACCCAAATGCAATACATCAATCACCCCCAATATTGAAGCACATAGCAAGACAAGACCCTACTCAATAAGTAGTGAGTAAGCGAGACCAGTAGAGCCTCACTTTTGGGATAAAGTGGAACACTCCCCTCAATGTGTTAGAATATGTAACAAGGGTGCACTCAATACTTTATCCAATCAAGCAAACTACCATAAGCTTGGTAAAATTCTCGATTCTCCACCACCTAATGTAAAGTTCAATGTGTCAATCATGAGGACTTGTAGAAAGGATGTAATGGGGCCAAACGTAAAGGATAAGAAGTGGAATAAATTTGGGAAGAGTGGAGCTAATCGTGAAAAGACTAGGGAGCAAAAAACACTTCCACAACTAATATCAAAACAACAACTTCACACCACAATTGAAAATTGAGCAACAAACCTCACAAAAACCTCAAGGGATGAATTAAGCAATCTTATCGCATTACCCTCATGCCAATCACTTTATTCACAACTTTTCTATTTCTTTCTTTTCTTTTCCTTTCCGTTTTTCTTTTCTTTTTCTTTGTTTCCTCTATTTTTCATTATTTCTATTTATTTTCTTTGGAAGGAGAAAGGCATGTGAATGGCATGGGAAACACAAACTCGAATCACGAACCCCCCAAACAAGCCACTAAGAACGTGCCCAAGGTAAACTAATTTTCGAAGCAAACCCAACTCAACATGGAAGTATTGCTCCACTAGACCTTGACAAGGATATAGAGAATATCGATAGACCAAGTGTGTAGTGTGTATAAGACAACAATAAAGACAACGGGAGATGCACAAAGGGCTAGCAAAGAGGGTAGTACGTATTAATGGGTGGCTTTTTGGCTCATGTGACTAAATAAAACAAAAATTGCCTCAATCATATTGACACATGCACATGTTAAATGCGATTTCAAAGAGAACAAGACCAAGTTCTAGAGATGTAATCTTGGATGAGTCACACATAAAGGAAAGTACGAGACTATATGCAATGAATAGTCATTAGACTCAAAGTCTCACAAGTAAGTCTACCACAGTCCAACAACTTATTCCAAGGTATGTCCCACTTATCGAGGTCATCAAGCCAAGTCAAATGAATCTCAAGGGCGATATGACATACAACATAGGGCAAGAGAAATACAAATGGCAATGTTAGAGCGCAATTCACACCATAACAGGCTACACTTCAACACACAACTCAACCAGATCAATCAATCATCACCCCTTGTGTTCTTTTCATAAAAGGGGTTTTTGCAAACATTTATTAAAAAGCAATAAATCTAACTAAGAAAGCGGTAAAGGATATAAGGGGAAACAAAGAGAAAGGCAAGAAGTAGTACTTGAAAATCTTAAGGACGCCCAGCTCAATCACTTCTGCTTCTGAGATGCAAAATCTGACCTATACACTCTAAACTATATGTTCTATTAAAGGAAGAATTTAAAAATGACCTCGTGAAACTATATGAAGTTCTATCTATATGATGCGAATGCAAGTGACGTTATTCATCCTGCACTCCAAGTCCATAATTTTACCCAAAGAGCTGTAAGCGCACCCCCCTGCTTGAGACTTTCATTGTTCTCAATAAAAAGGACAAAGAGAAAGCCAAGGGAAAGGTAGAACCAATAGCGGCTAGGAAAAAAAGGACAGGTGGGGGGGGAAAGAAAAACATACTGTTTATTTTATTTTATTTCAAAAGCAAGTAAATGTTTGGGTTGCCTCCCAAGAAGTGCTTGCTTAAGGTCCTTAACTTGACCCTTACCTCCAAATAGTAGACGATAATGATGCGAGATGTGGCCTGGGGGAGGTGTAGAAATATGAAGTCTGATCTTTTACGTCCCCAGTACAAGCAAAAGCGGTCGCAAAACGAATTGGAACGACCGTAGAAAAGTTTGAAGAACCTCCAAGCAATATGTGAGGTCCCCCATTTTTATCAAGTATATCAACCCCAGAAACGACATCGAAGGGGGACAGAGGGATAGACTCCTCAGAAGGTGAACGGAGGACAAACGCTGAAGGCGATGCGGGAGGAGGAAAACTGAAATCCACCTTCTCCTCACACATAGTGAAGGACATGGTGTCTGTCTGCACATCAATCACCACCCCTGCGATCGCAATGAATGGCCGACCTAAGATGAGTGGGGTCGGAAAGTCCTCATCCATGTCAAGAATAAAGAAATCACAGGGGATGAGGAACTTGCCCACCTGGATTGGGACATCCTCCAGAATGCCGATAGGCTGCCTGGTAGAGCAGTCTGCTAGCTGAATAGTCGTGCTAGTAGGCGTGAGGTCCTGTAGTTGCAGCTTCTTGCAGAGAGAGAAAGCAGTATGAGGCTCATGCTGGCGCCCAGATCGCAAAGGGCTCTCTCGATCTGCATATCCCTTATGCAGTATGGGATAGAGAAACTGCCAAGATCCTGTAATTTTGATGGGGATTGTCTCTGTAAGAGCGCGCTGCAGGACCTGCCAATAGGAGCCACTGAAGCTTCCCCAGGTTCTCCCTTCTTGGACAGGAGCTCTCTTCAAAACTTCAAATGAGCAGGTGCGTTCTTGAGAGCTTCCAGGAAGGGGCTACTAACACAGATTCGGCGTAGGGTATCTAAGAATCGCGCGAATTTAGGTTCAAGTTAAGATAGCTTCGACCATGCCAGTCTCTAAGGGAAAGGCACTAGGGGCTGGTAAGTACGGGCGGGAGGTGAAGGACTAGGGTCCCCAGCAGAACTCATATTCTCTTCTTTCTTCTTCCCATTTGTTCCTGCAGAATCAAGAATTGGAGCTACTTCCTGGAGAACTATCACCAAGCTCTCCTCTAATCTCTCACCCATCGTGGAGATGGCATTAGCATGGCCTTGGGGGTTAGTCTCGGGCTGGCTTGGGAGATGCCCCTGAGACCGAGACAGGTGGCTCACCTAGTGAGCGATTTGGGCATCCATTGTCTTCTGATGAGCAGCCATAGCATCGAGCCTAGAGGTCAATAAATTGATCGATTCATCAATATTTTCATTAGTCTTGGTCTGAGTCGCTATGAAGTACTCCATGAGACTCTCCAGATGTGATGGGGATTGAGGAGGTGGAGGGGGTTGAGGATTGTAGGGAGCTCTGTTGTGGAAACTAGGTGGCTGGATAGGACTCTGAGGGTGAGGGTTGGGGTTATTGTAAAGAGGATTTGGGTGACTCTTCCAACCTTGGCTATAGGTGGTGGGGTGGGGGTTATTTTGTGGTGGAGGGTTGTGGCTATGGAAAGCGTTGACGTGTTCAATGCTAGGAGGAACATTGTAACACTCAACGGATGTATGACCCTGTACACCACAGGTCTCAAAATACGCATAGGCCCTATTGATGACCCTGTGGAAGTGACTGATGGGTTAGTCACTCTATCCAATTGCTGTGTTAGGGCGTTCACCCTGTTGGCCAGGAGTGTCACAGCGTCTACCTCATGTCTGCCACCGCCCCTCTTGGGGGTGGCTCTCTCATTCGACCAGTGATAATTGTTGGAAGCCATCTCTTCCAACAATGTCTTTGTCGCTTCAATAGACTTGCCCATGAGAACACCCCCCGTTGCGGCATCAACAGAAATTTTCACTGAGCGCTCCAACCCATTGTAGAATGTCTGGATTAGAAGCCAGTCAGAAACTCCATGGTAGGGACATTGCCGTTGGAGGTCTTTAAACTTCTCCCGGGCCTCGTACAGGGACTCCCCATCCTGCTGGGTAAAGGATGTGATGTCCATCCTCAACTTGGCAGTTTTACCAGGTGAGAAGTATTTGCTGAGGAAAGCCTTTGAGAGAGCCTCCTAGATGGTGAACGAGTTGTAGCCAGTCACTAGCTCTATCCCTCAGTGAGAATGGGAAGTGCCTAAGTCGAATCGCGTCGGTGGTCATCCCGTTGAGTTTGATGGTGTCACACTTCGCAAGGAATTTGCGAAGGTGCACGTTGGGGTTGTCCGAGGGGTGGCCGCCGAACTGGTCCTGCTCCACGAAGGTGATGAGCGCGGGACTGAATTTGAAGTTATTGGCTTTGACCGTCGGGTTCACAATAGACGATGTGATACCCGACGCTCGTGGTAGGGCATAATCGCACAACACCCTTTGGTCTTGCTCTGCCATCGCTGCTTCTGCCTTCTTCCTCCTTCTCGCTTCTCCGCTACGCCTGCGTGTTGCTGCTTTTATTTCAGGATCAAATGGGATAAGCTCTTGATCCCTTTGACTCTTCCTGCACATACAAAAGCAAGCACTACCACGACGTAAACAGTTCCTAGCAAGAATAGGAAGAACCATAAACTAAAACAAGAAAAGGAAAGCAAAAGAAAAGCCTAGTCTAGAATATTCAAATTGGTTCTAATATTGGAAAGTGCAAGCTCCACGGCAACGATGCCAAAAACTTGTTCGTCTTAAATTTATATTGTAAGTGCACGGTGTAGATGTAGCTAACACACGGCAAGTACGGGTCGTATTCTATAGGAAACTTGGTTCCAATCACTAGAACTAATTAGATTACTCAATCTAGGCGATCACAATTGTTGATTGAGAATTAAGCTAAGAGAAATTCTAACGACTAAAGTAGTGAACTAAACAGCAGAATGAGAAGCACATAGGTTGGAATTAGCAGCACGACTATACCAGTGAATCAATTATTAACCTCGCCAAACAAACCCAAGCATGCATTACGAGTGGATAGATCGTCAATTAGGCCCATATTCTCCCCCTCTCAAGGGTCGAAGACTAATCTTACAACTCTAGTCACCTATTCTCATGAGATTAAAAGTCGAAGGATTACAAGATTTACAATCTCGAATCACAATTAGAATCTTAATTATTTTCATATAAAATCCTAATTGTCTACTAAATCGCACTAAGTAAATGTTTCGTCTCTCAGCGTTCCCCTAAACTCTAGTAAAAATGGATGAATGCTCTTTCAAGTAATTCATCGAGCACGTGGCGTGCATAGTAGAAATCGCAAACAAATAAGGGGAAAGTAAGGGTTGGGGTTAATTCATAGTTCAACAACACATAGTCGGCATTAATCCCAACCCAAGGTAGGAGGTCGGTTTAGCTTAAAATCATCTTTTCAACAACAACCACAACATTCAATCCAATAACCATAACAAACCCTAAAATATTCAAGAACAAGATAGGAGAATTGAGAGAAAATAACCTGAAATTAATCGAATGAATTAAGGGTAGAATAAATTTCAATCCAATAGCATAATCCAAAAGCATGAAATAAACTCTCAAGCAAAACCTAAAGATCTCCTAAAACAAAGTCTGAGAAAAGAAAACTCAATAATTCACAAAACAACCCCGGAGAAAATTTAAGTCGCGACGCGGGACAGGGGAGGCACGGTGGGCCCGTGCCAAATTACTGGCACAACCAGCCCAGGTTGTCCACGTGGCATGGGTGTGCCACTTGGCACGGCCAAACCAAATGGCACGGCCAGGCCGTGCCACTTGGCTGGCCGGCCGGTTGTGCCAGTTGTGTTGTGGCCCGACTGTGCTACCCGTACTTGATCCTTGGGACTTCCGTGCAACGTTGGGCAGCCTTTTCTGTGGCTTTAAACTCGCTTCTTTGGCATTCCTTTCTGCTAAATATCGTTCATCTTTCCGTTTCTTCGACAAAGTCCCTGAAAATACAGAAAGATGTTATACGAGTGAAATGCATGCTAAAGGAGACCGATTTGACCCTTTCTTAACACAATCAAATGTGAAAACGCAGGAGAAAATAAATCAAATAGGGGCTAAAATAGGGTCAAAATAGAGGTTTATCACTCATCTAATGTTTATTATGAAAGTTCATAAAGCTATATTGCTTTAGAACTCAAGTCTTTCCTCTATTTGGTTCAACAATATGATCAATTCCATCTCCATCATGAATATCCTCTTCTACACATGTATTTAAATTATGTATGTATGACTAATGTTATGTTTGAATTTTGTACATGTATATGAACATAGTTGCATGTCTCCACAATTATTGTAGTTTATGAAGACTTATCTTGAATTAATAGATACAATAAATCTTTGCCTTTGGGGAGGGAGTCGGGGTAGATTACTTAATAATTTCAATATAATTTTTTCAAAAGAATATATCTTACTATTAAGATGCACCGTACAATGCATGTGCAACGCATGTGCAATGCACGTGCAATACATGTGTCCATACTAGTTGAATATAAATGAGGTAATCAATTAAGAGTAAAGGCTTATAGCTTGGTGGTTTAGTAGTGTGTTTGTGTTTCGCTGGTATCGTGCTTTTGATTCTTTCTTTTTATGTTTTCATTGTTTTAATTTTCAATGTTTTTTTAAGTCATAAACTCAATTTTGACGTTGCGAGTTCGAATCCTTCTAATATGCAAGTATCATCCATTGAACAGATAATACCAGGCCACATACAGAAGCTTTTAGAAGTATTCCATGAGGAGAGGATGTTTTGAGGGTCTTCAATTATGGCTGCTTTGAAGGACAGTATGGCTTCTACAGTTTGGGATTTTACCAAAGGAGATGACTGGTGAAGGAGGAAGAGAAGGAATAGAAGGAAGAGGAATTGGTTCATATTGCAAACAATGAGGATGGAAACGTCCAAAAAATACAAGGGGAGAATATAGGGGGGAGGCTCCAATAGGGGATTCGTCAGCTGCTGGATTGATGTGGAGAAAGATGCATGAAGAACTAATGAGGGAGAGTAAGCTGAAGATGTTCAAATAAACGTAATTTGAAGTGTTGGAAAGTTGCACTACCAATACTAGGCCTTTGAGAATTTGTATATGGACTTGAACCCACCTAAACTGGGCCTTGCTTTAGTCCTTTATATTCTTCATCTCAAACTAATGTTGTTCTGTGCCCTCTTCTTGTTCACCACATGCAGTGGATACGACACTCTCTCTGAGGAAAGTTCTAAAAATGTGCAACTATTACATTTGCATTTGACCAACATTAAGAAGCTGTCAAATCGTTTCCCCGAAAAACAAGACAAAAAGAGCATGCTGACAAATAGGTCCCCAAAGTATCAATAAAGAGTTTTACATACCTTTTATGTGAAGGCTTTGTATGAGTAATACAATTGGCATTAAAAAAGTTTTATTAAAAAAGTTATTTTGTTGCTTCTATGTTGATGTATTCTTTTAAGGTTTATAGCAAAATAGTCAATGCAATATCATCTTATAAGACTTGTCATGGAGTTCTTTTTAAATTTTACGGAGTTAATTATCTATGAAATTGTTACCATGAAAATCTAATTGATATGATCGTACTAGACACGTAATGCCTTCAAATAAATTTGATTGTTTGGCTTAGATGACTTCTCAATCTATTGTTATTGTTCAAGCATAACAAGTTTATGTTGTATGAGTTGTTGTATGTTGAATCAACGTTGAATTGAGCATCGACATCCGATTGATAAGTAATGACTAAAATCCATGGGCTAGGACTAGCTAGGTTAGTTTGTTTTGAACCAAGTCACCTCATATGGAGTCAACATCAAGTTAAACAAATAAATCTGAGGGACTTGATTTAGGCAGTTTTTTATCTTTAAGAAAAAGTGAACATAGTTTACTATAAGGCATGGCTAATATGGTCTTATGGATGAATTTTTGGATTGATGAGACTCCATTGAAAATCAAATCATAATTTACTTTTTGAACATAAAATCGTTTAAATTGGTCCAAAAACTCTAGTTTATCTTCACACCACCACCACCTAATTAAAGGACATACACCAAGAGAAGGGGACACATGGTAAAATATAAACCTAGGTGTGAAAAATAGAGTAAATTAATAAACATAAAAGCATCAAATCAGATGTAATGTAGTAAGGGAGGGGCAGGGGGATCACTAGAAGCATTGCACCAGTCCCTACAAATAGATGTTTCACCTTACCAACTCCCCTCTTTTTCTCTTGTAATGCAAGTTATGTTAGGTAATTGGCTGCTCGCCTGCTCGGGCCTTTTCGGGTGTCCCTCTGCATGCCATATAATCTCTATAAAAAGGAATCTCATAATGTCGAGTTCTAATCAAAATCTCATGATGTCAGTCAAAGCACGATACTTACTGACAAAGGCGAGAGATTGCGACACAATGACAGAACGACAACTCCCCCCCCCCAAATTTCAGTCGATTCAATTTAATTGGTAGCAAAATTCTTATTCTTACCAATGGAATTGAATTAAGATAGGAATTATACTTTACAATTGATAATGTTAATTTGGTGTTAGTTAAAAAATATTATGATTATATTTAATGGGGTGCTCATATTAAGGATCTATACAATTTATGAAATTTACATTAGTAACCATTTTATTTTAACCGTAAAATTTTTATTCTTTAATTGAAGTTTTGATAAATCACTGGGATAAAAAAATTTGGGCAAAATAGTTGTAACTGTGTATCAATACAAAAATCATGTAATTCAACTCCTCTCTTTGTTTTGCTGTTTGTGGGTAAATTAAAAATAAAGGAAATTCACTCTAAGTAATACACCAGATCTTTGAATCACTACTAAAAAAGTACAAAATAACAACGAAATTCAACGACGGATAATTATAACGACGGAAATAGCAATGGATAATTTGTATTAGGAAAAAGTCTGACTCCGCAACGGACATGGCAACGGAAATCCGAATCCGTCGTCAGTGTTTAGTACTGGCAACGGAATATCTGTAGCCATATCGATAAAAAATCAATTTAATTTCAATATGGCGACGGAAAGTCCATCGCCAGGTGAACAAAATTCAAATTTGACGAAATTTTTGTCTCTAACTCCGTTGCCGCCCCAATTTAATCTCAATATGGCGACGGAAATTCCGTTGCCAGGTGAAGAAAATTCAAAATTTAAAAACAATCGGGGCTGGGGACGGAATTTCCATCGCTAATTTCGTCATGCCCCAATTAAATGAATCCATATCTGGTTTGCAATTCATTCGACACTCGCGAGAGAGAGGCAGAGAGAGAGAGAGAGAAAGGCGAAATCGTTTAGCAAACCCCCACCACCCACATTGCCCACCGGCCACCGCCATCGTCTCTTGCCATCGCCGTTGCCGTCTGCCGCCTTACTTCACCGCCGGTCGCCGTTGCCACACCCCTTAACCGGTTGTTTTGAGCATTTTTGAGGTAAATTTTCTCAACTAAACTAGTTGTAATTTCTACAAATTTTATATTACATTGTTAGAATTTCATAGTTTGTTCATATTTATGATAAAATATAGTATTTGTGTGAGGTACGTTATTGCTTTAATTTGTTTCAAGATTTGGCTAAATGTGATTTAGGGTTTAGGTTTGGTAATTTGAAGTTGAAATTTGATATGTTGGTGGAATGAAATGCTTTAATTGATAATGTTATTGAAATGTGATATTTCTGTGAGGCTATTGCTCTAATTTGTTTGAAAATTTTGCTCAATATAATTTAGGGTTTGGGTTTGGTAATGTAAAGTTAAAATTTGATATGAAGGTGGAATGAAATGTTTTAGTTTATAATTTCGTTGAAATGTGATGTTTGTATGAAGTTGTAGCTCTAAATTGTTTCAAGATTTTGCCAAATGTAATGTAGGCTTAGGTTTGATAATTTTAAGTTCAAATTTGATATGTTAGTGGAATAAAACGCTCAAGTTTGGATAAATTATTAGTTTTTTGAAATTTGTAAGAATATAATTATATTTGTAGAAATTTATAAGTAAACATTTGTAATATATAATTGAGTAATTTATATAATTATTATCATTTAAATTAAAAATAATTCTTATCCAATAACTTATGTGGTTATTTATGAATTGTCATCCACATCGTAGGTGGATGTATAATAAATTATTATCTGATCGTAGTGGTTATACACAATAATTTCTAAATGAAGTTAATCAATTCGATGAATTTGCACGTTGGCTGACAGAATTTCTGAATTTCAAAATATTTGTTAGCTAACTGTTATGATGTTTGAGTAAACGGATGATATGTGCAATTGTTATATATTTGTACTTGCATTTGTTGTCAACTATTTCAGATATTGTTGAATTATTCAAGCGCACTCACAAACTCCATGGCAAAGAAGATTGAGTATGTTGCGGTTTTCCCCCAATTGGTGGCTCTCCTCATTGGTTCTTTATGGAGTACTGGGTTTGGTGCTCTTTGTGATTGCTTCTCCCTGCTTCTCCTTTTTCTTCTTGGTGCTTGCTTGCTTCTTCCTCAACAATGACTAGCTGCTTAATTCATTCCCCTCCTCTTGGTGCTTGTTTCTCCTCTTCTTTTACTTAATTTCACTTTGATTAACTAGCAACTTGTGATTTGTTTGGGATTTGTGGTTTGTGATATGTACCCTTTGTTTGAGACTTGTTGTTTGTGAATTGAAAACAATTGGTTTGAAGTGTTGCTTTGTATGTGATATTCCACATGGTTGTGGTTTGAAAATTGTTGAGAATGCTTCGAATGAAGTCTTACTTGAAGTAATTGGATGTTCATAGAGTAAATACTCTTTGTAAATTTCTTGCAGGAATTTAAATGTATGTATTGAGGAATACAACAAAAAATAAGCGTTTTTATTAAAAAAAAATACAAATCTAGCGACGGACTGACGACAGAATATGAGGTTTTCCTTTTTTTTTAAAGCAGAAGTCAGCGACGGAATAAGGACGTAATGTAAACAACACAGAAACACAACAAAAACTGGAAAGGAAAGGAAATTAAGATATCCACCTTAACACTTTCTTTTGCAAACTAAAAGAGTTCAGAACCCTATCCCGAACCCAAATCTAGTAGCAATGTCGATACCTTCTACATGAAAGGCTTGTGGAGTCTGTTCAGGGGTCTCATTGTCATCCACGATGCTTGTCTCAATACTACTATCTTGGGCCTCCTTGTCTGCCCCAACATCAGTGTTTTGAGCCTCCTTGGGGTCTTGATGACTCGATTTAAATTGAAATATGAATGTTGGTTTCCACATGATCTTGAAAGTGATGCCTCCTAGTGCGAAGGCCAAGGTGCCGCCGAAGCCGAAAATTGCCAATGATTTTTGCCATCTCATGCAACCTTTGTTTCCCTTAGCTTTTTTCCCACCATTGCAATTGCCCAAGACAGCGTTGTACAAGTGCGGGTTCCCGAAGAAAGAGCTACAGTTAAGGTATCCAAAATGGCCTTCGGAGGGGATTTCACCAAAGAAATCATTTTTGGAGAAATTAACCGAATTCAAGTTTGGGAAAGTGGCAAAGAATTCAGGAATTTTGCCACTAAGGTTGTTGTTGGATAGGTCAAGAAATTCAAGATTGGATAAGAGGGAGAGGGATGATGGAATTGGTCCAGAGAGGCGGTTGTTTGAGAGGGATAGAAATCATAGCCTCTCTAGCATACCAATCTCAGGAGATATTGTTCCCAATAGGTTGAGGCCAGAAAGGTTTAGGGAAATGACAGATATGCAAGTATCATCTATTGAACAGATGATACCAGGCCACATACAGAAGCTTTTAGAAGTATTTCATGAGGAGAGGATGTTCTGAGGGTCTTCAATGATGGTTGCTTTGAAGGACAATAGGGCCTCTACAGTTTGTGACTTTACCAAAGGAGATGACAGTTGAAGGAGGACGAGAAGGAATGGAAGAAAGAGGAATTGGCTCATATTGCAAACAATGAGGGTGGAAACGTCCAAAAAATACAAGGGGAGAATACAGGGGGAGAAGGCTCCAATGGGGGGATTCTTCAGTTGCTGGAGTGATGTGGAGAAAGATGCAGGAAGAATTAAGGAGGGAGAGTGAGCTGAAGATGTTCACATAAACGTAATTTGAAGTGTTGGAAAGTTGCACTACCAATACTAGGCCTGCCTTTGAGAATTTGTATATGGACTTGGACCCACCTAAATTGGGTCTTGCTTTAGTCCTTTATATTCTTCATCTCAAACTAATGCTATTCTGTGTCCTCTTCTTGTTCACCACGTGCAGTAGATATGACACTCTCTCTCAAGAAAGTTCTAAAAATATGCCACTATTACATTTGTATTTGACCAACACTAGATTAAGAAGTTGTCAAATCGTTTCCCCCAAAAACAAGACAAAACGAGCATGCTGACAAATAGGCCCACAAAGTACCCAGAAAGAGTTTTACATACCTTTTATGTGAAGGCTTTGTATGAGTAATATAATTGGCATTAAAAACGTTCTATTAAAAAAGTTATTTTGTTGCTTCTATGTTGATGTATTCCTTTAAGGTTTATAGCAAAATAGTCAATGTAATATCATCTTATAAGACTTGTCATGGGTGGTTCTTTTAAAATTTTGCGGAGTTAATTATCTATGAAATCGTTACCGTGAAAATTTAATTGATATGATCGTACTAGACGCGTAATGCCTTCAAATAAATTTGATTGTTTGGCTTAGATGACTTCTCAATCTATTATTATTGTTCAACCATAATAAGTTTATGTTGTATGAATTTATATTTGGTCAGTTGTATTATGTTGAATCAACGTTGAATTGAACATCGGCATCTGATTGATAAGTAATGACTAAAATCCATGGGCTAGCACTGGCTAGTAGCTAGGTTAGTTACCTTATATGGAGTCAACATCAAGTTAAACAAATAACGTATGAGGGACTTGATTTAGGGAGTTTTTGATCTTTAAAAAAAGTGAACATAGTTTTGACTTTTGAGTATAAGGCATGCCTAATGTGGTCTTATGGACAAATTTTTGAATTGAGGAGACTTCCATTGAAAATCAAATCATAATTTACTTTCCGAACATGAAATCGTTTAAATTGGTCTAAAAACTCTAGTTTATCCTCACAACACCACCACCTAATTAAAGGGCACAAACCAAGAGAAGGGGGCCCATGGGAAAATACAAGCCTAGGTGTGAAAAATGGAGTAAAGAAATAATATATAAAAGCATCAAATCATATGTGATGTACTCAGGGAGGGATCACTGGAAGCATTGCACCAATCCCTACAAATAGATGTTTTACTTTACCAACTCCCCTCTTTTTCTGCATCAAATCATGAGATTCTGATCAGAACTCAACATGTCAGTCAAACCTCGATACTTACTGGCACAAGCGAGAGATTGCGACGCAAATCGCAGAATGGGGGCGTCCCCCCCGAGATTTCAGCCAGCTGAATTTAATTGGTAGAAAAAGTCTTATGCTTACGAATGGAATGTAATTAGGATGGGGATGATACTTTACAATTGATAATGTTAATTTGGTGTTAGTTAAAAAATATTATGCTTATATTTAATGGGGTGCTACTATTAAGGATCTATACAATTTATAAAATTTACATTAGTAACCATTTTTATTTTAACGGTAATTTTTTTATTCTTTAATTGAAGCTTTGATAAATCACTAGGATAAAAAAAAATGAGGCAGAGCTGGTGTAACTGTGCATCAATACAAAAATCATGTAATTGAACTCCTCTCTTTGTTTTGCTGTTTGTGGGTAAATTAAAAATAAAGGAAATTCACTCTAAGTAATACACCAAATCTTTGAATATATGAATATACACTCATTATGAATCATCCAAACCTTAAGTATAATAAAATTAATTATCTCCGCCCAAAAATCTCACTTTTTTAGTGTCACAAACAATTAACAATGGGCCCCCATCCCCGGGATTTCTTTATTATGCATTAATTGTTCATACAACTAGATAAGATAATGTCACATATTCTTATTCCCTCGTTGGATTTCTTTGTTATACATTAATATATTGTTTATACGATTGATTTATTTGGACAATTTAGTGCTAAAAAATTTCTAATATATGCATTATTTTTTTATAAAAAAATATATTGCATGATTTTTGGTGTGATGCATTACTAAATATAATGAATTATTTTCTAATATCTTCTAATAATAGGGATGAAATTTTTTTAAAAAGCATTATTATGTAAGATATGTCAAATGAATAGGATTTAAGAGGTTTTGTTTTATTTTCCTGCACCCATGCAATGCACGATTTTTTTTTTGATTGTGTTGCAGTTGTAATTTCTATATGCAAAAAGTATAATTCAAATAATTTAATGCTCCTACATATAATGTTATGCAGAATTAGGACACTCACATATTTCTTTTAAATTTCTACCTTCTACCTCTATCTAGTTGCTAATCTAAGTAGGTACATTACTTCTCTAAAAATTTAATGCTTGTACAACTTTCTCAACTTTTTCAATCAAGATTTCTCAATGTTTATTACTAACTTAAACTCCACTATTATTTGATATTGTGAAAAAAGGGGGTTTCTTACACATAATTACAGGATAAATATGATACAGAGTAGATGAAATTGAGAAATGACATAAGATAATGGAATGAAATAAGTAGTCCTTATAATTGTTTTCCAACTAATTCCAATTAAAACATCCCCCCCCCCCCAGTGAACACCCCCTCATCGCCCCACCACCTCCCACCTCTCTGGAATTGGGCCGCCACCCACTCCGCTATTTTTTGGCTTTAATTGAAAATAGCTTAAGAATATATAAGGGGTTGTCTAAAGGATTTTATATGTCTTATCTATCAGTACTATCACATATATTTGTATTTTGGTATCAAGTCTATATACATATGTATATAGATAATATTTGGCCACTATTACTACATAGACATGAATCATACAGACAGACAAAATTACCCCAATCTAGACTGGGCTATGTGTGCATGCCCCCATCACACCATATCACAACCCCTTTTTTTACACACAACTTAATTCCTAATCATTAACTTAACAAACAAAAATGTTCGTAATAATAACATTAGGAATAATTGGTACCTTTTTTAATCAATCTGTATCATTCAGTTGAACAATACTACATTTTAACAACGTAATGAGTGTGAATAAGGCCAGCTTCATAATAAATACAACTAGAAGTTAAGTGTGACTTAATTCATTGATCAACGATCAATTCCAGTAAAAATGAAAATCATTGAGCATCAATTGATATTGGATTTAATAGGTCAAGTACTTGAAAGTAACAGTTCAAATAATTCGTTCCATTTACATTTGACACTTATGCCAACAAATATCTTTATTATAAATTATTAAGAGGTAATTACATTAGATCGGAATTTGGGGAAATTAAAAGGGACATTTTTTTTGGAGGGAGGGGGGGGGGGGTGCATTTGCATGAGCTGTAGGGTGGTCCTATGCTTTTAGCCATTTTCGGCAGGGTGTCTATTTTTAAAGGGGGTTGGACCACCTCCTAACCTATGGCCATGGCCTACAACTTTAGCCACAGGAATATATGCACTGCAGGTGTGGCAGGGCAGTCCACGAACTTCATCAGATCATCATGATCAGCTTTCTGACCAAAAAGGAAAAGGAAAAAAATTCTCCAATTTATGTAAATGTAAAATCAGTTTGGACTTTGAAATCATTACCAGGTAGGAGTTTTTTGTGTTCCATATTCCATTCATCTAATGTCACACAATTTTTTCCCCACCTGTAATTTTCTATAAATGAAAGTGCAAACATTAAAAGTCTTCTATTTTCTACCATCTAAGGGGTATTATTATGTATGTAATACTAGTAGATATCGGAAGTCAATCACAACCATTTTTTTCTTCTTGAAAATAAGCATGATATTTTTTCGGACAAATTATTATATATATATGAATGAACAGATGCTCCTACATCTAATATGTGTGTGTGTGATATTTGTCATATGTTCTTTTTTTAATAGATACTTTCTTATATATCATACAGAAGTATGTACTCTAAAGATCAGGTACGATGTAGGTTTTGATTTTTTGGGGAGCCTAGCAGAGATTGATAATATATACTTTAATCTAATCTGCACTGTCGATTTAAGGAACATTTCATGAAGCTTTTTTGGCTTAATTAGTAGCAATTTCACCTAATTGGTGTACCCATATAATTTCACACCAAACCAATGAATGTGTCAAGAAACTTATTACCCTCCGATCTCCCTAGTGAGAGTTCTATCAAAGTTGATGAGGTATTTTGTATCCAAGCCTTTTTCCCAGCAAAGGATAAAATTTATGCAACCCACTTTTTTATACGAACAAGGAGCGAGAATTTGTACACATTAAATCCTCTAAGGACTGGCATTATGGAACATTCCAAAATAATTTAGGAACATTTGGTATTATGATTTAATCAATATTCAATCATTAGGTGATAAATTGGGGGGGGGGGGGGGACAAATTCAATGACATAACTCATTACTCCAAGTTGTGCCATTTATACGGTTCATTCTAAGAAACTACTAAACATTCAAATATGTATTGTGCTCTAGTTAGGGTGAGCAATGGGCTGGACTGAGCCGGATCGGGCCAATTCATTAACTAAATGGGTCGGGTTGGATCCAATACATTTGTTAATGAGCTGGTCTGGGTTATGGACCAAATGAACCCGACCCGCCTATTACCACCTAATGAGTGTTTTTGATGAGTTAATTTCTCAACTAATGTTTTTGTAATTTTCCAAACAAATTAAAATAGTCCAAATTCAAAGTTAGAAGATACACAACTAAGCTAATAAACGGATCGGATCAGGTCGGGCCATGAGCGGCCGACTTTGGGCCCGTTTAAAAATGGAACAAACTTGTGCAAAACAATAGTGTATAATAATTAATGTTATGTACAAAGTGTTGGTAATGAACTTAACTAATTCGAACATGTAAACTAGTGTGTCAATTAGGTTGAAAAAATTAATGGGTCACTAAACGGACCATTAATGGGCTAGCCCAATCTGGCCCGTTAAAATGCCTTCATGGGCTTACTCATTATTAGTCCAGTCCATTATTAACCCGACTCTTTCTTATCCCTGTTTTAAATGAGCCGACCGCCTAATCCAATGAATGTCCGATCCGTTGCCCACCCCTTGCTTTGAGGAAAGGAAATACGCACATGGCATGAGTATACAGTAGCTGCCCTTTTCTTTTCTTCTCTCGCAAGGGGTCAGCATTGGCCCTTTTGATGAGCTCTACATTTGAAGTTGTATAATATGTTAAGTTGACTAATTCATTCTTCTCAAAAGCTATGGGGGCCATGCCTCTGCCGATCAAAAAGTATAAATAGGACCCTCTCAATAGTTTTACTTTGATATGTAAGATTAAAACATAGGTGTCGGTAGTTTCTTGGTACTACGTACGTGTTGTTTGTGTGTGATTTTATTATCTTCTATAATGACTCAGCTTATTTTTTCGAAACTTTAACCTGTTTGCTACTATTAACCGTCAGAAAAATGAAAACAAAAGGTTAAAAGATTAAAACATATCTCATACATATCTTAGTTACACAATCTTTGTTCGCCCTCTTGTTTTGTTTTAATGCGCATAAGGGGGTGAAAAACCGTACTTATGACTTTGAGGTCTTTGAATCAATTAACCATGAAATTGAAAGAGAAAAAAAAAACGAACTTTAATTTAATTTTATCTTCTAAGTATTTGTTGCACTTGTCTTGAATCTCTTGATTTTGCCAGGCAATAGTCACTAAAAAAACTTCCATTCCTCCATCCCACTATTATTGCCATAATTTCTATTTTAATTCGTCCCAAAAAATTGTTGTATTTATTTATTTAAATTAGAATACTAAGTTATTAGTAAAATTTTAATGCTCGTGAATAAATAATTAAACAATCATTTAAGGTTCTTTGGTGTTGAAGACCAAAGCAGACAAGGTTAATTTTGGAATAGTATGTGTTTTTTTAAATATGAGTCCGCTTTATTAATTAAAAAACTCCTTAAAATATTTGTTTTTCAAATATGGAAATAATAGTGGGACAAAGAGAATATTAAAAAGAGTGCCAATAATTTTGGTTGAATGAATGCATATCTATTTAGTTCTAATTATTCCATTAAATTAAAGTGCTTAACTGTAACTTAAAAACTTAAAAACGATTAAATCAGACACAATTAAAGTGTATCACGATCAACCTTTGATGATGGAAATACAGGGATAAGTTGTCCTTCTAGTTGCATATGATATCTCATATATTGAAATTATCGATAGCCGTTTTTTTTGGGTGGCCCGGCGGGGGGGGGGGGAGATAGATGTATAAAGTCAAAGAGCCTTCTTTTTTTAAAAAGGAAAAAAAAAGCCTCTGGTTGATCATATAATTAAAACCGGTTCCACTTAAAATACCTAAACAGTTACAGTGATCCAAAGGCAAATATTACTTGCAGCCAATCAAGAATTCATATTCAAAAAAACTACTTAAATAAATACAAACTGATATAAATTAAACAAAATTAAAAGGGGGGGAAAAAAGAAAGTCAAGGGCATGTATATTCCTAGAGAACTTAATTCGTCGGCTTCCATGGTAAAATATGTTGATGATCTTCCTTTAAGCGTCGGCACCCGGAGCGGAAGTTTGCCTTTGGATTGATTTTTGATAACAAATCATCACAATGATCACACCAATTGTGTAACAAACTCCAAATTCGACGAAAAGTATCGCACCCGTCATTAACACGCACTCCATTCCTTCTTTTTCTCTTTAAAGAGCCACTTCTGTTGGTTATCACCTATCGGGTGATTTTCTATGTATATATATGCATGCACATATTTCTTCACAAGATCTATATGGATTTTTTTTGTTTCCATAAATGCGTCTCTATATTTTGTAAAAATATAATATTTTTCTAATATATAATTTAATGATTTGCATATAGAAAGCAAGGAAAAAGAAAATTATGGTATTAAATCTAGCTACTTTCCTAATATGAATAGCGTTTTATTTGATTTAGATTTATGACAATGGGAAGATTCCTAATAGTAGTTATCTCTTCTACAATATTCAAGAAAAAGATTTGACAAAGAAATAGTATAAAAAAAGATACCTAATTAGGAGATTTATTTAATATCCTGAGAGCGCTAAATAGAAACAAAAGTCCACTATAGAGCCATAACATTTGACGAGAAACAGAATTGAAGGAAACAAGATACATATATAAATGTATATATATAGGGATCATGGAGAATGAGTTGTAATAATTAAGAAGAGTTGTTTTGCAGGGAAGAGGAGGAAAGAAGTATGTCTGAAATATTATTGTACGTTATATTTCCTATTGCTGGCTTTTTCTGGGGCGTCTTTTCTCAGTACATACTCATGTACTGCTGCGACTGCGAGTGTTGCTAGAGATCAAGTCAAGCCACTCATCCACATGAGGATAATAAGGGAACACACAAATTGTTTCTAGGTTAATTACGATTATTATTATTATTATATCTCGAGGATATGTCGACAGACAAACCTCTTGTTTTTTTTTAAAAAAAAAAATTGATTAGATGATAAAATTACTATGTAATTAATTTTTTAGTTTTTAATACAAATGTTTAGTTACGTTTTTTATTAAGTATGTCCCATACAATTTTCAGTTGCTGTTGCTATTCTTTTTGGCTCCCTGCGCCCGAAAAAAAAAGAAAAAAGAATATCGATATTTGAAGTATTTAGTAGCAGATTAGAAGTTCGTCGTCCCTATATTTACACCATCAAAGGCCCTTATTCTACAAGGGGGTTTCTCCATGCATGATTACATCATCAAGCAATTGTTACGTTGTTGCTATTCAATTCTTTTTTTCTCCATGTGAATCTACGCATGGCAAAGCCCATGCAAAATATGTCATTTGACGAAGAAAATATAGGAAATTAAAGAAAGGTAAAAATTGAAGGTAACCAAGATAACATTCATTTTTCATAACTTACAAAATTCATACTCTAGGAATTATAAAACTGAAAGAGAAAAGAATGCTATGTCGTGCACAACGTCGTGTGGTAGTCATTTACTCATATTTTTGTGTTAATGTACTTCATATGCGGTTGTTCCGGCCGGGTCGTTATGTGCTCTCCTTCTTTGGTATCTATTTATAATTGTGCATATGTACATGTAGGAAGAAGGTGACAAGTGCAACCTAAATGATGACGGAACATACATACGGTGTCAAGGTCTGAATAATTAATTTCTGGGGGCATAGGCCAAAGCACGAGACTCCTTTTTATCTAGCTTGCTTAATTTAATTTGTATGAATCACTCGCGTTTAATTTTAATCTTTTGAGTATCATCTAATTATATATATTTTTTTTGAGTGCGAATTCTTGTTTTAGTTCATAAATACTACTATTCCCCTCGACCTCCCCCCCCCCCCACAGAAAAAAGAAAAAAAAAAACGGTTGTTTATGCTTTGCAATATGCAATACTACGAATATATCGATCCTTGTCGTTTAAACATTGCTTAATCTTCTTATACACATCATCCTTATATATGTTGAGCAGGTGATCTTTTTTCACATGCAAAATGATAAATGTTTTGCTGCAAAACACTTAAAAAGTGTCTTATTTTTATTTAAAATATATATTAGTATGTATTAGATCGGAAAAAATGATATGATTGAATAGTGAAAGGATGTCAGAACTTACAAATTATACAAAATTATCATTTTATACATAATTTTGCACATTTCCAAAATCACACAAATAATTTGCCTGCACGAATGGAGTTGATCCGATTAGGGTGTCAATTTTTATTTGTTGGTGTAACAGACAAATATTAAAGTTTTACAACTCATAATAAGTTATAATTATTAAAAATTTAGTGATTTTAAATTATAAAACACATTAATTTGAGTTAATAGAAGACATTTAAGAGTATCTTATGGTAAGACAAGTATCATCACCCTTTTCACATATTGCTCAATCATCTTGCAACCTCCTCGCGTATTTGTCTATTGATCCTGCCTTTGTGAGGATGTTGGGCTAGACTGATGAGTTGGGCCTGGTAAAGTGGCCTTCATGTGATGTTCAGAGCAGCCAGTCTAGGGAGGCCCTGAGGAGCTAAGTAGGATTGACTTTGTTGTGACCTTCACCATTGGCTCACTTATTTTGTTTTTAATTGTGATTTCTGTCCTTTTTCAACTTATCAATAATTGAAAAAATATATATCTATTATTATTTGATACCTAGATGATGCAATTATTTGCAAGGTGATCTCTGAGCTACTTATGGGCTCCTTTTGTTTTTTTTTTTAATAAATGATGTATATATTTGAACATAATGACTCTAGCATATACTAGCGTAAATTCCATACTATTTTCAATATATGGTCATGCACAAATGACAAAACATCATGGAAAAAAAATATATAAATTTGCATTATAAATATATAATATTGATATGTTGAGATGTCAAATTTATACTTTATACTGTTAATTAATCAAGAACATAACCTAGAAAGATATTTAAAGAAATTAAAGTATAAACTTGCATTGTAAATATAATATGTATAAAATCTTAAGGACTTTTGATGTTATAAATCAAAATACTAAATACTCAAAAAATAATGTCTCAATGCTCAACTTCACTTATAGCTCTCAAGATATTGTGAGGTGTTTTGAGTTTATTGATAAGCTGGCTTGACATTTCTCTTGTTGCATATATAATTTGTATCGTTTTCCTTTGCTTATTTGGAAGCCTCATTAATTATTAAAAAATAAAAAATGTCTCAACTCTCAACTACTTGTTCAACTGCTCATGAGCATGAGTTATGAACCCTCGAAAGCACATTCACTAGAGACCAGTGAGCAAAAGTGGCTTTTACGGTGCATGATGATATCATATTTTGGGCTTGTATGGTGATGCTGACCAGAAGAATTGATAAACAATAATTCGAAGTTTTGCATTTATTGTACTTTTTTCACAAACTTTCATTATGACAGATGGCAAAAGGAGATACCATTGTCACATTCACAAGTCTCGTAAGTTAATACTCTAGGGGAGAAAGGATGGATAACCAATTAATCATGCTCTCTAGTTTAAAAGCAGGGCCGTAACTGCTTGGATGACCGATAAATTTCTTGAAACAAAGCATGGAGGGAATGAAAGAGATGAAAAATCCATTCAACTATCTACTATTTATCACTAAGAACACAAATTAATATATTTTATGATTTAAAATCACCAAATTTTTAATAATTATGACTTATTATGAGTTATAGAGCTTTTATATTAGTCGGTTATACTAATAAATACAAACTGACATGCTAACCACATCAACCCCATTCGCGAAGGTATATCACATATATGATTTTGTAAATGTGTGAGGTTATGTATAAAATAATGATTTTACGTAATTTATAAGTTTTAACATTCTTCCACTAATTAATCATACCATTGTTTTCTAATTTTATATGTAATAATATACATTTTAAGTAAAAATAAGACACTTAAAAAGTGTCTTGTAGTAAGACATTTATCATTTTGCATATATACATATATGGGGTATACATTTGTCATTTAATTTTGACAGTATATAATACTAATATACTGAGAGGTCAAATTTATACTTTATACTATTAATCAAGAACATAGCCTTTAAAGCATTTACTGTATAATCTTGTATTATAAATGTAACATATATAATATTGGTAAGGACTTTTGATTTTACTGCTCGTACTGTTTTACTTCTATTTGACTATGCATGTTCTTCTAAACATTTATAACGACTAGTCTAATCTTTGGTCTAGGTTAGGGTATTTTATATTATTACAACATGATAATTTTTTTTTTTTTTTGGTGATAGAATTGCATGATAATGTTGCCAAAGCAGTTATGTCTTTTTCATATTTTGATGCCAGAGCTCTACTAATTCAAAATGATATGTTAAAGCCCCGTCATTAATTAGCAAACTGAACTTTTAGATCAAATAACGCGCGTTTGCATGACTAATATATAATGATGGGATGTTCATGAAAGCATTTGCTTAGAAAATTTAGTTACTTCAAGAGCTTCACCATGACTACTATTAAGCATTTGCTTGTAAAGCATTTGCACTTGATTCTAATACAAAGCTGAACAGCTTGCACATACTGCTCAACACACTGACCTTCCATACAAATAGACTAAAACATCATCCATAACCCTAGCCATGCATTATTTTGCATAATCAAAGTCAAGCACACATACACAGGCATATGTGTTCAAGGAGACTGATCTTTCGCCTTCTTACTAGCAGCGGCTGAAGTCTGATCAGAAACCGGCACGTATGGTGGAGTGAAGGGTATACCCGGGACCAGAGGCAGATCAGGAAAAGGCAAAGATGGGCTGCTTAGGTATGGGGCCAATGGGGGGAAGTCGAAATTTCCGGGGATGTCGAAATTTTGAGGGAGCCTGAAGTTCCTAGGAAATGATGGAACTAAGGATTGTTCAAACCCATTTTGAGTCTTAGGATGGGATGGATGTGCTATAACTTTTGGCAATGTGATGGGCTTCTTTGGCGGGATTCTGAACTTGGGCACCTTGATCGGCTCCTTATGCGGATTAATCTTGAGCTTTGGCAACGGAATGTGCTTCCCAAAGAATTTGGCTTCGTCATTGGGGTTTGCCGTGGTTGCGAGAGACCTAGCTCCGAAAGCCATGTCGAGGATCAGAAATGACAGGGCAGATATGAGAGCCAAGCAAAGGAAATGGCAAGAAGCCATCTTAGTAGATGGTATGTTTGTTTGAGGAGTTTGCCTAATGAATAGTACTGGGTTGTGTGAGTTGGAAGTTCTACGTGTTGTTGGACATTTTATAACTGTAGTACAGTAGATATTTCTTCCTGTTGATTAAACAGGGGCTTAATAGAGGCCGTGCCATATGTTGTTGCAGCTGTCAATATTAGGTGAGAGAATTTAAAGCCTATTTTTTTTGGACGGTCGTAGGTAAGGGCCACAGGCCCACAGCAACCTATTCTCATCAATTTTAGGGCTTTCTGTTGGATTAAGCCTTGAGTGATGGGTACATTGTTCTGAGCTTAATGAGCACTGAGATTAAAATTTCAAATTAAATCTTCATTATTTATTTAATTTTTTTATATGGTAAGCAGATCCTAATTTCTAAGTCTTATGTGAAGTTTAAATTAGCCATGGGAGAGAATGGATACATTCATATCTAAACCTTAAAGGTTGTTAACTACTCCCTCAATTTCTACAAGAAAATTGGAGGCCAGTCCGAATTTGAAGTCTTGTGGCCAGTATTGGTCAATATGGCAATGAATTGTAGAATGAGAGGCGACTTTCAGCATTTGCATTTCTGTATTGGATCGGTAATGACCAATAAGATCTTACGGATCCCTATCGGAAAAGATTTTAAAGTAGTTTTCTTCACACGACAATTGAATGACACATATTTGAGTATTAGATTGGTCAATTCTTAAGAAGTCACTTTTATATGATGCAATGATGCCTATTAATGGATAATTTCAACGGTCTATCCTACATTAATATACAACTCAATGGAACAAATAGGGACAGCCGACAGCTTGGGAGTAGTTGGCCTCTGATGTTGCTAATTAAGTTTGTGCTGAAGGGTTGGTGAACAGTTCTTAGATCATAGTACCATTCTACTCTGGAAAACACTCAAAACTACCACTCTAGTTTTTTTTAACTCCCCTTTACCACCCTGAACTTCTCTTTTGTCAAATATACCATCATACATCTCATTTTACCTGGTACAGCAGCTAATCTGATATTTTAAAATTTTGGAAGCAATAAATGGGAACAAAACAAGAGGAATGTTAAAAATTCAGGTCTTCCAGGATAAACATGAGTTTTCCCAGTTTATTCTTCCCTTACACTCTTCATTCGGTTCTTCCCATTGAAACCGTAACTTTTTGCCTGCGCTTTTGGTTCAACTAAATTACTGAAGTAGTAGACACATAATTGAAAAAGGGTACAAAAAGGACACCTAATTCCATTGATTATTCAACTAAATTACTGAAGTCGTGAAGAGCAGAATGTCATATACATTTGACATAATTATGGTCATAGAGATGGTTGAGATCGATTGTTCCTTCTCCACTGTCATTTTGCCTACAACTCTTTTGTACATTTGCTGCACCCACCACTTCATTTTGCTGAACTAAGTCAGCCCCTTTGTATTCTTGGATTGGTGTTCCTGCATTTTGGATGGGGTAATAATGACAAACATGTAATCAACTTCTTTTTGTATTTTGGGTTGGTTTGATCATGATAATGATGAAATGAATTGTTTGACTTTCACATGTCCAATGCATTCAAATGTAAAGAAAAAAACCCTCAATTTTAACCATTTGTATTCTTTGACTGGTGTTATTATGCTGGTCTTCTTCTTGCTTAAGTTCTTCATACTGTTAAACTCATTCAGACCATGCACAAAGGATTACAATATACTTTCTCATCTTGTGACTATGATCAAGCAAAGCAACTGTTCTTTACAGAAGTGCAAAATTATAATGTCAGAAAATTGAAAATAATAATAACTGACTTTGAAATAGGAGACTCAGAACCAAAAGCAAACTATAAGCCCTTGATTCAGAACCTTTAAATTTGCATTTTTATTAATTAAAACCTTTACGTCACCATGATTATCATCCATGTTTCTGGTTTAAAAAATCAGATTACCAACGCCAGAGCTGATCAAAGAATAGACACAACTCTTTGATGTCTTTGAGACTGATCCAAAGCTGAGTATTATACTGTCATATTCACATAATGAAAGAAGACAACATATTCAACCTACATAATACCAGAAAATTGAAAATAGTTCAAATGGCATTGAGTTTAAGCACAAATCAGCTTTGTCAAGGGAGTGGGGTAACAAAGGTCTATCCATTCAACCATAGTTTGTGCCACTTATTCAACACCATATTCAACCCCTTCAAAAAAAAAAAACAAAAAAAAAAACCTGCACCAAATTCACCCTCTAAAAAGTTGCCTATTTATGATGTGCATCATCATATTGAACAAAAGACATCACAAAATCCAACCAAAAAACAAAGAGAAAAACTAATCTAAAAGTCCATGTTCATCCAAGGTGGCAAAAGTAAAACTGTCTTGAGCAGGAAAAACCTCCTCACCCATAGTTCTTGATGTAGAAGCTCTCCAAACTGGAAGTTTTCCTCTGTCTGAATTAGCATGAGAGGTACTGACAGTAGTAGCATGAGAAGATGTAGCAACAAAATAAGAAGATGCAGCAACACAAGGGTGAGAAATAGCAACACGAGAAGCAAGAGAACCAACATAAATAGCATGAGTAGCAATAGTTATTTGAGAAGCATTAGCAAAGTCAAAACCAGAGGTCTCAAATTCAGGGGCAGCATCAACAAGGACAGTGGCAGCGAAGTTCAAACCTGAAGTAATGTCAGTAACAACGACATAGGAATTAGAAGAAAAAAATAGAAGCAACAAATACAGTGGCAACAACAAGTACCTTCAGACGCAATGTTGGCAACAGTAGCTTCATAACCAGTTTCAGCACCAGCAACACTTTGAGAAGTTGAGGTTAAGACAGTAGCCTGCTGCCAAGTCAAACATTAGGAAAAGTAGTAATTACGAAAATTTAGAAAATTACGAATAATGAAACTTGGGTGCGAAAAATAAAAATTTAGAAAATACACCATTTGTGTACACGTCCTCTTATTATGACCTTCAGCACCACAATTTGAGCACCTAACTCTTCCACCTGATCTGGGCATAGCTCCGAATGGGCTATGAGATCTGTAGAAGGCAAAAGGTCTACGACAAATCGGATCGTGCCACGTGTAAAAAATTATCCAATTACAGATTGCCATGTGTCACGTTGACTTTGATGGACCCGCTTGGTCAAAATCAAGTTCAGCCAATTAAATGCCGCCACGTGTCATTTATGATGCAGAAATTAGTAATTATTTTCTTTATTTAAAAATAAAGAAATAAGTACTGGGCCTAGGCCCAAAACCCGGCTCTAACCCTAGCTGGCAGAGCCTATAAATAGGGGTCCTCTCCCTTCATTTGATTCATTCAGCATCTGCAAAATTCAGAACTCAGACAGCAAGGATGTTAGGGTTGAATCGAATCGCATTTGTCTCCAGTGTCCCCAAGGATATGAGACATCGTGTCATATTCGGGACGTGACGAACATTAGATAGTGACCGAACGATCCCATCATGAGTCCGTATCTGCACAGTACCTCTGCCTGCAATGTTGCACCGTGTGTCATTGCCCATAAGAACCACTCCAGAGTTCACTGTTTCATAGGAAGTGAACCACTCCCTATAGGGGCACATATGGAAGGTGCAACCAGAATCAAGTACCCATTCATCGCCTATGCTCCTGCCTGTGGTGGTGGCTAAGGACATGCAGGTTGCCACCAACACATCTCCATCTGACCCTGACTCAATCACACACTCAGCTGAAGCAGGCTTATCAGATCCTTCCCTCTTCTCCTTATTCTTCAGCTTCCAGCAACTGGCCTGAATGTGGCCCAGCTTGTCACAGTAGCGACAAGTCTTGTTTGCGTGAGGATTGCGGGATTTAGAACGATTCTTCTTCCCTTTGCCATTCCCCTTCTTCTCAGGTCTACCACGAACCATCAACCCCTCCGCGGAGTCTGTATGAACATCCAAGTCAAATTTCTCCTTGGAGAGCAAATTCGACTTCACATCCTCGAACGAAATTGTGTCCGAGTTACTGTACAGCATTATCTCCTTGAAATGCTTGTACGATGGTGGTAGGGACACTACTAACAGGATGGCCTTGTCCTCATCCTCAATCTTGACATCCAGGCTTTCAAGATCAACCAAGATTGAATTGAAATCATTCAGGTGCCTCTGAACAGGAGTACCTTCAGCCATTCGAATGGTGTACAGTTTCTCCTTCAGGCGAATTTTGTTGGCAAGACTCTTCTGCATGTAGAGTTCTTCCAACCTCGACCACAGTTCCAACGCAGTTGTGCGATCAAGCACCTCCCTCAGAACATGAGGCGCTAAGCACAGTTGGATTGCGGAAACCGCCTTCAATTCCAATTCCTCCCAATCCTCATCCGTCAATTTTCCACGACGCTTCTTCTGGTGTTCAGCCCATTGTTCATCTGTCATTGTTGAAGGTTTCGTGTGCGGCCCCTGCAGGACCTTCCACAACCCATGTTGAATCAGTACAGCTCTCATCTGTACTTTCCAGAGATTGAAACTCATCTCCCCATCAAATTTCTGGATATCCACCTTCATAATTGAAGACATCCTGACAACCCTAATTCGCTCTGATACCACTTGTTAGGGTTGAATCGAATCGCAATTCGATATCACAGCGGAAGCAATTAGGATGAATAGATAAACAGAAATATGAAACCAATAACAAGAACAAATCACACCAAGAATTTACGTGGAAAACCCCAATGTGGGTAAAAACCACGGACGGCGACAAGCCAGGAACAATTCACTATGAGGATCAAAGTACAAAGATTGCAATCACAATGCGTGATTCAATCTGGATGTTACAATCCCTCAATTTGCACTCAATCTCACCAATTGTGTTTGGGAATGGAATAGCGAACTCAGAATCGCCCTTTTTCGCACTTGCACGGCGGCTCTCAGTGTTTTTTGCTCTACTGCAAAACCTAGGTCGCGAAACCCGAGAAATCTCGGTTTCACTAAAGTGGCACGGTCGTGCCATGTGGCACGGTCAGACCGTGCCAATTCGCTGCCCGCTGAAATCTTCTTCTTTCTTCGACCCAGCGCCAACTGGTGACCATGCCACCCAGCAGCACGCCCGTGCCTCTGCCCGTGCCGCCCCGATGGCTCAGATTTTGGGCCATAAACCCAACAAAGGAGCATCCAGCTACCAAGCGAGAAGGATCAAGACTTGCAGAGTCTCAGAAACTACAATCAACCACTTGCAGATCAAAATCAAGAACAGTCTTCAGAGTTCTTCAGCCGACTTGCATCAACCGAGATCAAGCATCAAGCCCTCGGAATATTCAAGCCGTTAGGAGATCGAATCAGAGGATTATTCAATTGTATTCAGTTCAGAGATTGTACCTACACACTACATCAATACAACATTCAATCTGTTTCTGAATTTCTTGTCTAATTTATTTTAGGCTCGAAAATTTCTGTTTACAAATTTTTGGCACGCCCGGTGGGACGTTCTCTGCCTCTCATCTCTTTCTCCAAACCACGAACTCTACATGGCTCCTAAGAACGTCATTCCTCAACCTTCAAGGAAAGCTGTCCGATCCACATCTCAAGGATCAACAACCGCTAGCGTTACGTCTAGCGGAATCATGATTCGAAGTATGGCAAAAGCTGCTGCCGTGATTGCCATAAAACAATCAGTTGGGACTGTCCCGTCACAGTCTCGCGGGATCCCAAGCCTCGACTCCAACTTACCTAAAGGAGTCAGCAAAGTCCCATCGCATTCTTTGAAGCAAAAATCTGTTGCAGGCTTCAAAATGCACCCAGCAATATGCCAAGAGGTGGGCGAGCTCCGAACTCAGGCAAACCCCACCTTCGAACCTTTCGGTGGAGAAGATCATGGCTATACTAGCAGTGACTCCTCACCAACATCTCCAAGGCAGTTGGTCTCCGAATCGGAGACCGAATCCGCCAATTCTGTTATTATGCCAGCCATGGTGACGGAGGCGACCAACGTAGAAGAACAGCTCGCGAATATGAAAGCAACATTGGAGAGGCTCGCTAAAGAAAATCTAGAAAAAGACACTCAAATCAAGCGCCAAAGTGAACAGATCGCTACTCTGATGAAGAAGCTGGAGAAGCGGTTATTCGAATCTTCTAGCAAAGGCTCAGACGGAGAAGAGTCCGACAAGGAGTCTAACCGCAACGAAGACTCTGATGACGAGCGTGTGAAGAAGAATGAGTCCTCATTGGCGTCAATGTCCGTTGAGCAGATTCAAAGCCTGATCGCGAATGCGGTTAAAGCCCAATTAGGGGGAGGATCTCGTAAGACGCATCTGTACACAAAACCTTATACAAAAAGGATCGATGCTCTTCGCATGCCTCATGGATACCAGCCCCCTAAGTTCAACCAATTTGATGGTAAGGGCAATCCTAAACAGCACGTCGCCCATTTTATTGAGACGTGCAGCAATGCTGGCACCGAGGGGGACAGATTGGTGAAGCAGTTTGTCAGGTCTCTTAGAGGAATCGCCTTCGATTGGTACACGGACCTGGAGCCCGAGTCTATTAACAGCTGGGAACAAATGGAGCATGAATTCCTCAACAGGTTCTATAGTACCCAGCGCACCGTTAGTATGACGGAGTTGACAAACACTAAGCAATGGAAGGATGAGCCGGTCCTTGATTACATCAACCGCTGGAGATCTCTCAGCCTCGAATGCAAGGACCGTCTGTCCGAGGCCTCTGCCGTCGAGATGTGCGCTCAAGGCATGGAGTGGGACCTACTTTATGTCTTGCAGATGAGCAAGCCTAAGACCTTCCAAGAGCTAGCTACGAAGGCACATGACATGGAGATGACGATAGCAAATCATCGCAGCAAGTCGTCCTCCTCATATGAGTACAAGAAGGACAAAGGTGAGATCAAGAAGAGCTCAAAGCCTTCCAAGGCGCCCGCAAAGGAATCCATGGCCACTTCCGTTGAGGAGCCTGTACGGGTTTCAGGCAAATCTAGTCCAGAAGAAAAGAAAGGAACATCCTTGAGGGACGTTGGACGGAAGCGACCAACGTTAAAAGAGCTCCAAGAAAAGAAGTACCCGTTTCCTGATTCTGACCTGTCCGGAATGTTGGATGATCTACTTGAGAATAGGATCATCGAACTCCCTGAACCTAAGCGACCAGAAGAAGTTGGAAGGACAAGTGACCCGAAGTACTGTCGCTATCACAAGGTTGTTAGCCATCCTTTAGAGAAATGCATTACTCTTAAAGAGCGCATTATGCAACTAGCCAGGGATGGAAAGATCATACTGGACCTGGATGACTCCGCCGGGGCCAATCATGTTTCTGCTGACGTGGAGTACTCTCCTCCATCACGGCAACAAAGGCCTGCTCGTTGTTGTCAGCAAGGGGAGAATAGCGCAGTCCACTCTCAAGGACTATTCACCATTCAGTTCGGAAGCTTAGAACCTATCGTCATTCCCTTGACGGTTAAGGGACCAGTGATGGAGACAAATTCCAATCCGGCCGAAGACGAAGAAGGGTGGACGCTTGTCACTCGAAGGAGGCCAAGGAATCCAAAACAAGCTCAGCCACCGCCTCTTCGCCAAAGAAAGAGACAAGGTAGGAGGAAGACTCCTCGGTATGCGAAGAGCAAGAAAAAGTCAAAGGCTAGCAAGAGACAGGAAGTCCAACCTATTGACTTACTCGAGCAGGAGCCGCTCATTCCTATCACACTGAAGGAATTTTTCCCAGTGAGATTTTTTGAGAAGATCACTGTTAACATGACTTCGTGTTATGAGCTGGAGAATGAGGAAGATGAGGAGGAAGCAAAGTCAGAAAAAACTCCCAAAAATAATGGTGAGTCTCTAACTAGCTTAGAGACCTTACCGATCTGTGACGATTGGAGGCAAATCTTCAGCTTGCCAAAAGAGGTACGTCAACAGATTGTTGCTGCCCTACAGCACCCAAAACTTTATGTTGATAAGTTGAAAAGTGCGGGTCAACCAGTGGAAGATGTTGCTCATTATACTGCTTGCAACACCGCCATCACTTTTACTGATGATGACCTGCTGTTGGGCTCCAAGCCTCACAACCGCCCCCTCTTCGTCACTGGATACATCAGGGAGCAAAAAGTCAGACGGATCCTTGTGGATGGAGGGTCAGCTGTTAACATCATGCCTAAGTCCACGATGAATGACTTAGGGATCACAGTGGAAGAACTTTCTAAGAGCCGGATGGTGATCCAAGGATTTAGCCTAGAGAGTCAGCGCGCGATTGGTATGATCCGCTTGGAACTGATAATGGGAGACCTATCAACATCTTCGATCTTCCATGTAATTGATTCTAAGACTTCCTACAAACTGTTGCTCGGACGCCCATGGCTTCATGAGCATGGAATAGTGGCCTGAACTCTCCATCAATGCCTCAAGTACTATCGTGGGGGAGAAAGAAAGATTAATGGGGATGCTAGGCCATTTACCAAAGCAGAGTCGCATTTTGCTGACGCTAAATTCTTTGAAGAAGCTACGACATCTAAAGAGATGATGATATCGACCATTGCCTCCACAGGTGAATCGAAAGTTACCAAGGGCGCGCAGGCGACCACGGGGCGCAATGATGTGAAACAACAACAAAGGAACAGAGAAGACGATAAAGAAGTTAGCGGAACGCAACCCGCTAAACAGGTCGCGGGACAGGTTGCTGCTTCACCAAACCCCATGACACCGATTTTGAGGTATGTTCCGAAATCCCGTCGCAAGAAAGGAGAATCACCCTTCTGTGGAGTCGTAAATGGAGAGGCTGAAGGTAAGATTACTAGGAACACAGACGAGGCAAGCTTAGGTGTCCTTAAAGGAAATGTCACATTGCCAATGCAAAAGGTGTACCGACCAAAGGTGAGCGGACAACCTCTCCTTGGGTTCGTTTCCTCTTCTGAGGCTTTGTTGAAAGAGGAGAATGACTTGCCGCATACACGGACCAAGGAGGGATTCGATCCGAATGCATACAAGCTTATGGAAAGAGCTGGTTACGACTTCCAAAACCCCACTACCTTGGGAAAGGTGATCGAAGTCAAGCCTCACGGTCTCAATGAAACCCAAAAAATGATTCAAGAGCAAGGAGGTTCATTCGGTGTATCTAAAGTCGGACTCGGTTACACGCCGCTGCTGCCAATCAAAATCTCAGGGCGATGTAAGGTCAGATCCAATGCGACTCAATATGTCTCTGCTGAAGAAGTAGACGAGAGCGAAGAAGAAAATACTCAACCTCTTGTAAAGCCTTCTGTATTCGATAGGTTGCAACCATCTGCCTCAAGGAAGCGTCCGTCCGTCTTCACTAGAATCAAGAGCGGTCAAAGCCTTGAGTCTTCTGTTCCCTGGAGAATAAAGAAGCATGCACAACCAAGACCTTCGGTGTTCAACAGAATCACAGAAGTAGAAGGACCATCAAATTCCTTACCCCAGGGACAAAAGGATTCGGTGTTCAATCGACTTGGTGATGGAAACGATGTGCAAAGTTCCATCCCTTCGCGCATGAAGCGGTTTTCAATCCTGGATGTAAAGACGAATGGTTCTTTAAGGGTGAAGAGACGCACTGTGGTCTTCACTGGTCAGCCAAGAAGTTTTGATAGCGACAAAGGAGATGAGCAAGAAGAAGTAGCTTCTTCGAATCACATCACAGGTCAAGAATGCGAGGATTCAGACTCAAAGACAGAGCTGGCAGAGACTCCTAAAACCCTTGAGGACGGGGAGCAAGCTACAATCGATGATCTGAAAGAATTGAATCTTGGTACTACAGACGAACCTCGCCCCATTTATATAAGTTTGTTGCTGACGCTCGAGGAAGAAAATCAATACTTTAATCTCCTCTCCGAATATAAGGACGTGTTCGCATGGAGCTACAAAGAAATGCCAGGACTTAATCCCAAAGTCGTTGTCCATCGCCTGTCCATCAAAAGGGGAGCGTCACCAAAAAAGCAGCCCCAGCGACGTTTCCGTCCAGAGTTGGTACCTGAAATTGAAAAAGAAGTCAATAAACTCATTGAAGCAGGGTTCATTCGGGAGGTAAAATATCCAACTTGGATCGCAAACATTGTCCCCGTAAGGAAGAAAAATGGACAACTTCGCATTTGCGTAGACTTTCGGGATCTTAACAGCGCATGTCCAAAGGACGATTTTCCGCTCCCCGTCACCGAACTCATGGTTGATTCGACCACGGGGCACGAGGTTTTGTCATTTATGGATTGTACTGCGGGGTATAATCAAATCCAAATGGCGCCAGAAGACCAGGAAGCCACAGCTTTTCGCACTCCCAAAGGCATTTTCTGTTACAAAGTGATGCCTTTCGGCCTAAAGAATGCGGGGGCAACATATCAAAGGGCAATGCAAAACATTTTTGATGATATGCTCCACAAGACAGTCGAGTGTTACGTCGATGACTTGGTAGTCAAATCTAAAAAGAAATGCGACCATATTCTAGATCTTCGTAGCATCTTTGAACGGCTACGGAAATGTCAGTTGAAGATGAACCCACTCAAGTGTGCCTTTGGAGTCACTTCTGGAAAATTCTTGGGCTTTGTCGTCCGCCATAAAGGGATCGAGATTGATCAATCCAAGATCAAAGCAATCCAAGAAATGCCTGAGCCTAAGAATCTCAGGGAGCTTCGTGGCCTTCAAGGTCGCCTGGCATATATTCGAAGGTTCATATCGAATCTAGCCGGTCGTTGTCATCCTTTCAGCCACCTCATGAAAAAGGGAGCACCTTTTGATTGGGACAAGTCATGCCACGAAGCCTTCGTGAAAATCAAGAACTACTTGTCGAACCCTCCAGTATTGGGAGCACCAATCCCTGGCAAGCCTCTCATACTCTACGTCGCGGCTCAAGAACAATCGTTGGGAGCACTATGTGCTCAAAAGAATGAGGAAGGAAAAGAAGTAGCTCTGTACTATTTAAGTCGTACATTGGTGGGGGCTGAATTGAAGTATTCACCCATGGAAAAGATATGCTTGTCACTTATATTTGCCGTTCAAAAACTCAAACATTACATGCAAGCGTATACGATGCACGTTGTCTCTAAAGCTGATCCTATCAAGTACATTCTGTCAAGGCCGGTCCTCAGTGGGCGGCTTGCGAAGTGGGCTATGATCTTGAAGCAGCATGATCTTGTTTATGTGCCACAAAAAGCAGTCAAGGGGCAAGCACTAGCAGACTTCCTAGCCGATCACCCAATTCCTGATGAGTGGGAGCTAAACGATGACTTGCCAGGTGAAGATGTGCTCTTTGTCGATATCCTCCCACCTTGGGAAATGTACTTTGACGGAGCTTCAAGAAGTGATGGGGCTGGTGCTGGTGTAGTGTTTATCTCCCCTGAAAGGCATGTCCTCACCTATTCATTCATGTTAACCCAGTTATGCTCGAATAACACGGCTGAGTACCAGGCATTGATCTTAGGCCTTCAAATGGCTACCGAAATGGGAATCAAAGACCTTGACATCTACGGTGATTCACAATTAGTCATCAAACAGCTTCTCGAGGAATATGAGGTCAAAAAAGACGACCTCATATCCTATCATAGATATGCCTTACGACTGCTCGACAAGCTTGAAACCGTCAAGCTACAGCACGTTCCTAGGAGTGCCAACAAGATGGCTGACGCACTCGCAAACCTTGCAGCCACTTTGGCACTGGGGGCAGAAGAAGGCACGAATGTCCCCGTTTGCAACCGATGGGTTGTCGCACCTCTCACTGAAGAGTCTGGGGAAGAGGTCAATGCGGTTAGCGCCCAAGAAGTAGACAGAGAATATTGGCGTCAACCACTCATTGACTACTTGCATCATGGGAAGCTCCCTAACAATCCAAGGCATATGACAGAAATCCAACGAAGAGCTCCCCGCTTCTTTTATTTCAATGGGACTCTTTATCGGCGTTCTTTCCTTGGCATTTGGTTACGATGCTTGGAAGACGAAGAAGCAGGACAAACAATGGAGGAAGCACACTCAGGAATATGTGGTGCGCATCAACCAGGACCCAAATTATATGATCGAATCAAGAGAATGGGTTATTACTGGCCTACCATGGTACAAGACTGCATGGACTACGCGAAGAGGTGCAAGCCTTGCCAGTTTCATGCCAATTTTATTCATCAACCTCCTGAGCCGCTTCACCCAACCGTGGCATCTTGGCCATTTGAAGCTTGGGGACTGGATGTCGTAGGGCCTATCACTCCAAAATCCTCCGCATGTCACTCGTACATCCTGGCAGCAACTGACTACTTTTCCAAATGGGCAGAAACAATCCCACTCAGAGAAGTCAAAAAAGAAAATGTCGTTGATTTTATTCGGACCCATATCATTTACCGATATGGCGTGCCTCGATATATCATCACTGACAATGGCAAACCATTTGTCAACAAGCTGGTGACCGCTCTTTGCGAAAAGTTCAAGTTCGTCCAACGCAAATCCTCAATGTACAACGCACCAGCAAATGGATTGGCAGAAGCTTTCAATAAGACGCTCTGCAACTTATTAAGCAAAGTGGTGGCAAAGTCAAAACGTGATTGGCATGAAAGGTTAGGGGAGGCTCTTTGGGCATACAGGACCACGCACAAGACACCGACCCAATCAACCCCTTTCGCTCTGGTGTATGGGGTTGAAGCGATGTTACCTTTGGAACTTCAAATCCCTTCGCTCCGTATTGCCATTCAGGAAGGCTTAACAGAAGATGAAAATCACAAGTTTCGCTTGGCAGAACTTGAGGCCCTGGATGAAAAAAGACTTCTGGCGCAGCAAAAGTTGGAATGCTATCAAACTCGCTTGGCACAAGCTTTCAACAAGAAAATACGACCGCGTTCATTTCAAGTTGGAGATCAAGTGCTCGCAGTGAGAAGACCGATCATTATCCCACACAAGACTGGAAGTAAGTTCACTTCCAAGTGGGATGGCCCTTACGTGGTTCAAGAAGTTTACACCAACGGCGCCTACAGGATTGTCGGTACCGACGGAGTACGAGTTGGGCCGATAAATGGAAAGATCCTAAAACTTTATCATCCTTAGTATGTTAATGCATGTAGACTCCTAAGCAAGAGCCTAAACTGCTCACTGTTCACCAAAGAAAAAAAAAAAAAACTTTGTACTACTCCTGGCCCGCATGAGTTTAAACTGTGAACGGCAAAACAAAATAAATGAAAAGTGTTACGTCTTTGAACTACGTATGGCTTGATCCTTTAGGGTATTATATTCTCTTTAGGTACGTAGGCAACTTGGGTATATTTCCTAAATACAGCCATGAAAAAAAAAAGAAAAAGAAAAAAAAAAGGGATGAATAAATTGTGTTAGTGCATTGGTTTTGTTCATTGGATACAGCTACATACTATTGCGTAAACTCGAATTGAAAGATTCATCTTATTGCAATATACCAAAACCAATTACAATAAAACCATACTGAGTTCAAAAAGAAGTAGCAAGTTGTAGAAAAAAAAAATAAAAAATAAAAAAAAATCTAGAACAAACCCACTGGATATGGTCTAGGCAGCTAGTGCGCCTAAAAGCTCTTGGACTCGTTGCCTTGCTGTTTCAACTTGAGCCGTTTCTTCTGCGGTAACTTGGGGCGCAGCATCTAAATCAGCAACCTCTTTTTCAAGAAGAGATACACCATCTTTGGCTTTCTTCAATGAAGCTTCAGTCTCTACTAATTTGTCTTGCAATTCCAGCTCATTCGCCTTTGCTCGTTCAAGATCTGCTTCAAGTAGCTTCTTTCGTTTATGAGCTTGGGCGATAGCAGTAGTTGTCTCATCAAACTGTGCACCAACCTTTTTCACCGAGCCACGTGCCTCCCCAAGCCTGTCTAACAGGGTCGTTCGCTTGTTTAGCATTTCTTCGGTATGAGTCCGACCTTCTAATTGGGTTTTCAACTTCAAGTACTGCCCAACCTCGTTCAGATACTCCTCAACAGTATTCTTTAGCTCCAAGTAATCCTCCTGAAAGGATGATAAGGTTTCATATATCTGCTCGGCTTCCTGGCGGATGTTGGCGATGTCTCCTTCTGTCTTTGGGACAAACTTTTTCAACTGTTGTTGAAAACGTTGTTTCACACTCGAGGCCAGGTCGCTAAACACGCTAGAGGCAATTCTCCCAGGGAAGTAGGTTGCAACAGAGGGAGTAGGTGATTGACAACGCTCTACTTGTTTCGCTAATGATGGCATTATGTCAATAGAATCATCCCCGACTGATTTAGTGGCAGGCACGGTCAAGGTGGCTTCACTATCCTTGTCACCAAATGCAGCCTTAAGTCCATCTTCGACTTCAGCAGTATATCCCTACATAAAAGGATGACTATGTCAAAACAAAAACAAACAAAAAAAAAAGAAAAGAAGGGAAAAAGGGCAAAATAACAAGATGCACCTCCCCCTTTGCTTTTCTCTTTGATTTCAGCGAGCTCGTCGCACTATTAGACTTGTCCTTGGAGCTAGGCAACTTGATTATGCTGTCTGGTTTGCTCTTTGAGGCGGATAAATTCTTCTCTCTGCTAGCAGAAGATCTGATACCTAAGCCTCTCAAGGCTTCAATCTTCTCCTTCCCGGGCAAGCAACTCCTGCTTTTTTGAGAAGATGCATCTACGCCCAATGAGGAACTATCACCTCCTTCCCTTCCAAGCTCAGCCGGCGATAGGGCGTGTTCGTTAGGTTGTTGCATGATTGGTTTATGTGCACTCGCTTTACCGGAAGGGACAACTAAGGCGGATGCAGCATCAGCAACTCTCACTTTAGAAGCTCTTCGGGGCTGCGCAGCCTCGCCTCTGGGACATTTAGGTCCTTGAGAGAAAAGATCGCCCCGCGAAGATCGCCACCAATTAGCATATGGAATAGTAACCAGTGTAGACTTCTTATCAGGAGGAGCAGGAATTGTCACGCTGGACCTTGTTATGTGTTCGGTAAGGTTGAACCAATAGCGAGCTACGTCCTGTAGGGTACCCTCTCGGTCATTCATTCATGGCTCGCTTAGTACATCTTGATAAAAGCCAAACTGTCGACCAAACTTGCAAGGGAAGTACGGCTCAATCACAATTGTCCTTCCTTGTCGCAAGGTCAA